>CP142454.1:39710000-40090000 GCA_038049695.1 Cinnamomum chago
TAGGTGAATGGTTATTGGTTTCACCACTAGGCTGAATGTCCCATCATAGTCTAGTCCTGCTTGTTGGTAAAAGCCCTTTGCCACTAAGCGGGCTTTGAATCTATCAATGGAGCCATCTGCTCGTTTTTTTATACAGAAGACCCATTTGGATCCGATAATGTTCATTGAAGAGTGACGCGGTTGAAGAGTCCATGTTCCATTCTTTATGAGAGCATTGTATTCTTCTGCCATGGCATGACGCCATTATGGGTGTTTGTTAGCTTCTGTGAAGCAAGTTGGCTCAATGGGTTCATTTGAGACCAAGAGTGCTGTTGGTAATGGGTGCTTGGTGGCTAGCAGAGTGCGAGGCTTGGCTATACCAGTTTTTAGACGAGTAGTCATTTGATGAGTGTTTGAAGAATCAGTTTGTTGGTAAATGGCTAATTGGCTGGGATGAGAAGATACTAGGGGGTTTATTGTAGTGGGTTCAGCTGGGGCTGAAATAATGGGAGTGGCTAGGCTTGAAGTGGTGGGTGGTAATGGGCTTGAAGTGATGGTGTTGGTTGGGCCTAAACTAGTGGAATCATTTGGGCTTGAAGTGTGGGTTCGGTTAGGTGGTGCAAGGGATTATTGGGGCTAGGTAACGGGTGATTGAAATGAGGTGTAAAAGGTGGGTTAGGGATATTTTCATTTGTGAGCTGTGGGTCTTGTGATGATGGGGATTCTACTATCTGTGGGTATGATAGGGAAAGGGAATGCAAAGAGGATGTAGGTGAAGTAGATAGTTTTGCAAAAGGAAAAATACACTCATCAAAGATAACATGCCTTGAGATAACTATTTGCCCAGTTTGCAAATTCAGACACCTAAACTCACGGTGTGAAGTACTATAACCCATAAAAATGCATTTTGCAGACATATACTGTAATTTGTGATTTGTGTATGGTCTCAAAAAGGGATAGCATAGACACCCAAATATTTTTAGAATGTTTTTAATAAGGAGAACGATTATAAACAATTTGATATGGATTCTTGTTGTTTATATTGGCTGATGGTAGTCTATTTATAAGAAACACAATAGTTTGAAAAGCATCATCCCAATAAGATGATGGCATAGAGGCATGGGCCATAAGAGTGAGCCCTGTTTCAACAACATGACGATGCTTTCGCTCAGCAGTCCCATTTTGTTCGGGTGTATAAGGGAATGAGGTCTGACGAACAATATCGTTGGCCTCGAGAACATGTTTAAGGTCAATAAGCCGAACCACATTAAACCTTGAGCACTATCTGTTTCATGGTATCAGAGCTACAAGACTCACGTCCCTAGATCCTCTAATGGCTGCCCTCACTTCCTCTTCTTCTTCAACCCAGAGTCTTACGTCGTCGGATTGGATCTGGAAGAAAGGAGAAAAAAGGTTCTCTGCCTTCGATTGTTGCAGAGGTTCCCGAGAAGAGGACCGAGAGTCTCTGGCTGTTCCAGATAGTGGGTTTTTTTGTGGCAGAACTTCGCCGGAGAAGAAGCAAAGAAAATGATCCGAGTATTGGGGCTTGTTTCCCGTCTTCGCTTGTTGGGTTTCGGTTGTTGCAGCAAAGGGACGAACGGGATTGATCCCTGCCTGAACCGGAGAAAAACCCACAATCAGAGAGCAGGTGCGGTTCTTGATCGATTTGCTCGGATTTGGAGAAGTCCAGCGAGAATCACTGCCGCCGTTGCGTCGCCTGAGCGCAGGAGGTGTTTCTGGTTCGCCCACCGCTGCCGGAAAAGAGGGCGGTCACCGGAGGAGGCTGTCGGACGTCCCCGTTGCCCTTCCATTGCCGTGGAAGAAGAAGCCACTGCCAGTCCTGTTGCAGTTAGGGAGTAAGGAAGAAGACCGCCTGGGTTCTGGGTTCTCAGAACCAGAACGAGAAGAGGGAGATCAGCTGTTGATTTCCTAGTGGTGCACACATCATGTTCCCAGTTGTAGCAGATCAAAGCACTCCCAATTTCTTTTTGCCTTTTGCCGATCGCAGAGAACAAATCGGGATCTCTTAGAGTCCGGAGCTCGCAGAGTCCAGATCTCGCAGAGGAGGAAGAAGATGACCTAGAGGGTCGGTTCCAGTCCAGGTGAGGTCGGGTCAAGTTTGACCTGGTTTCAAAGCCCAAAAGCAAATCTATCTGAGTTTTTGAAAAATTTATCTGTGTTTTTGGCAAATATATATGAGTTCCCGACAAATTTAACTGAGTTTTTGGAAAATTTATCTGAGTTTTTAACAAATTTATCTGAGTTTCTAACAAATTTATCTGAGTTCTGGAACAAATTTATCTGAGTTCTGGACAAATTTAACTGAATTCTGAACAAATTTATCTGAGTTTTTTGCAAATTTATCTGAGTTCTGAAATAAATTTCTTTACGTTCTGGACAAAACTATCTGATTTTTGGCTAATTTATCTGAGTTATGGGACAAATTTATCTGAGTTTGGACAAATTTATCCGAGTTTGTGGCAAATGTATTTGCGTTTTTCTAAATTTATTTACACTTTTTTGAAATTTATTTGGATCTTTTAAAATTGATTTTCATCTTTTGAAAATTTTTAGATTTTTTGAAATTTATTTGCGTCTTTTTAAATTTCTCTATGTTCTTTTGATATTATAGCATTTTTTTAAATTTATTTGCGTTATTTCAAATTTATTTGTATTTTTTGAAATTAGTTTTTATTTTTTTAGAGTTTAATTTTTTTTTAAATTTTATTTACATCTTTTGAAATTTATTTTCGTCTTTTGAAATTTATTTACATTTTTTGAAATTTATTTTCGTCTTTTGAAATTTATTGGGATCTTTTGAAATTTATTTGCGTGTTTGAAATTTATTTCATTTTTAGAAATTTATTTGAAATTTGTTTCCTGTTTTTTGAACTTTATTTGAAAATCTCATTAGTGGAATTTTATTAATCGTGACTAATTTAATGGTAGTTGACCATTATTAATGACTTATCCCACTAATCATGGGATATGATTTGAAGAAAGGGTAAATTAAATACTTTAGGTTTTCAAATTTGGAAAAAATGATCTTTCAGACTATAAAAAAATATTGTAGACCTAAGGCAATAAAGTGAAATGTTCAGGGACCTCTCGCCGAATCCCAAAAAAATAAAAAAGCAGAGCGACCTTGCGAAATGTGTGGTTTGAGCATTCAATATGACACACATATAGACATATAGGATCGGGGAACCTTTGATCAGTTGCTTGGCGTGCACTTTACTAAAGCATTATGGTATTCTTTGTATTTACATTCATTTTACCTTGTACTTCTCATAAGACAAAGAAAAATGCTCATACAGAGTATGACAATCCATACACATTCACTAAATAACTGTATACATGACATTGATGCATGTCAATCTAAGCCATCTAGATTGTATGCCACTCTGTGGAAGGAACACGCCCAAAATCAATATTCAAAATAATTCCTCACAAATGCAGTTATAAATATCCATAACTAATCAAAATTGGATTTGGTGTAGTGTCGAAATAAAACAGAGGATTGCTTCGAATGAGGAGGCAATTATTCCCACTCAGGGAGAGATCCGTTATATAGCTAAAAGAGTGACATTACCCCCATCTGTTGTCTTGTTTGTATATGAATTACGGGCGATGCTATTGTCTCTGGAGTCCGATGGGTGGGCCAGGGCTCGCTGAAGAAGATGGACGGCTGAAATTGGGAGGCTATTTGCCTGTTTTTCATTTGTAGGGTTTTTGAGAGCGGCTGCGAATGGAAAAGAGGGGACGGATCGCACGGCCAGGATTTCACTACGCACTCTTAAGAAAGATTCTAAGAGATCACATATTCTCGTAAAAACCCCACCTGGATTCATTCTGTTACAACTGTGTCTCTCTTTCTTTGACAGATGACATAAACCCAGATTTTATTGCCCTCATATGTTCCCCCTCGTACATAATTCTATAACTATTGGCCTGATATCAAGATAAGCCCTTTTCTGAAGTTCAAACGAAGGAAAGTCATTGGAACCAAAACCATGACAGCCAATCCAGAAAGTCCACACACAGATTGAAATCCATATCACTAGAGAAACACAGCAAAGATCATCATCCTAACCCTTATTATATGAGTAATTAAGCTATTTATTATGAGTTCCTATTAAGGGACCACATACCTAGACTCAGGACTATCCTAACACTTCATCCGAAGGACTTTATTGTAAAGAATGGCTGTCCAATTACTGTGATTTTTGGGCTCTTCTACATCTAAGGTATGGCCAATTGCACAATTGACTCGAAGCATAAACCATTTAACACGCATGCATTTTTTTTTTCCTGATTAGTTGCTAAGCATATAGACAATCCATCACACAATGACAGTTGTGTTCAACATTAGTTTCTTCCTAGGGGGAAAAAAAGTTTCTCAAGGGACTAAAAATTCTGTTTAAATTCTGTCTGCTTACAGTTAATCATGGGGCACATACACTCCCAGAACAATTTTTCCTTCCCTCTTCTTATAATAAATAAATAAAAAATACAAATAGGTAAACTACAGAACTCCTTAAGAATGTTGAGGAGGAAGCAAAAGGGGCAATTGCCTATGAAAATTTCCTTGTCAATTTAAAAAATTCCTCTTCTTAAATTGAAGAAACAAAAAAGATAAGGGGAAATTGCCCATGCTCGACCCCACTGTTAATCGATTCTTTTTACTAAAGATGATTGATCATTGTATAATTATATTCAATTAATTTCAAAAAAAATTCTTCTCATTTTTTTAAAAGTTTCAATATAAAATTTCTTACCGGATAAGATGGATGGAAATCTAGGGGACCGAAGCAAAGTTGCCTTGTAGTTCTCCTGCTCCTGAGTGGAAATGGCTGAGAAGCAAGAGCAAGAGAATGGAAAAAAAAATTTATGTAAGTATATACATATATAAATCGGGAAAGAGAGAGAGAAATAGAGAGAGAGGAAGGGAAAGAATGACTACCGGTGGCGGCTCCGGCGCGGGGAGGGAGAGAGAGAGAACCGGTGGCGGGAAGGCACAGTGCAGAGGGAGAGGGAGAGAGAGAGAGAGAGAGAAATAGAGCAGCGAGAGAGAGGGAGAGGGAGAAGGAGAGGGAGATGGAGAGAACCGGTGGCGGCTCCGGCGAACGAGATCGTCCGGCGGTGGCGTGCTGGTGCGACGGGAGGGCAGAGCGCGGGAGCAGTGCAAAGAGAAATAGAGAGAGAGAGAGATCCGGGGGCAGCTCCGAAGCAAGCGGACTCCAGGAAGAAGCAGAGCGCGAGAGAAGGAAAAGGGGAAAGTAAAGCGCGAGAGGGGAAAGGGGAAAGGGGAAAGGAAAAAGGGAAGAAAAAAGTGGGGTTCGGTGGGGGTATATAAACGGCCTTTAGTGACTGCTTTGGCGGCCACCTGTGGCGGTCGCAAATGCTGCCTTTTGCGGCCGCCACAGGCGGCCGCCCGTCTTTTGCTCTGCGAAAAGCAAATTATCTAGTAGTGTCATAGTTCTCATGGTTTGAACGGTGAGAATAGTTCTCACTTGATTATTTCCCTTTAAAAAATTAAAGGTTGTGAGATCGAGTATTTACAAATATATATAGTATTTACTACTATGATAGTGGAGTCCTCAGGTTTCCATGGGCTCCATTTAAATCAAGAAATCAGTTTAAAAGTTAAAATTGAAATAATCCAAAATTGAGTCTTCGTCGAAATTAATACTTAAATCAAGCAATCAATTGCAAAATTGAAGTTCAATTTCGCAATCAAAATCAATAGCTTTCATATATATATATATATATATATATATATATATATATATATATATATATATGGGGCTAGCTCTCCTAAGCTCAAGTTTAAAATAAGGTAAGCTCAAGTGTGTGGTGGAGCCCACTTGGGGACCCTCATGGGGATGGGGATGAGGGAAATTTCAAGGACTCACTGGGATCCTCTTCTCTGCAAAAAATTAGCCCCAACCATGATTTTTATCATTTCCATATGAACCCAAAAATTAGGTCATTCGGATCGATACATAGTCAATCCAACGGTCCAATAAATTCAAATATGATCGAAAGTTAGTGGACATGTGCAATTTAGGGGGGTCATGTGTTTAGTCCATTTGGATGGACCAAAGGTGAGCCCCACAAGCATGAGCTTACAAAATTTTATCCTAAGCTTGAGCTTAGGAGAGCCTTGCTAAATATATATATATATATATATAGAGAGAGAGAGAGAGAGCAAGACTCTCCAAAGCTGAAGCTTAACTTATCCTAACCTGAAATAGTGCTGGTCCCACAAATCAAAGCCTATTATATCTATTTTTTTGCATGAAGGAACTGGAAAATCCAGTTCTTATTGAATTTATCTTGATTTTGGAGACGATCATTATATAAAAAACAACGATAATCGACTTTGATTAGTGGAATCAGCATTATTCTAGCTTAGGAGAGTCATGCTCATATATATATATATATATAGAAAAATATTCATGCTCATTTATCCCTCACCATATTTTGGTGAGGGACAACATATCAAGGCCGACTTTATGATACAGCGAAACCACTAGATACATGGGACCTCTTTAAGTACACTAT
Source organism: Cinnamomum chago (assembly GCA_038049695.1). Classification (NCBI taxonomy): domain Eukaryota; kingdom Viridiplantae; phylum Streptophyta; class Magnoliopsida; order Laurales; family Lauraceae; genus Cinnamomum; species Cinnamomum chago. Next base: position 39,716,547 of record CP142454.1, read on the forward strand.
ACCCAGTAAGTTCTCAGCTATCCAAATGGATTTGACTGTTGGATCGAAGGCCAAATATATATGGGGCCTCCTATCCACAACTCGAACTAAGGATAAAGGTGTTTGCTCAATGGTTTGGGGACCTACATGGGAATGGGGATGAGGGGATTTGAAGGACACATATATAGGGGCCCTCCTCTCTATAAAAAAAATCAGCCTCATCCCCAGTCATCATCACCTCCATTTGGCCCACAAAAGTTTAATGGTGTACAGTCCATTCTGATGCGTGTCACTCGATCCAATGGTCCAATTTAATCAGATGGGGCCAAATTTTGGTGAACATGTGTTATTCGCGGGGCGGGGGGGCGAGGGGGCCTGTGTGTGGTCCATTTGGGTGTACAATCGATTCAATGATGTACAATAAATTTGATGGGTGCTAAGGTAGGCCCATGTGAAGTTCAGGGGGGTGTGTGCGCGTGGTCCACTCGGATGGATCATCAAGTGGGCCCCACCCTCAGTGTACAAGATGCCCACTGGGCACACTTGATAGCTACTATATATATATATATATATATATATATGGGGCAGCTCTCTTATAAGTAAAAGCTTCGGATAAGGTAAACTCAGATAAGCTCAAGTGTGTGGTGGGGCCCACCTAGGGACCCACATGAGGATGGAGATGTGGGGGGGGGGGTTTCAAGGACTTCTTAAGACCCTCTTCTATGCAAAAAAACCAGCCCTAACTGTGGTTACTATCATCTCCATCTGGGCCCCATAAGTCTAATAGTCAATAGTCCATTCGAATCGATACATGGTCGATCCAATAGTCCAGTAAATTTGGATTCGATTGAAAGTTGGTGGACATGTGCAATTCAAGGGGGTCGTGTATTTGGTCCATTTGGATGGACCAAGGGTGAGCCCTACAAGCGTGAGCTTACATAATTTTATCATAAGCTTTTACTTATGAGAGCCTATATATATATGGGAGACGCTCCTCTGAGATATGCTCTCACTTTATTATGAGAGATAAGGTGAGGGTCCTCACATCCATATCCAATGCCAACAACTTAAATGTGAGGGCCCCCACCTTATCTCTTATAGTAAGGTGAGAGATATCTCTCATAAGAGCATCTCCATATATATATATATATATATGGGATATATGGGAGTGGCTCTCCTAAGCTGCAATTGAGGTTACAATCAACTGGGACGTGCGATAGCCACGTGTGGATGGCCAATTCTCATTTCACAACCCGCTTTTGTTTTCACTTTTCACATTTCATTTCCCCCCTTTCTCCATTTCCAAACCTACCAGAGCAACTCTCCCTCTCTTGTCTCTTTCTCTCCCAAACGTCTTTCGTCTCTCTGTCCCGAGCGTCGCTGCTCTCTCCATTGGCGACTCTCCCTCTCCCGTCTCTTTCTGTCGGGAGTCGCCGCACTCTCTGCTGATCCACTCTCCCTCTCCCATCTCTACGCTCCCTGTCGTCACAGAAAAGGGGTTTTAGGGTTAAGATTAGGGATTTTTGTTTTTGTTCTAGGCATGAAAGATATTAAATCTTTTATGGATAAAGAGTTTAGGTGCTTTTGCTACCCTCTTAGATTCAGGGTGTGTTTTTTTTTTTTCCTGTTGAGCACCATACATTTATCTCATTTCTGATTTACAGTTATGATTTTGGGGATTTTAGGATATGATTATGTAAACTATATAAAAATATATTAAAAAAAAAGTCCTGGGTTATGCGTTAGCAATGCTAGCTCATGTGTATATGTAGATTCTGATATGTATTCCATTTCATGTTAGTTTGCATCTAGAAATATGGTTTAAGCATTGAATGTTGACAAATCTGAGTTGTTTATTTTCTGTTTTGTAGGGATTCGAAAGTTGCTCCCATGGACATTTCTAAATTGGGTTGAAGTGTCTGATTTATCATGTTAAAAAATGGAAGTTGTTGCATTCTCATTCACATGGAAGTTGTTTCATTCTTGAAGTGAGAAATTAATTCCTATCTTGTTAGTGAGGAGTCCGGAAAGAGACCTAATGTTGATGCCAAGTTACTGTTATCTGGGATGTTGGTTTTTTTTTTTTTTTATCTTTTGTTCTAAAGACAGCTTTATGCAATGTTTATACAGTCAATATTGGTGCTGAATGTTGAATATTGAAGTTGACATTGAACTTGATGTCAATTCTCAATGATGAAGTTGCAGTTGAGTTTGAATGTGAATGGACGTATCAAACCAGGTTGATGATAATCTTCAACGTTGTTATTGAATGTAAATGTTTGATGTTAATGTAAATGTGATGTTTTAAACCAGGTTGATGTTCAGCATTGGTGTTTATGTTGAATAAGAATGGTGTTGTGATGTTATTGACTTGATCTTGAGTGTTTAATGTTACAGGTGATGAATATGGATCCCAATGCCTCTTAACTTATATTCTTCCTTATGGGGCCATAAAGAACATGGGTAAATCTGGTGTCATTCCAGGTGTTTTCCCTTGTTACAGAAAACATGTCAACTTAAACAATGTTGGAGTACATGTTCAAACCATTACTAATATGAATAGCCCAAACAAATGCTTCGTAAGGATCTCTAGCCAGCACCTTTTACATGAAACACAATTAAATAGAAATGTCATTAGCTTGACAAGTGCAAGTTAGTAGTTCTGCCATTACTGATTAAAGGCAACCATAATCACATTTAAATTTAAAATCTAACTTCCAGAGGTGATGTGCATTGGTAGTTTGAAACCATTTGTTAAGAGCTTGAAACCATAACTTAGATCCAAGATGGGTGACATTATAAGAGTTTGAAACCTTGAGTTAAGAGCTTCACTTGCCCAAGTCGGTTTTAAAATGTCACAATGATGGGTCCCAAAATGCAAGAGGATGTTACATTGCCCTCTATAAAAATCAGCTTCTCGCATTTTTTATGTGCATCTCTTGTGGACTAGTGGGGAGAACACATTCTTGGAACTGTCACAGGGAAGTTTTAGTTTGATAAACTATTTTCAATAAACTGAAATATGTTCCAATTACAAATTACAATCTTACAAATTAACAACACAATCATTATTTACGTATCACAGCTCTTGGTCTTCAGGTGTCCTTAAACTCCAATACATGAAATAAATAAGAATCTATCAATGGGTTCATTATAAGATTACTATATAGTCAAACTACATGTCTCTATTGCCTTCTCCTTGCCATTCCATTCATTCCTCTCCAAAAAGCCTGTCAACAGATTGAAAGAAGACGTTCTGAGCTCAACCGCTCAACCACCATTTCTAGAACGCTATCGAACATTCATAGAGTTTAGAGCTTCTATATGAGTTGATGTTGTTCATGGAGTGCTTCTTTTAGTACCAGTCTCATTTCCAGCCACTGTGAACAAACATTACTATCATCCATAACACATATACTTCACAAATTAAGGAATCAAAGCTGCCATTGATGCTATTTGAGAAATGAAAATAGCCAACACTATTGAAAATCATTACCTCAATTAGCACTAATGTAAACATTACAGAAATGAAGAGGAAACAAAGAGAAGAATGAAGTTTGAAAGCAAGACTAAGACCCATCATAGAATCAATGAGAATAAGCTAAAACCCATAGTACCCATCTCATAAAAAAGTTAGAAGCAGGCAAAGAAACAGCCTCAAATGCATAACCCATTTGAGAGAGTTAGAGAGACAAAAGACCCATTTCAAAAAATGAATAGAAAACCAAGATTACAGTCTCTAATGTCCATTTTAGCAATTATCACACTCACTTCTTCCACGAGGATCAACTATCATTACTGAATGGACGAAACTCATCTGACCTCGTGGATGGGATGATGATGTTTTTTTACCCACCAAACAAGCCCTAATCAACACAACAATGGCATCCTCGCGAAAGTATCCAGATGGTAAATCTAATAAGGCCCTGTTTCGATGAGAGAAACAGAAAGACACCTTGTCCAAGGCAGCTTCCTCCATCTTGTTACACCCTGACCCAAACTAATCACGATTAAGGCTAATTAATTGGGACTAATGCTAATTAAGCATAAATAATTGGATTATCAAAGGCTAATGACCGAAGAGGGAGAAATTAGTTTCAAAGGATGCATTAAGCATAATGGAATGGACTAAGATGAAACTAAATTGGTTAAAGTGAGTTTAAACTCAAACAAGGTAGTTTAAGGATTTTTTCGTAAATACAAGTTTTCATGTATTTCTTCAAATACGGGGATTCTTGGTACCAACGCGTGTATCTCGAATAGTACGTTAACTTTCATAATAGACGTGATTCTATTTGACCTCAAATTGACCAAGTGAGGTTTCATTTGACTCAAAATGTAATTTGGCTTAACAAGAGGGAGTTTTGGTGTGAAAGGGCCTTATATTAGAATGAGATGAGGGAAAGAGAGCTCATTCCACTCCAAGCAAAACCTTAGACTAATCTTCTTCATTTTCCTTCCATTTTCTTCATCAAGAGTGAGATTAGAAGAGATCTAAGTAGTTAATGAGGAGTATACCTTCATCTTCATCTTCTTCCCCAAGCCATCCTCCCTATTGTTGAAGTGAAGAGCTTGAGAAAGATCTCAAGATTTCTCTCATTGAGTTACAAGTAAGTACTTGGAACTTTTAATGAGTTTGCAAGTCATAATGAGTGCTTAGGCATGATTTCTAGGACAAATGGTTTATAGATTTGTGTATTTCATGTTTTCATGGAATTAGGGTTTCATTTGGGGGTTTTTCGTTTCAAAAGCAAGCTAAACAAAGGACTTTGAGTTAAATAAACTTCAAGAGATGCAAGTATAAACATTTCTTGTGATTAGTATTAATCATTGTAGAAATGCAGAGTTTTCATGGATTTTTGTACATATCCATGAGATTATGGAATTATTTATGATTGATTAAGATGGGTAATGAATTATTAAAAGTATTGTTATGGATGAATGGTGTATGAGGAGGGAACAGGAGGTTCCAATGTTTAATGCATGTTGTGAATGAAGAAAGGAAAAGGGAGAAAAATCAGGTTTTCGGACCTGCAACTCGTCCCAGGTTCGATTGATCGGACATACAGACCGATCGATCGGACTGTCATTTAACTGAAAAGTTTTTCGGGCCGATCGATCGGACATACAGACCGATCGATCGGATAGTCCGTAACTGGGACATGATTTCAGGTCGATCGATCGGACCTTGGTTGAAATTGGTTCTTTTTGGAACTAAATACTTTTTCTATGAGTCTTAGTGGTCAATAAATTAATGTTAGAACTAATTTTGCCCTAATCTAAGATTATCAAGATTAGGAAAAATAAAAGAAAAGAATGGTGACTTATTAAGCATTAATTCTTCAAATGTGTTATCTAAGCCGCATAGGTGTTAGCTAAGGTTATTTGAATGTACAAATTACTATCAAAGTGATGTTCATTAAGAATAACATGTACATTAAATAACAAGCATTTCACCCATTTGTTTGGTTTAGAAATTTGATTGTGAACTTGAATGGAATTAATATATGTGGTGTGATTTCCGAGTCTGACAGTACTTAGTAATTCCTTAATCTCGTTACAGAGCTGAACCGAACAATACAATAAATGAATGACTTAATGAATGAACAGTTACTAAAAGTAACAATGAAATAAATAATCCTACTACAGTAGATGGATTTGGGGGCGTTCCGGAGCTCCGTGGTGATGCTAGTTGTCCCTGGCCCGGACGCTAGTAAGTCCCACATGTTCCGATCATATAGGTATTGATTGATGCCTTCCATTCGAAAGATGAATCCTTCCTTTGAGGGAAGATAGTAAATGAAATGAAATGAAATGAATGAATGAAAGCTATGATAATGACTATCTTATATTTCTATTGACCAACTCTTAAGTTTACCTATTGTCATTGTAGGAATTATCTAGATTTGTCTAGAATGGTATTTGTTACCAAATGGATCTAATGAATTCAGTATATGTGTTAACATGTGTTATTACAAGATCTGTTTATACATTGTTGAACCGTCGTATTCATTAGTGTTACTGATGACATTACAGGCCCGTTTGCCCCTGCCGATGCAACAGCGCCCCCAGCAGCAGCGGAGGAGACCGCTCCGGTTCCTCCAGGAGGATTAAATGAATGGAACGGTCGGAATACCATTTGATATGGGTATTCGAGCGCGCGAAAGAACTATAATATTTTGAGAAATGTTTTGAAAAGTTATTTTGTTTAACCATTTTGAGATGTAATTAATTATTACTGCTTGGTGTTTTTTGTACACACCGATTGACAAGAAAATGATGGGAATGATACATGTATAAGGACCTTATTCTTTTGTATACATGTAAATCGAAATTTGATATTTATATATATGTTTCCCCAATATTGTGTATTTGACAGGTTTGTTGAGGATGCTATCCCTTGTGGATTCCGTTTTAATTTCGGTTAATTCGAAGTTTACGGGAGTAAGTATGGGCTCATGGCTCGGGGTTATCGTAATTCGGGCCCGGGTCGTGACACATCTACATTTCCTCCTCATCCAAAAACGCTTTAATCAAGCCAGCATAAAAAAACAACATAATTAGATTTTCATATAGAGAATGAAGAAGAAGAAGAAGAAAGAAAGAAAACCTAAAAAAAATCAATCTCCAGATTTTTTCTGATGTGCAAAAGAAGAAGGATTTTCCGCGTGCAGGGGAGAGAGGAAGAGAGTAGATGGCCGGAGATGGGACCGCAGGGTGGAGAGAGGCCACGGACGGCTCCTGTGCGAAGGAGAGTGCCCCAAATAAATTTCAGTGATGGTCCGACCTGTGGAGGAGTTGCTAACGAAGGGGCTCGGCTGCAGCGAGAGAGACCTCTTGGACATAGCAATGGTAACTATAAATCAGAACTGAGATGAATGTATGGTGCTCAATAGAAAAGAAAAGAAAAAAAAAAACACACACGCACACACACACCCTGAATCTAAGAGGGTAGCAAAAGCACTTAAACTCTTTATCCATAAAAGATTTAATAATTTCAATGCCCAGAAGAAAAAAAAATCCCTAATATTAACCCTAAAACCCCTTTTCTATTACACCAGGGAGCGGAGAGATGGGAGAGGGAGAGTGGGTTGGTGGAGAGTGTGGCGACTCCCGACAAAGAGAGACGGGAGAGGGAGAGTCGCCAGCGGAGCGACGCCTAAGAGAGAGAGACGAGAGAGGGAGAATCGCAGTGAGAATCGGACGAGCCTGAAGCTAAAAGACGAGAGAGGGAGAGTCCAGCGACGCCCGAGAGAGAGATACGAGAGAGGGAGAGTTTCGTGTGATGCCAGGGAGAGAGAGACGAAAAACGTCCAGGAGAGAGATAAGAGAGGGAGAGCTGCTCTGGTAGGTTTGGAAATGGAGAAAGGGGGGAAATGAAATGTGAAAAGTGAAAAAAGAAGCGGGCTGTGAAATGAGAACTGGCCATCCGCATGTGGCTATCGCACGACCCACCTGATTGTAACCTCAACTGCAGCTCAAGATAGTCATTCCCTATATATATATATATCCTATGCGAGATATCTCTCACCTTACTATGAGAGATATGGTGGGGGCACTCACACCCTATCTCTCATAGTAAGGTGAGAGATGCTCTCATAGGAGCATCTCATATTGTACATGAATATTTTCCATATATTTATATATAATAGAATGGTGCATATTATAAATTAGGACCCTATAAGAGTAAAAAAAAAAAAAAGAGTTAGGCTATTTATGGTTTTTTCGTATAGCTTAAGAAATCTCTTAGAATCTAAGAAATGAAACTTTACATATTGGGTTTTATCAATTTCATGATTATGTTGAACGGTATGGATCATGAACTTGAGGCCCACAAAAGTACTAAAAAATTAGAAAATGAGATTAAAGTGTTTTTATAATTCTCAAGCATATATCAAAGTTTTCAAGGATCTAAGATGTTAGTATATAAATAGAAGAAAAAAATCACCATGCCAATATCCTATCTTGCATGGGCTAATTATGGGTATGATTAGATGGGTCTAAATCCAATAATGCATTTGGCTTGCTTATCCGTAGATCAGCATAAATCCATTTGACAATAGATCCACGTTAAAATTTTATTGATGGGAGCATCCCCATGAAAACCTTATATCATGTCTAACTTGCTCCATACAACTCCCCTCTTTTTATATCATGGTCCAACTCATGAACCATGGACTTCTTTTATATATCTATATACTGTTGGTTTCTAGTTGACAAACTAAGCCGAGGTCCTATTGACATGCAAAAGATATTAAGGTCCCATCTAACACTTATAAATAAGTTGTAATTATATTTAGTTAATTGTGTTTAGTGGCTTAATGAGTCAATTTTAGTGTTAAGAGTAGGGCGTGCGAGTTTCTTTGCGTTCAGAGCGAGTTTAAGTGTAGTAGGGGGTAGTTGGCAATTTTGGGTAACTTTTAGGGGTTCATTGTAGTTTGAGGACTTTGTGGCGATTTTGGGTGCATTTGGTAGATTTCATCTTGTACGTCATTTTCTATTGAAGGCATGTCGCGATCAAGCGGTCCAAAACCCATCAAACACTCCATTTTTCATCCTAGCCCATAAGATAACTTAAAGCCCCTTTTTATAAATCCCATAAACTTCGCCTACAAGAGGGGATTCATCTCATTCATTCTTCTCTTTTACTCTTTCTTTTTTATTTCTCTCTTCCCTTTCTCCTTCATTCTCTATTGATTTCAAGCTTCTCCAAGCCAATTAGATGGAAGTCCTCCAAGCTACTCTTCGTCAGTACCCTTGAGCTCACCTTCTTCATCTTCTCCAAGCTCTTCTTTCCCTTCACCCATTTGGTAAGAATCTTCCCCAAACCCATGTCAGCTTAGATCTTCATTTTTCATTTGTTTTGGTTGTAGGATTAGGCTTTGAGCTCCTCTCTTAGAGTGGATTTGATTGTGAGAGCTTTGAGAGTTTTGGGTACCAAACACGAGTGGTTTTTTCTCCAATACATCAAATGCAAGGGAACAATTGTATCTAATATAGTATGCTTGTTTTTAAGTTGATTTCAAACGTTAAGTCATCTATATAATCTCATTTTTGTTAAATGCAAGGGTAGTTGTGTGAGGTCCCACCCCTTGTGGACCCTCACTTTGATTTGAATTCTACTAAGTATAGTATATATTATCTAATTATACTATTTATTAGGGATTAGTAAGGGTAAAGCAGTATGTTAGCCTATTTTCTAAGAGTTGGTGCCTTTTGTAGTTTATAAGTTCTATAGGGTGTCAATTGTAATTGTTAGAGTTTGTTAGTTAGTTAGTTAGTTAGTTAGAGGTCCTAGCTAGTAAATAGAGTTAGTGGGAGGGGTTTCCACTTGAGAATATTTTATCTTTTCTAAAAATGACCTATTAGCCCTTATACTTATCTTCATTTTTTATTAAACGAAGAAGGACCCTTTGGTCATTAGCAACCTAACACAAGCTATAAAACTAACCCATCCCTTCCCAAACGAGCCTTCATTCTCTCACTCTCATTTCTCTCTCTTCCCTCTCATTTTTCCTCAAATTCTCTAATTTCCATCCTTTTCTCCCTCTAAAAACCCTAGATCTAGAACCCTAGCTACAAGAAGAAGGAGATCATCTACAACTTCAGCTATCATCTCTTCTAAGGATCCTTCTCTATCTTATAGATCTCATCTCTTTCTTCTAATCAAGGTATTTTTCATCCTCTAGTTCAATTTCCTTAGAATTCTCTTTCTCTCTCTAGATTCTCTTTCTTATTGCAATTATCTTGTGGATTTGGGATTAGGTGTTAGAGATCTCTTTAGATATGGTTTTTGGGGTGATTTGAGTGATTGGAAGACCCTAGGAGCTTTGATTTCTATTTGGAGCTTGTATTGCTCTTCTTCTTTCTATTTTCATTATTATTGGATTGAGACAAGTGCAATATACTGATTTAGCATAGAATGCATGTTTACTTGTTGTTGATTATGTAGTTTCAATTCATTTGATGTTTGATTTCATAGATCTATCCTATTTGAACTTGTTTTCATGGCTTTTGGCCATTGATGGATGATATTGCCCATTTGGAAGATCAGTGGCCCAATTATAGATGGTTGGATGTATATTGAAGTGTTTTTTATGCTTGATGATGTTTCCATGATGGATGGATGAGACTGGTTGGAGATTTGATGGAAATTGGGTTGAAGGGGAGAAGTTCTAGATTTTTGGAAATTTGAATCTGTAGTGTACCCGATCGACCGGCCCTGCTGGGTGTCAACCGGATACAAAGGATTTTCAGAGAAATAGCTGGGACTTGAATTCTCTTTCTCATAGAAATCATGTGTACCCGATTAATCGGCCCCTGCTAGGTGTCGATCAGCTACAAAGGATTTCCAAGGTTTTAACTGAAGCTGGATTTCTTTCTCAGACTCAGAATTCCTGTGTCCCAGGTAGACATCCAGGCCAGGCGGTCGACCGGACACACAGTAGAATTCCCAGAACTAGGGTACTACTCCCCAGTTGTTTGTCCTAGAAATCATGTGTACACGATCGACATCCTGGCCACGATGTCGACCAGATATACTACAGGGGATGTCGACCTAGGAGTAAACATCTTGAGTCTCCCACTGTACCTGGTCAACCGGCCCTTGGGGATGTCAACCGGATACACTGCGGACTGAGGTTTTCAATTTTACAGTTTCTAATGTTCTGACCTATTGTGGGGCCTATTGACTATCCAAATAGACTCCTATTGATGTGCCAAGCATGAGTCAGTGGTGTGGCTCAACCTTGACTCATGAGGGCCACTAAGTAGGGTCTAGTGTTTTGATTGGACGTCGATTCGATCCTTAAACATTGTCAAAGATGCCCGTAACATTTGGAGCACCAAACACAATACCATTAGCATCTGAAACTTCATTTAGGAATCCAATTGACTGACATGGACCTGGACCTGAACAGGAAGCCATTACTTAGGTTGGACCTTTGCTTTATCCCTTTGATTTGTTTGATTTTTGGGGTTTATTATACTTGATTCCTTATTATCACTCTTGCATCCTTTCTATTGTTAATACCTGTTAATTAAATGGAAATTGGATGACCTGAACCTAGGATTACCTAGTGGTGACCTGATGTTGTGAAATGGTGATTAATGGCCCGTGTCTGCAGCTAGGCGGGCCATCATATGGGTTAAGAATGGATGGTTGTGATACCCTAGAATGAAGAGGTTGGATATTGTGGACTTTTGACCTATTATGAATGGGAATGGACAGAATACTAATGGACTGAACTTATAAGTTATACTTGGACTATTTGGGACTAAGCCCATCGTTTGATGGTCCTTAGCATGGATCCAATGTTGGACTTGGACTTAGACTGTATTTATGAACTTAGACCTATACCTTGGACCTCTTATGGATTTGATATGACCTTGTTCGCGCAAGGCAAGCATAGACAAACACAAACCTTTATTTGTTCCTTGAGTCGGCATTAACATTCACTCAATTGTTATAAGCTTAGTCTTTAGACTGATCATCACTGGTGAGAGCTATATTGGTTACTATTGAGAGCTATCATGATGAGCTATGGCTAGACGAACGGTGTGATACCAGTTTTGGTCTATTGAGTGTGAGGGTGTTGATATTGATATTGATGTTATTATTATTGGCGAGGCTCATCATCCCTCGCACTGTTACTTTATTTTCCTCGCCGCGACTATTTACAGTATGGGAGGGCCGCGACATAATATCATGTAGTGTCCAGCTTATGTAAATGTGCCACATTGTTGTATGGTTAGAATAGATACTTTACTTTCATTCTAATCCTATCTGATACACCTTGTTCAATTACCTAGTATTGTACCGTTGTTAATCTTAGGATAATATGATCGTCTCTATTCCATTTGATGCATACATCCTATGTTACTTGTATATTGTGCCTTGCCAGATCTTTAGATCTGACCCATTCTTGGTGCTTAGGTATTGACCTCGATCTTAAAGACGACGCGCTCGTCAAGGTGCCTGTAGCCAGAGACTACGGATGGGGATCGGCTGACCAAGTGGTCGAGCTGGAGGATAGAGTGCCTGCACCGGGGGGGGCGCGGTTTGAGTGATGATAAGTCCACAATATCACATATTTAATTCATTAGTTGACAAATTTATGGACTTAATAAAAACAAAATGCATTGAATTCATATATGTTCACAAAATCATGCAATTAGACTCTTTTGGTTGAATTTAAGTAAAATTCTCATAAAAATGCATGTCATGACAAAATTATCAAATTCTGCATTTTTGGGCCCCATGCATAACATCATTCCTTTTAATAAAAATTATTGTTTCTAAATTAGTTTTAATTGTTTTATAGAAATCCAGAAACTAGGACCCATAAGAAGGAAGAATTAAGAAGATGATCAAATAAGAAGAATAATTGAAGAAGACCCACCATGGGACCCACTCACATTGGGTGCAAATCCTAAGGTAGGGGCGGCCAAGGTCGGACCCAATGGAGTTGCAAAAATTCGAATCTCAAGAATTATTTCTCTTAGGATGAAGTGGGCCCAAGTGAAGATAGTTGGAAGGAGAGTTTGAAAGATAGCAAAATCTTTGGTGTCATCCAAAGAGTCCAAGTTCATTGTATTCAGGTATTCCATAGATGTATCCAACCAAGACTCCAAACTGCCCAAGATTTCAAATCATTCAAATCAAGAGGATAACTAGGAAAGGGACGTCCAACTCACATGATTCCAGCGCATCACACGTCCAACACTTCCTCTCCCAAGTTGCAACAAAATCTGGAATTTCAGATTTAAATTATTTTATCAAAGTGCGACCCTTATGCTAGAAGAGCAAACAAGTCAAGGAGATAAAGGTGGAGCCCAGATTTTTTTTGGAAAGAGTAGCTGTACAAAAATCTTAAAGAGGAAATATTATCCAGATGAGAAAAAATCTCTATAGCTTTCAAATATTTGAAGAGTTTCTAATCTTGAATGGAATCTATCCATGGAAGGAGTCACACGTCCATGACAGAACTCTCCTCCTAACGTGAATCACTCACTCCCCCCTATTCTTTCTCTCCTCACCCCCCTCCTATCTATCTCACGTCCATTGTCTTTCTCTCTCCCATTAACTACTTTCCATTCTCAATCTCATTCTCTCTCCCATCTCACTCACGTATTATACAAGGCCAAACGAAAAATTAATTCTGGTGAAGAATAAGAAGGATGGATGGGTAATTTTCTACTTGTAATCTAAGGAGAAAGGGTGTAAGTTGATTTATTTTTATTGATTGATTTTATGGGTGAGCAATTTTAATTCAAAATCTAATTTTTAATTTATTAATCTATTGCCTTTATTTATGTCCTTTTTATGCCTTATTTTTTAATGATATATTGCATGCTTAAAGGCCATTAAATACTGAAAATATTCGAAGGAGACTAGATTCTTTCTGAAATTTCTCAAATATTAATAAATCTGATTTTTCAAATTTTGGGTTTTTAATGAAATAACCCATATTTTCAGTATTTAGAAAACAACTGAACCCTGACCCTTAGATTGCAAGGCTCTCATTCAATCTTGAGTTTCAATTTAATTATTTCTGAATTTTTAACATCTCCAATTGGTTTTCTTATTATTTTTATGGTGGATGCAGTTTTTAGTATAGTTTTATTCACTACAACAAACTGCACATTTTTCGACACTATTTGTCGATGCAGTGAAAATTTGCGTTGGCAAAAGTCTTATTTCCAACGCATATTTGGACTGCGTTGGCAATTAGTGTCGGAAAATGCTAGTTTTACTGACGCAAATAAGACCGCGTTGGCAAAAGCTATTGAAACCACATTGGCGCCAACAAAAAAAAACACCAAAAGAGAGGGAAAATTTTTCCAACGCGTTTTTCTCTAATGGCGACGCAATAACGCGTTGGCAATTATCTTATTTACTGGCGACGCACAACTGTGCGTTGGGAAAGGTCTAAGTTTTTATTCGTACAATTGCCAACGTATGAGTTGCGTCCCCAAAACCCCATTTATGAAAAACTTACCTTTTCCGACACTATTTTCCGACACAGTGAAAAGTTACGTTGGCAAAAGTCACGGAAAATTGCTGCTTTTACCGACTCAAGTAAGACTGCGTTGGCAAAAGCCGTGGAAAAACTTTCTCGACACTATTTGCCGACGCAGTGAAAATTGGCATTGGCAAAACACTACAAGAAAGTTGGCTTTTAGTGACGACTTTTTTTGCCGCGGTCTAATTTTCGCCACTAAAAACCTACATTTAGTGGCAAATATTTGATGTCGCCACTGAAGGCATTATAATGCCCACATTTAGTGGCAACTTATATGTTGTAGCTAAATTTCGCCACTAATTCCTTGGCGGGAATTTTTGGCGCCATGGGATTTTGGAGGGAAAGAGATTTAGTGGCAAGTTTTAATTTATCGCCACTAATGGTGTGCGATTTTAGTGACAACTATTTATGATCGCCACTAATTTCTTAGATTCTTACATTTAGCCGCAGTATATTTTTTGCCACTGTTTGTTCTATTTTCTGTGGCTACTTTATATTGCCACTAAAGATATATCACAAGAAACTCGACTTTTAATGGCAATATTTTTTGCCATAATTTAACTTTCGCCACTAAAAACTCACCTTTAGTGGCGGAGGTTGATGTTGACACTAAATGTATTATGTGATCACATTTAATGACAACTTATATGTTGTAGCTAAAGGTCATTTAAGAGGGGAAGGAGATTTAGTGGTGAGTTTTCTTTTTTTGCCAATAATGGTTTAGGAGTTTAGTGGCAACTTTTTATTTTCGTGGCTAATTGTCTTGTTGTCTTATTTTCGCCGCCTTTTGCGGCGACTTTCTATTGCCACTAAAAAATACTTTTAGCCACAGTTTTATTTTTGCCACAAAAGACTCACTTTAGTGAAGGTATTATAATGATCACATTTAGTGGCAACTTACATGCCGTGGCTAGAGGACATTTTGGAGGGTAAAGAGAATTAGCGGCGAGTTTTAATTTTTCATCAGTAATGTGGCCCCCTACAATAATTTGTACTTTTATCGGCATTTTTTCCGGCGTAATAATTAAATGTCGGGAAAAGTATATCTTTTACCGGTGAGAAAGGTGCTTTTGCGAGAAAAAGATAGAGTTTTTCCGGCGAAAAAAATAAAGATCGTATTTTTTTCCGGCGACTTAATTTTTTTTCACCAACAAAGGGCAATGTTTTACGGTAAATTTCACCCGCCAACTACGCAAAAGAAGGCGCCAATATTTTTCTTCTGCCCGGTGCAATGTATTTCTCAGTATAATTTTTGCCCGCGCACTATTTGCGCCGGTATTATTATTACTAATGCCCAAACGCCTTCTGCACCCATCTATTCCATCTATTCTCCCTCTGTAATTTTCAATCGACAAATCCCTTCCGCGCCTCCATCCCTCGTCTCTCTAACCCATCCCTCTCTAGCCCGCCCATCTCGCCTCCATCCCTCATCTCCCTCACCCACGCAAGCCATCTCCTCTCCCAAGCGCAGGACCACACACCCCCCCCCCCTCTCCATCTCCCAGGCGACCCCATCCCCTTCTCCCTCTCATCATCTCCATCTCACGATCCATCTCATCACCATCTCACGATCCATCTCATCACCACGCCCAACAGCCCGGCATCTCCATCTTCTTCCTCCCTGCACAGACCTCTCCATCACCCTTCCTCTCTCACGGTTCACCCTTTCCACGCATGTCTCTCCATAAACGACCCATCTCACAACCTCCCCTACGTTCAGACATCTCCATCGCCCACCTGCATTTTCCCTCATGAGATCCTCCTTGGTCAAGGGAATGAGAAGGCAAAGCAACCCCATCTCTCCAACCACTCTCTTTCCACGACCATCTCACTCCTTTTCAAGGCATCTCTCTCTCAATTACCCCCATTTCCTAACCTTGATGATGTTTCATTCTTTCTTTGTTTTTGAGGATTTCGGGTTGAGATTTGAAATGTGTAGTCTCCAAATGCTTCTCCCCTTGTACAGTGCTGTATCATCAGCTCGATTGACGTCGTGTCTGGGCGTGGATTCAAGGAGCTCCAGATTGTTGTCTCAGGGTACGCTTGAAAACCCAGGGGTTTAATTTTTTTCTTTTCTATACCAGTAAGGATCCTTCTTTTGCATTTTCATCTCACCCTTTTTTTTCTTATAGAAGAATATGGTATTGTATGTCATGATTTTTCTCATCTTCTTGTGGTTCTGCTTGGACTTTTGTTGTGGGGTTTAGATGCACTTTGGAATTGATTTGCACTAACTGGCCCTGATAAATTAGCCAAACTGCATCTTACTTTTCTTAGTATTCGTAGGGAGGGATAGGACTCCAAGTCTCACTTTATATTGTTAAGACTTTAAATACTACTTTTGAGGATAGAAAAAAAAAAGGAAAAAGAAAAAAATTCCGATTTGGGTTTGTTACTACTTGTAAAGGATATGGCCAGTTGAGTGGCAGCAGATTCAAATTTTTTTATAGTTATTATCTTTCTATAGTGGAAATATTGTGGTGACCATCTTGTGAATTTGGGATGTGATGAGGTGTATAGTTTTGAATATGCTTCATATATAGAAGAGGTCTCCCGTCTGGCATGAGAGGTGATGGTTAAGAGATGGGTACAATTAATTCACTTTTTTTCATAAAACCCTCCTGGTCATCGAATGGACCTTGACCTTATCCAACATGTTCAGGTCCAAAGCATTTGAGTAGAGACTTAGTATACTTGAACATGAATTGGAAATAGTTGGGTCCAAAATAAATACCCATACTGCTGCTAAGCTTCTGATGTATAAAAGTTACCATTTAAAGAATGGGAAAGAGAGATTACAATTATTTTTTTGGTCTCCCCTCTATCCCCATCACCTGAGGCCGATCCCTGCAACCCATTCTCCTTCTCCATCTGCCATTTATCAAAAGACCTCTGCGTCTCTCTCGATCTCTTTCGTCTCCCTCGGCATCTCTCTCGGTGTGCTAGCTCCTCTGTCTTTGTCCCTCCAACATCTCCCATGTATTTGATTTTTTAGGGCTTTATAGATATCGTGTTTGAGTTCTGTTTCTTTTTTGCTTTTGAAAAGAGTTTTCATTCAATCCAGGCACATAACTGATACTGCCATCTTAAAAAGAAATTCTTCAAACACAGCTAAAAAAATAGTGCCTCAGATTATCCAAACTCAGGTGGAATGAGTCTATTGCCAACTGGTTTTTATGAGTTGGGATGTCATCAAAACTCAAATGTCCTGAATCACAAAAGCAAACCAAAAGATTAAGGCCCAAAGTGTCAAAGTGATGCAGATCTTTCCCAGAATAGGTCGTTATTTGTTTTGCCATGTTCTTGGGTGGGAACAGTATTACATAGGCAAGTCTTTTTCTGATCCCAATTAATAGCAACAATGTTTCAGGAAATTGATTGAGTTTCTAATAGGAAATTTAACTTTAGTTATGGAAGGACTCTATGATATGAGAAATGATCGCTTGTACTTGGCATCATTGACATTTCTGGCTGAGATCTGCATCGTGTTGTGTTGTGCAGCCTACCATTCATCAATCAAGCTTATTTAATTCAAAGCCACCCCTGATGAAGGCACCCGACCATAGTAATATACACAATTGAATTGGACACTTTAAAGAATGCACGTAGTCAACGTAATATTTTTTTTTAGTTGCTTTTTGCTGCCAACTCAATGGTGAATGCACATTGGAGTGATATACACTAACACAGTGCCTGCCACTTCTTGCATATGAGCCTGATTTAGCAGGTTGTAATCAACAAAAGTGGGCCTCATGGATGCTATTTAAAACAGAAACAGTGAAGTGCCAATGTCTGGCTACACGTGATCAATATCAGCATCCAATGATGAGTTTACAATGCATTTATGATACTAACTTAAGTAAAAAAAAAAGGCTGTCTTCATTTTTCTTGAAAATCAGAAAGGTGTTTTTGATAATGCATTATCTAGCAATGTATCGTGTCCATTATGTGTGTGTTTTTCAACATTGACCAAAATGGTTATGTGAAATTCTGCTTCCAATTCTCTGTAAAGTGACATAATTTCAATGAAATTGGCTTTCCACTCTATAATAAGTTTTACTGCTATCTCACACACACACACACACAAAATACTGCTATGTATGTCTTGTTACGGTGGTTGTGGCTTTTGTTTTTGTAGGGATTGATATAACAAAGCTTCAGATTCATGGCACTATTGGATTTCTATATCATGGGATTATAGAGGTGGTTCTATGTGGTGCTAGTAATGAGGTTCCAGTCAGCGTACAGCACCAACTGATTGAGTAAGGGTTAATGCAGTTCTAGATTTCATTTTCTTTTTATTTTCTTTTCCTTTCTTATCTTTTTGTTCTTTGAATGATGTGAAACCTCAACTCTTTGGATCCAAACAGAAGTTTCAGTTTTTTATTGGGGATGATCCAATCAGTTTATCCAATAGGGACCAGTCTATGACTCAAATATCATCTAGATATGATCACAGTGCTTCGATTAGAGGCCTGGAGAAGTGGCAGCTATGCAAGTCCTTAATTGATGGACAATATGTACAGGTGTTTTGTAACCATGTCCCACCCATGGTGAGCGATATAATTATCCAAAGATTCACTCTGATCAAAGGCGGGTACACTCGGGGGATTGTTATCCATTTCAAAACATTTATTAATCAAATGCTCCCACAAATTAGATTGAGAGGGATTGTCATATGGTCCTGCTAAAAATACTATTCATAAAAGAGAGGCTCTTGATAATCTGTACCATTTGAGTCCCCACTAGTTAACTTATCAAGAGTTCAAACAATCTCCTCTTTGCTCTCTCTAAACGAGACGCCCAATTAAAGTCCCAAGTCATGCGTCTTGGATGCCTCCTGTATTTGTCCTCTCGATGGAGATTCCGTGACTAGGGATTGATCACTTGGATCAGCCACATGAAATTGAGTTCCTGATGCAGCAAAAACTTTCTTCTCGTTACTGCATGGGAACTAGGTGAAGAGTGATATTTGATGCACCAGAGCAATGGAATCCTTCATTCGATAGAGTGTGGCAATTGAAATGGATCATGTGTTGGGGGACCACTTTTCAACACTTCAGATCTCTGAAATAGTGACTCCTCGTTTGGGGAATTTTTGACATCTCTGGACATGGTGCAGTCCCCAAGGATCAAAGGCCCTCAATGTGTCGATTGCGCGATGACCTGCTCATTTAGGCTTATGATGAAAACCTCCCATGTGGAGACTATTCACCTTACAAACACAATGACCTATTTAGGAGTGTGAATGGGACAGACTGTACTTGAGACCCAACTAAACTGACCTGAAAATTATAAATCAGGGTCCAAATTTAGGCCCAATGAGACTAATATGGGTCTGGTTTTGGCCTCGTCACTTGTTTGGGGCTAATAGCCATTGGATCCAACTAAATTGATGGAATGAACATTTATAACATTAACAAATATTAGTTGATCACTCATTTGTCTAGCATGAGTATCACTCAGCAGATCACAGTGTTGAGCAAGTTGAGCAGATCACAATGAAACTGGAGTACTCAGTCAGACTTGCCTGAGCAACTCAACTTGCTGACTTTACTACTTAGTCAAGTTCCAAGTTTTCTAACACTAACAAGTTAACAGTCAACAATATATTAATATTTCTTGTTATATTCTGTAACCTATCTAGATTATAACTATGATAGTCCTGCTCCAGTTTCAGCAGTCACAGCTTCGAACAGGTGAAGCAGTATTTGATTGAGTATGGCCAGATGCGCACTCGAGAAGGATTTAGTGTTATACAGGACTCACTTTCTGCTTTCTATGATTGTCTATGCGTTGGAATGAGCAGTGGTGATGCTATCAGCACAGGGATGTTGGGTCCATATGCAAATGGCATTGATGGAACTGGTACTGGGATGTGGGGTCTAGATGCAGATGGCATTGGCACTAGCGGCGGTGATGATGCTAATTTGAACCCTAGTGCACCTGTCCAATCTGTGGAGCAATCAGGTGGGGTTCTTTCTCCTTTTTTTTACATGCAAAGCATAGTTTTTTCATATTCTTAAGTACAGGGGTAGTATGATCATTTAGTAGCATTCTACATATAGAATTTCTTCGACTCGAAGTTCATATTTTGGGACAAGATTTGGGGTTCTATTTTCTTATTATCATGGTTAGGTCATTGGGGGCTTCAACATGTAGAGACATGTTATTTAGGTATGTTGATTGTTGAGTCCAATAATCCTACAATCAAGTATTCTGGATTCTTCTTCCCACTGAAAGGGTACTCTTTCCTCTTAAACGATTTAATAGCTAGTATTATCATTTACTAATACATAAGATTGTCATAATCTCCGTATCAGTATCCGTATCCATTTATCTTTTGAGCACTAAATTATATATCATGTTATGTGTTCTTGATGAGATTTCTTTATTTTACATAGCATTTTTTTTGGGGGGATGCACATATATCTTATGGGCCATATAGTAGTGTTTATGGGTAGTCCTTATGACGAAGACCACCGAGTTGCACGGGACACTCTTTGCTAGTATTGTAGATCCCAGTTTATTTCAATTGCCTAACATATATTAATTACATGACATATTTGAATGCTTTGATAATACAGCGAAGAATGGAAGAGGCATTGTCGCAGCCTGAAATTAACTCTCCAGTGGCTGAGCAACAGGTGATCGAGAATCTGCTAGGGAATTGAAGAGGGTCGCAAGGAGGCAAGGGTACCGCTCGAGGGGCCCATCATCATCTTCTACTGGTATCTTGATGTCTTCTGAGATAAGCATCCTACGACAGCAACTAGCTGATTCGTTGAAAGCACAAAAAGCTTTGAGAGAAGAGTTGCGGCGACAGTATGAGGACTTGCAGAAGCAAATGCAAGATCAGACAGCTATGCAGTATCACATGCAGAGTCAGATTCAATTGTTGTTTTCCCGAGTCGGTATGGATGGTTCAGGCTCCTCCGAAAGATAAGGATTTGATGGTTTTATGAATTAACATGGGTCATCCCTCTAACAAGTTCATTTTGCTCCTTATTGGCCGTATTTCATGGTGTACTTTGGATATTTGATGGTGATTAGATTTTAGTTAAGATTTATTTTATTGAGATATTTGATTTTTTTTTTTACATGGGATATTACATTTTATGTGGCATGGACAAGTTTTATGATTGGTTTTAGTTTATTGATGACTCATTATTTTTTATTGTTTCATGATGAATGTGGGATTATTTATTGTTTATCAATGCTTATGCTTGTGCAATATTGAAAATGTAGATTTGAACAGGAAAATATTGTACAGGAATTTTTCCTAATTTTTTCAATTATTTCTTAATTGATAAGAAAAGTTATTTCTCAACGCACTCTCTGCGTCACCAAAAGTAAATTTTTTAACCTCGTTAGAGACATTTCTTGACGCGTCAACACGTCGGAATATCGTTAAATATGTATTCCGATGCTAATATGTGCGTTGGCAAATGTATAATCGATGTTATTATGCGTCGGCAATTAGCTACATCTATTTCCCAACGCACCCTCTGCGTCTCTAAAAATAATTTTCCTGCATCGCTGAAGACATAACCCGATACTTCAACATGTCGGGATATGTATTACCGGCATTGTGTATGCGTCGTCAAATATGTATTCCGACGCTAGTATGTGCGTCGGCAAATGTATAACCGACGTTATTATGCGTCGGTAATTAGGTACATCTATTTCCCGACGCACTATTTGCATCTCTAAAAATAATTATCCTACATCGTTGAAGACATTTTCCGATGCTTCAATACGTCGGGATATGTATTACCGACGTTGTGTATGCGTCGTCAAATATGTATTCCGATGCTAGTATGTGCGTCGGCAAATGTATAACTGACGTTGTTATGCGTTGGTAGTTAGGTAAATCTATTTTTCGACGCATTCTCTGCGTCGCTAAAATTAATTTTCATGCTTCGTTGAAGACAGCTCCCGACGCTTCGACACGTCGGAATATGTATTACCGGCGTTGTGTATGCGTCGTCAAATATGTATTCCGACGTTAGTATTAGCATCGACAAATGTATAACCGACATTGTTATGCGTTGGCAGTGAAGCGAGGTTGACCACTAAGTTCAATGTTTTGCCGACGCTGTTGGAATTGCCGACGTTTGGGACGACGCACCATCGCGTCGACGAATGGCCCTTTTTAGCCGACGCTAAACATTATTACGTCGGGAATGGTTTTCCAGGCATTAGGTTGCCGACGTGGTGCCGACGCATTGTACTACATCGGTACAGCCTGTCCCGACGCAATTCTGATTTTTCCAGATGTGGTGACTGCGTTGGAAAAAATGTATTTTGTTGTAGTGATTAGACTAGGTTTTTAGGTTAGGAGTTTTCTTTAATTCGGGTTGTAATTAATTTTATTCAGATCTGTAAGTAATTTTTAATTAAAGTAGGATTTGTGATTTTTATAGATTTTTTTTTAGGTTAGCACTAGTTTTCCAATATGACAGGTACATCACGATCATTGGCTCCCTGTGGATTGACCCGGTTTCACTGGTAATTACTACATCATGACGACCCTACACTTGGGGCACAATCAAGTTTTTGGCGCTGTTGCCGGGGAGCTTACAAGCACATGAAGGTAATTTTCTTTTTTAATCGCTTTATGGGTGTGGTTTAATTCCAATCATCATTCTAGATTAGGGGTAGCATGCATAGAATGCTTAGACCACCCCTTGGACACTAAAAAAGAGGAATTAAAATTCTGATTTTTAACTAAAATTGGCTAATTTCAGATCTGAGAGAAAAAATTCTTACTGATTTTTTTTTAAAATCTCACTTCTTTCTTGAAAATTGCTTTGATTTCTTGTCCGTTTGATCGCTAGTTTAGGTAGATTATTGTTGTTATTTTTCTTGGGACTTTAGGATTAATTTATTTACTTTTATATCACTTTTGAGCCACCTAAGTTGCTGGAAATTTTCTGGAATTTTCAGAAAAAGGTTGGGAGGTGAAACCATCCAATTTCGGCTTTTTGGCAAGGAAATTGCCTAAAAGTTTCGAAAGTCCAAAATTCTTTTTGGGAACTTAGGTTTCTAAGTTGTTTTTAGTTTATTTGCCTTTCTAGATCAAAAAAAAAAAAGAAAAAAAAAGTAATCATAAAAATTGGACACCCGCCTTTCTTGATCCCATAGTGCATTAGCACAAAGTCACCACCAATTTGGTATCGTGGCTCATTAAAGTGATTAAAGCAAAAGGACTCTCCAATCAAAAGGTTCATTGAGATCTATGAAAATCTAGGTTCTCTTGGTTCATCTAGACCATCTAGTCTAATGGCGGAAAGAGGGAATAATAATAATAATAATAATAATAATAACAATGATAAAAATCAAAATGAAAATGGAGTGGTTAATCAAAAGGGAAGGTCTTTACGTGAATACCTACAACATACTAGGACCACCGCACCCTCATGTATGGTTGTCCCAGCCACCACGAGAAACTTTGAAATCAAGCTGGGTGTAATCCAACTATTGCCTAAATTCCATGGCCAAGATTTGGAAAGTGCGTACCTTTACTTAAAAGAATATGAGGAAGTGTGTACTCTCTCCATTTGAACAATGTTAGGGAAGATGTTATCAAATTTAGGTTATTCCCCTTCTCTTTGAAACAAAAAGCCAAGGCATGGCTACATTCCTTTAGGACCAACTCGATTACTACTTTGAATGATATGATCCGCGAATTTTTGAAAAAATTCATCCCACCTCACAAGACCAACACTTTAAGAAAGCACCTCATGAATTTCAAGCAAAAAGAAAAGGAGTCTTTCTTTAAGTGTTGGGAATGGTTCAATGAGCTTCTACTAGCTTGCCCACATCATGAATTTGAAATTTGGCGCATAATTGGGCTCTTTTATGATGGATTAACCTCAAACATGCGCCAATTTGTTGAGATGATGTGTAATGAGGGCTTCTTGAATAAAGTTCCCGATGAGGAATGGGAATATCTTGATTCTCTTGCCGAAAGTGCTCAAAATTGGGACACATCTGATGGGACCGAGCACTTAAAACAATCGAATAACTCTAAGGGAGGGGGAACGTACCTATTGGAAAATGAAGAAGATGATGTTAATGCTAGAATTGCTTCCCTAACAAGAAAGATAGAGGCCATAAAATTAGGGAAAGGAAAACAACCCGCCCCGGTGTGCGGAATTTGTGAATGCAACACCCATTCTTTTGAAGACTGTCCAACAATCCCTGCATTTAGAGAGGTGTTGCATGAGCATGCCAATGCTACAAATACTTACCAAAGGCTGTTCACAAATCAAATAAGCAATGTGTACAATACCAACTGGCGGAACCACCCTAATTTAAGTTGGAGAAATGGGCAAAATGCTAACCAGACACTTATCCTCCCAAAACCTACAAATCAAGGTGGTAACTTTGTACCCCCTATTTAGGGAGTCCCACCACCTCCTCCACAATCTCAAAATAGGTCTTTGAAGGATTTGTTGACCAATTTCATTCAAATTTAGAACTCCATCAACCAAAGCAATCAACAAACATTCCATGACTTCCAAAATGGAGTAAGAGCCTCAATTGGCCAAATCAACAATACCCTTCAAATTAGGGAGAAAAGGGTTTTCACAGCCCAACCTCAACCTAATCCAAAGGGACAATACGAAGTGGCCAACTCAGGTCCCTCTACCTCACAGAAGCAGGTTCAGGCGTGACCACCCTTAGGAGTGGCAAAGCAATTCTAGTTGAAGATCCCAAAAAACATACACAACCTGCTTCCTCGGATCCAAAACTATCCCAAATTACATCTAACTCTAAGGAAGTCATGGAAGAAACTACTGATGCTAAGGAAAAGGAGGCTGAACTACCTGTGTACAAGCTTGTAGCTCCGTTTCCCCAATGCTTAAATCCACCAAAAAAAATGAACCCTAACTAGGAAATCTTAGATATTTTCAAAGAGGTCAAAATCAACATTCCACTTTTAGATGCGATCAAACAAATCCCATCCTATTTAAAATTCTTGAAAGATTTATGTACAATCAAGTGTAGGATGCATGTCCAAAAGAAAGATTCTTGACAGAGCAAATTAGCGCTATTTTAAAACAAAACACTCCCCCTAAATACAAGGATCCGGGATGCCCCACTATATCATGCATCATTGGAAATTTCCAGATCGAGCAAGCACTGCTTGACTGAAGGGCTAGTGTTAATATATTGCCCTACTCGGTATACGAATAGATGGGGGCGAGCTGAAACCTACTCAGGTCACTCTTCAACTAGTTGATAGATCAATAAAGAAACCAAGATGGGTAATAGAGAATGTTTTAGTCCAAATCAAGAAATTCTACTGCCCAGTAGATTTTATCGTCTTGGACACACAACCAATGGCCAACCCTAGCACACAAATTCCGGTGATATTGGGAAGACCCTTCTTGGCTACATCGAATGCATTAATAAATTGCCGGAACGGAGTCATGAAACTTTCTTTTGGGAACATGACAATTGAATTAAATATCTTTAATATTTGCAACCAAATGCAAGATGATGGTCCTGATTTCGAACAAGTAGATCTCATTGAGTCCATTGTTCAAGAAACCCTTAAGGAGTCCTCTAACTCAAATTTTTTAGACACAATGGAACCAAGCAAGGCTTTGGCCAATTTTATAAATACCCCCAATGACACTGTTAAAATAGTCAATACAATATGGAAATCTCAGTTTGAGGAGCTCGTACCAATTGGTACTCAGTCTCTTCCTTCTCATGTGAGGCCGCTCAAACCTGAGTTGAAACAATTTCCTTCGAATCTCCGATATGCATATTTAAGGGAGGATGACATGTACCCATTGGTTATTTCATCACACCTCGATAAGGATCAAGAGATCCAACTTCTGAATATACTTAAGCAACACAAAGATGTTATAGCCCCCATGCGCATGGACCGTGGCTGATATAAAGGGCATTGACTCTTACGTGTGCACGCATCACATATATCTGGAGGAAAATGCAAAACCCTCCAGACAGATGCAACGCCGACTCAACCCAACTATGCAAGAAGTTGTTAGGGCTAAAGTGCTTAAACTTCTAGATGTGGGTATAATCTATCCAATTTCGGATAGTCGATGGGTTAGCCCTACCCAAGTTGTTCCAAAGAAAGCTGGTATCAACGTAGTCCGAAATTCAAATGACGAACTTGTCCAAACTCGGGTACCCGTTGGTTTGCGAGTGTGCATTGACTACAGAAAATTAAATGCGGTCACGCGTGAGGATCATTTCCCCCTACCCTTCCTCGACCAAGTCTTGGAAAATGGTAGCAGGCCACCCATACTATTGCTTCTTGGATGGGTATTCCGGTTACAACCAGATTGAGATGGCACCGGAAGACCAAGATAAAACTACCTTTACATGTCCATTTGGAACCTTCGCTTATCGAAGAATGTCATTTGGGACTATGTAATGCTCCAACCACTTTTCAACGATGCATGTTAAGCATATTTAGCGATATGGTGGAGCAGATTCTTGAAGTCTTTATAGATGACTTCTCCGTCTTTGGAAACTCATTTGAGGATTGCTTAAGTAACCTTGAGATAGTCCTTATCAGATGTAAAGAAAAGAACCTAGTGCTTAACTGGGAAAATTCTCATTTCATGGTTCGCCAAGGAATAGTCTTAGGTCACATAGTTTCCTCCAAAGGAATGGAGGTCGATAAATCTAAGATAGATTTGATTGCCAATCTGCCCATAACCAAGACAGTAAGGGATGTAAGATCATTCTTAGGACATGCTGGTTTCTATAAAACGTTCATTAAGGACTTCAGTTCTATATCTAGACCCCTATGCAACCTTCTATTGAAAGATGCATAATTTAAATGGACTGAAGCATATCAAGAGGCTTTTACTAAGCTAAAAGGCATGTTGACGACTGCTCCTATTATGTAACCTCCAGATTGGAGTACGCCATTCGAATTAATATGTGATGCCATCGACTATGCAATTGGAGCAATCATTGGGCAATATAAGGATAAAAAGCCTTACGTGCGTAATATATTATGTGAGCAGAATATTGAACAATGCACAGATTAATTATTCCACTACTAAAAAAGAATTATTGGCACTAGTCTTTGCATTGGACAGATTCTGCTTATATCTAATAGGATCCAAAATCATTATCTTCACTGATCATTTTACGCTTAAATACCTTCTTTCCAAAAGAGACGCTAATCCCAGATTAATTAGATGGATCCTACTACTTCAAGAGTTTGATTTAGAAATATGTGACAAAAAGGGAGTAGAAAACGTAGTGGCAAACCATCTATCTAGACTTGCCATCTCTGATTCTTTAGAGACTACACCAATACGGGACCAATTTCCTGATGAACATTTATTTTCTATTTCCCAATCCCCATGGAATGCGGACATAGAAAATTATCTTGTTACGGGCATAGTTCCACAACATTGGTCACAACAAGATAGAAAGAAATTCTTCATTGAAGTTCAAAAATTTTTCTGGGATGACCCTTATCTCTTTAAGTATTGCCCAGACCAAATTATTAGGAGATGTGTGCCTGACCAAGAACAAAATAGTGTTATCTTGTTTTGTCACTCACATGCATGTGGAGGTCAGTTTTCACCTAAAAAGACTGCTTTTAAAATTTTGCAATATGGGTTTTACTGTTCGTCACTTTTTAAGGATGTCTTCGAATTTTGCGAAGCATGTGAGCGTTGCTAAAAATCGGGCAATATTTCAAGAAGAAATATGATGCCATTAAACCTAATTTTGGTAGTGGAATTATTTGATGTTTTGGAGATAGATTTCATGGGACCAGTTCCTTCTAGTTTTGGTTTTTTCTATATCCTAGTGTGTGTTGATTATGTTTCTAAATAGATAGAGGTCATTCCATGTAGAAAGAATGATGCTAACAGAGTAAACAAGTTTCTAAAGGGGAACATTTTCTCTTGATTTGGAACTCCACGTGCAATAATAAGTGATGGGGGAACTCATTTTTGTAACCGCACAATTGATGCCGTGTTTCGAAAATATGAAATTACTCATAAAGTGGCCACCCTTTATCACCCCCAGACGAGTGGCCAAGTGGAGGTATCGAATCGGAAAATCAAAAGAATATTGGAGACAACTATAAACCCAAATCGAAAAGATTGATCTCTTTGACTTACAGATGCGTTATGGGCATATAGGACAACATTTAAAACTCCAATAAGAATGTCAACTTTCAGGCTAGTATAGGACAACATTTAAAACTCCAATAGGAATGTCTCCTTTCAGACTGGTCTATAGAAAAGCATGCCACCTTCAGGTGGAATTACAGCATAAAGCATACTGGGCACTTAAACAGTTTCACGTTGATATGGTGAATGCTTAAGGGACCTAAGCATTGCACAGTCACATGTGTGTGTTTAAAAAAAATAGAGTACAAGAGAGATGCATCTCCCAGCCTTTGAAAAAATAATAGTGCGAAAGCCATCATAGTAGCCTTGAAAAGAGCCTTGTATTTACCCCGAATCTAGGAAAGTTAAAAATTCTGATGGGAAATTCTGTTTTCATGGCATTATCTTAGAACATTTAAATTTTTCTAATTTGATGTATACACTTGCACAAGGCACCCAAAGTTTTGGTACAATTTTTGAAAAGACTTGAAAACAAAAACGTAAACCAGATTTTGAAAAGTCTAAAATCTTGATTATTCGAGGATTCAAGGCATCCGATTTGACTCAACTGTCTTTTGAAAAATCGTCCGTGGACTTTCTTTTATTTTATTTTTAGTTAAATGAATTTTGTGGGCATATTCACTGCACTGCAAACCCTCACGAGGCACACGAGGCACAACTCGTTCGCTATGGGTAACCTAGGGGTTTAAGGGCTTACTGCATATGCTAAATGCAGTCGAGAGTGCCAGCGAAAGTGACTTTTGTTTTATTAGGTTAGATTTAGTTAGATCAGTCAACTTCACCTTTCGCATCTTTTACTAGGGACTAGCAAGACACTGGTTTGGGGGTGTGATAAGTCCACAATATCACATATTTAATTCGCTATTTGACATAAATTTGTAGACTTAATTGAAACAAAATGCATTGAATTCATAAATTTTCACAAAATCATGCAATTAGACTCTTTTGGTTAAATTTAAGTAAAATTCTCATAAAAATGCATGTCTTGATGAAATTATCAAATTCTGCATTTTTAGGCCCCATGCATAACATCATTCCTTTTAATAAAAATTATTGTTTCTGAATTAGTTTTAATTGTTTTGTAGAAATCCAGAAACCAGGATCCGCAAGAATGAAGAATTAAGAAGAGGATCAAATAAGAAGAATAATTGAAGAAGAGCCACCATGGGACCCACTCACATTGGGTGCAAATCCTAAGGTAGGGGCAGCTAAGGTGGGACCCAATGGAGTTGCAAAAGTTCAAATCTCAGGAATTATTTCTCTTAGGGTGAAGTGGGCCGAAGCGAAGATAGTTGGAAGGAGAGTTTGAAACATAGCAGAATCTTGGGTGTCATCCAAAGAGTCCAAGTTCATTTTCTTTATTTATGTCTTTTTTATGCCTTATTTTTTAATGATATATTGCATGCTTAAAGGCTACTAAATACCGAAAATATTCGAAGGAGACTAAAGTCTTTCTGAGATTTCTCAAATATTAATAAATCTAATTTTTCAGATTTAGGGTCTTTAATGAAATAGCCCATATTTTCAGTATTTATAAAACAACTTAATCCTGACCCTTAGATTGCAAGGCTCTCATTCAATCTTGAGTTTTAATTTAATTATTTTTGAATTTTTAACATCTCCAATTGGTTTTATGATTATTTTTATGGTGGATGCAGTTTTTAGTATAGTTTTATTAGACTAGGTTTTTAGTTTAGGATTTTTCTTTAATTCGGGTTGTAATTAGTTTTATTCAGATCTATAAGTAATTTCTAATTAAAGTAGGATTTGTGATTTTTATATATTTTTTATAGGTTAGCACTAGTTTTCCAATAGGACAGGTACATTGCGATCATTGGCTCTCTGTGAATTGACTCAGTTTCACCGGTTATTACTACATCGTGATGACCCTACACTTGAGGCACGATCAAGTGTAGTTCATTTTGGAGTGTCGAGTGACTTTTGTTGTGAGTAAGGGTTTTCTTTCATCTGATATGTATAGACTTTATATCTTACTTTGAGATTAGTAGACAGATGCCCTGCAACATTTGATATATGATCGAGATACCTTATTTGCTTCCACTATTTTTTAATATTGCTTCCACTATCTTTCTTATGCTTACGCAATTAACCGAAGATCACTATATTGTTTCAAAAGTTTTAAATTGGATCTCACTACGGACTATGATCTTGGAAGTTCTTAGATTTTCCGGGAAGCAGCGCGCCAATTTCGAGTACCTTGGCAGTAACCTCGGCATTCAGAATTAAGGCTTTACAAGTTGCGTCTTAATGCTAGATGTATCTAATGGCCTTAATGTGAATGATGTATGGATGGAATAAGAGGATTTATATGCCCATAATTGAATACCCAAACCCATTTTTTGTAGGTGAAGATAGGCTTTTCAAATCTAATCTAAATCAATTCAAGAAACTGATTGTTTGGAGGATGCGATTAGCCGTAAGATCCTTACAGCTAATCATAAGCCCTGAGGCAGTCCTAGACTTCAATTCTTTCTGAAAACTGGGACTGACAGATTTTAAGCTATGGCAAGCTCATTGCTAGTTGCTAGCCATGCGGCTGACCGTAGAAGACCCACGGCTAACCATGATTTAGTTTTGTCTTAGGTTACTATTCATGCTGAGAGTTTTGACTGACAAGCCTTGATTTATGGTGAACTCACGACAATCGTAGATGACCCCACAACTAGCCTTAATAAAGTTACAGCCAATTGTAAGGCAATCTTTTCCAAGGTTTAGGACTTTGGATTTTTTGAACCATTACCCTAAACCATGATCCTTTAGCCTAGCCTAATGATGAATATG
The DNA here is from genome assembly GCA_038049695.1 of Cinnamomum chago. Lineage (NCBI taxonomy): Eukaryota > Viridiplantae > Streptophyta > Magnoliopsida > Laurales > Lauraceae > Cinnamomum > Cinnamomum chago. The sequence goes on from CP142454.1 coordinate 39,747,502, forward strand.
AGTGAGACTATTAGTAAAAGGATTGTGGGCTTGGTATATTCTCTTACAGGTCATTCAGTGAAGCATATGTGGACCTATTGGGCCAAGTGAGTGGTGTGGTGGATTTTTCAAGGATAATATTGAACTTTGAAAGCACCAATATACTTTATAAGCTATACAGGACCCACATAACCACTAGATTGGACAGTGTGGTCCTTCACACGTGCGTGGCAACCTTGAACCTAGGTTGGCCATTATAAGTACTTGTTAACTCACGAACCATTGAGATATGGGTTGTATTTATGTCTCCGCTTTGTACACGACCTGAGCATATATCTTCCCTCTTCGTCGATGATTGTGGTGTGTGAGTCAATGTTAATTTAATATGAACTTAGGGCCTTTAGCCAACCCTTGGTTTATCTATTTGTATCTCATGAGAGATGCTATGTTTGGAGATGTATCGAGCTAGTTTAATTATAATTGCAGTTTGTTGAGTACTACTTGGGCTATGAAACTATGTTCGATCTTTGGACGAACTTGTTTTGTGGAGTAGTTACTCTCTGCTTTGATTGCCACATTTCAAAGTGAAAATCTAGCTGAACACAGTGTGTGTGTATTGTGTGATCTTTGAACCCTTCAAGTCAGGCACCATTCGGTTGTATTAGTCTTTGTGTGGGGGCTATTGTGTGGGGACCATCCCATGAACCTTACCCTATTTCGGTTTCGGCAAGCCATCCTTGGTCTCGGCCTCGGACGCGGGCCTGGCGCTACTTTGGTTTCGGCGCCAGCTGCTGGTATCGGTGAAGCCGTAACCAGTTCGGTCACGCTACCCTATTCGGTCTCGGCTACACAGAGTCCTGCAATCACATCCGCTGGCCACAACCCTATCAGGATAGGGCCCAAGAAAGGGACTTGATAGGACCTCAGCCGCCAACAGATCAAGGCAAGATCAGGCCCAATGTGACTGGCATTAAATGCAGCGTGGGCTGATCGGACCCTCATTAAATGCAATGAGGGCTGATGAGACCCTAGTCGCATCATGAGGCCCACTGGCACAGGCGCCAAAACCATTCCCCATATAAGGCAGGGAACAACCAAGAGTAAGGTAGGCACTCTCTTATATGCAACCCAGACCTCTCTTCCTTCTTCTTCTCCGATCACTACTAACTTAAGCATCGGAAAGCCCTGCGCTGCCCCAGCCAGGGTCCTTTGACTGTTCTCTTCTCCCCTTTCAGGTTCGTCAGACACGTAGCTCCCTCTCGAGTTCTTTGAGTAAGTCCTTGAAGGCATCCTAATCTTGTGAGTATATTTTCTGTACTTACAATTGGCGCCGTCTGTGGGGAACGATTTCTACAATCTTCCCTATCACCATGACGAGGAGAGCCGCGAAAGGCGGAGAAACATCCAAGACAAGGCATGCAGGACCGTCCTCCGACCTCCTCCCTGCCAAGAAGAGGTCCGGGAAGGGACCAGTTGTAGAGGATGACGTCGAGCGTGGCCTCGTCCGAATCAACGTTCAGGAGCGTGATCTTCGCTTGGAGTCTGCTCTCCGGAGGAGAAACTCTCAACAGTAGCCTAAGGGAGGCCTCCTGACGGGTCGAGATCAGCGGAGCAAGTCTCCAGTGGTCGATGGACCACGTCCTTCTGAACAGATAGAGGATGTTGAGGATGCTGAGGATGAGGAATATGATCCTGATGATGACTTCGACTCCACCCTTGAAGAGATTAGAGTACAGAATGAGGCCATCAAGGAGAGAGACGCTCTGATCCTCCAGCTCCAGCAGCAGCTGGAAAGAGCTACGGGTTCAGCAGGGCTCCGGCAACAGTCTCAGGAACAGCAGTCACGGCAGCAGCAGCGGTCGCGACAACAACAGTGCTCACAGCGACAGCACGAGAGGAGGATGTCTCGTGGCAGGCGCCCCGACTCCCCCGAGAAGGACTTGAGGGACCGTCTGAATAAGAAAAGGCTTGACCGAACTCGAGACGAAGGCTCGAGCGCCAGCCATAGCTACTCGAGGAAGGCATCCGAAACCATTCCGGAGAGCAGGTATCATGATCAGGAGTGGTTGGACGCGCGCATAAGGGAAACGGTCCAGCGCAATCTGGAGGTGGCTGGTCTCGGCCGAGACCAAAAGGATGCTTGTTGCGACTCCATCGACCTCGGCGCGTCTATTTTCTCTCGCGATATCCGGAAGTATCCCCTGCCAAAGAAGTTCACCATCCCGAGGTTCGTCACTTACGACGGGACCTCATACCCAGCTACACATCTCAGGCACTTCTCCCAAAGGATGTCAGTCTGGGGAGACGAGGGCCATCTGAACTGTCGAGTCTTCTCCTCCAGTTTGGGTGACCTCCCCCTGAAGTGGTTCTGTGCGCTCCCGGAGGGGTCCATTTCGAGTTGGCTGTAACTCCAGCAGTCCTTTATGAAGAAGTTCCAGGCCTACAGAATATTGCCGAAGACAGATGCAGATGTCATGGCCCTGAAGATGAAGCAGGGAGAGAACGTCACCCAGTTCGCGAAGCGATTCTGGACGGTCTACAGCCAGATTGAAGACTCCAAGGATGAAGTGGCCGTCTTCGCATTTCGGAATGCCCTGCTGCCAGACAGTGACCTTCGCAAAGATCTAGCCAGAAACCCGGTGTCCTCCATAACGGCGCTCATGTCCATCGTCAACCGCTACATCGCCCAAGAGGACGACCAGGTCCGAGCTCGGGAAAACCATGGGGTTGCGCAGAGGAACCGAAGTGAAAAGCCTTCCAAGGAAGAGCGAGGACCGTCCCGAAGAGACGAGCCTCGAAGAGATGATTCAGATAGACGCCGGGCGTCAGCTAGCTCAGCAAGAGCTCAGGCGTTCACCTCGGCGAAAGGCAAAAGGCCCAGGCTGTCCGAAGACGCATATCGGGCAGTTAACACGATCTTCAAGGAGCCTATCCACCGGATCATGTACAAGATTAAATCCAGGCCGTACTTTAGCTGGCCAGAGCCCATGAGAGGCGATTCGTCCTTCCGAGATCAGACCAGGTTTTGCGCCTACCATAAGGAGAGCGGCCACAAAACTGAGGAATGCAGGATACTGCGGCCGCATTTGGAAAAGCTTGTCCATGAGGGACACTTGCAGGAATTCGTCAAGGCGGACGCCAGAGCCAACACCAGAGCCCCACGCCGAGACAAAAGAGGCCGCGACAGCGACGGGTCAGAGAAGATCATTAACGTCATCCACTTAGCTCCCCCGCCCAAGGGGAGTAACCGAGCTCGTGCCGAGGCCAGGCGGGCCTCCCACAGTAAGCAGGTCATGGCCGCCGAACTCGGCTCAGCTCCGAAGAGGGCTCGGAGGGAGCGGCCCGAAATCAGGTTTACGGATGCGGACCTGGAAGGGGTACAGCTTCCCCACAACGACCCGCTGCTCGTCACCCTGAAATTCGATTGCTCTAAGCAAGGCGTGAAGAATTGCACCGTGAAGAAGGTCCTCATCGACCCCGGTAGTTCATCCGAAGTCCTCTAATTCGATAGCTTCCGAAGGATGGGACTGACGGAGAAAGATCTGCAGGAAGCCGACATTCCCCTCATTGGCTTCAGCGCCAAGCCGGTGTACCCCAAGGGAAAGGTGACGTTCAAGGTCGAGGCCGGCGGCGCGTCTGTTAAAACAACCTTCATGGTGATTGACGCACCCTCACCTTACAATGCTATAGTGGGCAGGTCTTGGCTTCATAGTCTGGAGGCGGTCCCTTCCACTCTCCACCAGAAGCTGAAATTTCCGTGGGGAGGGAAGAATGGCCGAGTTGAAATCGTCACAGTCAAAGGGGATCAGCAGGCAGCCAAGCAATGCCTGACAGCTGTGGTATCTGGAGAACGAGAGCCCAAGGAGGTTAACATGGCCGAGATGGAAAAGAGGCTGGAGAAGAAGCTAGACGAGGTCGGCCAAGACCCAGAGAGTAAGAGCGTGGAGGACCTGACCGAAATCAGAATCGACTCACAAGATCCGGAGCGGTTCTTCCTGCTCGGCTGTCAGCTCGGAAAGCCAGAGAAGACCGAACTGGTCCAGTTCCTAGTGCAGAACAAAGAGGCCTTCGCCTGGACGCCTCAAGAGATGCCCGGCATCGACCCGGAGGTAATATGTCATAAATTGAATGTGGATCCTAATCACAAACCTGTGACGCAGAAGGCCCGCATGACTGGGGTGCTACAAACCGAAGCCGTGGTCGAAGAGGTGGATAAACTGCTCGAGGCCGGCGCCATTAGAGAAGTCCAATACCCGACCTGGCTAGCCAATACTGTGGTCGTCAGAAAGAAGACTGGCAAGTGGAGGGTGTGCGTCGACTTTACCGACCTCAACAAGGCCTGTCCTAAGGACAACTTTCCCCTCCCAAAGATCGATCAGATGATCGATGCCACAGCCGGACACGACAGGATGAGCTTCCTCGATGCATATCGCGGCTACCACCAGATTCCGTTATATGGGCCGGATGAAGAGAAGACAACTTTTATCACACCCAGAGGGACTTATTGTTATAAGGTGATGCCGTTTGGGTTGAAGAATGCAGGAGCCACCTACCAGCGACTTGTCACCAAGATGTTCCACGATCAGCTCGGCAAGACTGTTGAAGTTTACATCGACGACATGGTGGTCAAGTCCAAGCAAGCCCATAACCATTTGGCAGACCTAGCTGGAGTTTTCGCCACTTTGAAGAGGTTCAAGCTCAAGCTCAATGCCTCCAAGTGCGCCTTTGGTGTCGGCTCGGGCAAATTCTTGGGAAGCCTGGTCACACGCAGGGGAATTGAGGCAAATCTAGATCAGATCTCGGCTATCCTCAGGGTGCAGAGTCCCACCTCGGCTAAGGAGGTCCAAAAGCTAACCGGAATGGCAGCCGCACTAAATCGGTTCATCAGCAGATCCTCAGATAAGTGCCGGCCTTTCTTTCAGCTTCTTAGGAAGAATTTTACATTTCAATGGACTCCAGAATGCGACCAAGCGTTGCAGGAGCTTAAGGCCTACCTTCACCCCCTCTATTGTCAACTCCAGTCCACGGAGTGTTTTTGTATTTATACCTGGCGGTCTCGGATCATGCAGTGAGCTCGGTCCTCCTCCGAGAAGAGGAAATGGTCCAAAAACCCATCTATTATACGAGCAAGACCTTGATTGATGCTGAGACCAGGTACTTGCCTCTAGAGAAGCTTGCGCTGGCACTCGTTAGTGCCTCACGGAAGCTCTCTAATTACTTCCAAACACATAAAATAGTGGTTGTTACGGAACATCCACTTAAATCTGTTTTCAGAAAAGCTGACTTTTCAGGAAGAATTTCAAGATGGGTTGTCGAACTAGGGCAGTATGAAATTCAGTATCAGCCCAGGACAGTGATCAAGGCTCAGGTTCTGGCAGATTTCCTTGCCGAGTTCGACTCAAGTTCGGCACCAAGCCAGCTCGGCACCGAACTGGGGGGCAGGGAGCATGAGGCCCCTACGGGCTCTACACAGTCACAATGCCAAGCCCTCACCCCAGTTTGGAAAGTCTTCGTTGATGGATCTTCCACCTCGAGGAGAGCCGGAGCAGGAGTTGTTCTCCAATCGCCAGAGGGACTGGTCATCGAGCAGGCTCTGACCCTGGATTTCAAGGCGTCGAACAATGAAGCTGAGTACGAAGCCCTTTTAGCCGGACTGAACAACGCCAAAATACTCGGAGCTCAACAGCTGATGGTCTTCAGCGATTCACAGTTGGTGGTAAACCAGCTAACTGGGGACTATCAAGCTCGCGACGACCGGATGGCCGCATATTTGGCCCCGGCAAAGAAGCTGCTCTCTCAGTTCCATTCGGCCGAAATCAAACAGATAGGTAGAGAAGTAAACTCCCATGCAGATGCTCATGCAAATTTGGCCAGCGCTGTCGAAGCAGGAAGAAAGAGAACCATCGAAGTAGAACCCTTGGCCGCACCCAACATCGAGCTCCATCCACCTCGGGAAGTGTCGTGTATTGATCTCGGCCCAAGTTGGATGGACACCATCATCGCCTACCTCAAAGACGACAAGCTACCCGAAGACAGCAGCGAAGCCCATCGAATCAGACTCAAAGCAGCCCGGTTCTTGTTGTCTCCCGAAGTCAAGCTCTATAGGAAGTCGTACACAGGCCCGTACCTCCAGTGCGTTCATCCGAGCAAAGTAGAGGATCTGCTCTTCGAAATACATGAAGGGATCTGCGGAAGCCATATCGGAGGAAGGTCACTAGCTTATCGGGCTATCAGCCAGGGTTACTGGTGGCCATATATGCAGAAGGATGCGCAAGTGTACGCGAAGAAATGCGAGAAGTGTCAGAAATATTCCCACTCTCTCCATCAGCCAGCACAGGACCTCAGTCCGCTTTCAAGCCCGTGGTCATTCGCCCAGTGGGGGCTCGACATAGTGGGACCGCTCCACCGAACTCCTGAAAATAAAAGATGGCTGATAGTAGCCACGGATTACTTCACCAAATGAATCGAAGCAGAGCCGTTGTCCTCCATCACGGAGCAGGACACCAAAAATTTCGTATGGAAAAACATCTTCACAAGGTTCGGCATCTCCAGAATATTGATCTCGGACAATGGGACTCAGTTCGACTCCAACCTCTTCAGAAGCTTCTGCCAGGAGCACGGCATCCGCAATCGCTACTCCACCCCGGCCTACCCGCAGAGTAACGGTCAGGCGGAAATTTCCAATAAAGTAGTGCTAGACGGGCTGAAGAAACGGCTGGACAGAGCCAAAGGAAGATGGGTAGAAGAGCTCCCAAGTGTCCTATGGGCCTACCGAACTACCCCTAGGAGGTCCACTTCGGCAACACCCTTCTCCCTAGCCTACGGAATGGAGGCCGTCATTCCCTTAGAAATTGGCCTCCCTACCCTAAAGTCCGAACTCTTCGACCAGGGCCGAAATGAGATCCATCTGGCTGTGGAACTGGACCTGGCCGATGAGCGAAGAGAAGCAGCAGCAGTTCGGCTTACAGCCTATCAGCGGCAACTGGCCAGAGGCTACAATCAGAGGGTTAGAGAGAGGAAATTCTCAGTGGGAGAGCTGGTTCTTAAGAAGACACTCCCGGGGGACAGAGACCCGAATCAGGGTAAGCTGGCGCCGAATTGGCACGGACCGTTCAAAGTGACTTCTATTGCTGGGCAGTCAACTTATCGACTGGAAGACATGGCGGGAAAACGGCTACCGAGACCATGGAACGCGTCTCGCCTCAAGAAGTTCTATTTCTGAAATACTTGTACATTTGTATTTAGAAGAATTCAAAGAAAGGAGTTCACATTCAAAGGAACGGGGCATCCTGTGTCACTACTTCGGCCACGGCCAATGATGAAATCGTCTCGGGTCGGCTACGTGCCACCCAGGCGTGAAGCCTTCGGGCCAATGATGAGATCGTCTCGGGTCGGCTACGTGCCACCCAGGCGTGAAGCCTTCGGGCCAATGATGAGATCGTCTCGGGTCGGCTACGTGCCACCCAGGCGTGAAGCCTTCGGGCCAATGATGAGATCGTCTCGGGTCGGCTACGTGCCACCCAGGCGTGAAGCCTTCGGGCCAATGATGAGATCGTCTCCGGTCGGCTACGTGCCACCCAGGCGTGAAGCCTTCGGGCCAATGATGAGATCGTCTCGGGTCGGCTACGTGCCACCCAGGCGTGAAGCCTTCGGGCCAATGATGAGATCTTCTCGGGTCGGCTACGTGCCACCCAGGCGTGAAGCCTTCGGGCCAATGATGAGATCGTCTCCGGTCGGCTACGTGCCACCCAGGCGTGAAGCCTTCGGGCCAACAATGAGATCGTCTCGGGTCGGCTACGTGCCACCCAGGCGTGAAGCCTTCGGGCCAACGATGAGATCGTCTCGGGTCGGCTACGTGCCACCCAGGCGTGAAGCCTTCGGGCCAACGATGAGATCGTCTCGGGTCAGTTATGTGCCACCCAGGCGTGAAGCCTTTGAGCCAATGATGAGATCGTCTCCGGTCGGCTACGTGCCACCCAGGCGTGAAGCCTTCGGGCCAACGATGAGATCGTCTCGGGTCGGCTACGTGCCACCCAGGCGTGAAGCCTTCGGGCCAACGATGAGATCGTCTCGGGTCGGCTACGTGCCACCTAGGCGTGAAGCCTTCGGGCCAACGATGAGATCGTCTCGGGTCAGCTATGTGTCACCCAGGCGTGAAGCCTTCGAGCCAATGATGAGATCGCCTCGGGTCGGCTATGGGCCACCGGGGCGCGAACCCTTACAGTCAACGCACAAGGAAGTCTCGGGCCTGTCTAACCCCTGTGCGGAAAGCCCTTATGGTCACTACCGAGACCGCCCTTATTCACCAATCCAGAAGAGATTCCACTCCGGCCAAGTTTCGCCCTATTCTACCGAAGTGAAAAACGTCCATTGGGTTGACAAGGGCCCCTTAGGCCCATGCGTCGCTCCAGACTAAGTCCTAAACTGGCCGGTCTACTCTTGCCGAACTCATACACTTGGTGAAATCGTAAGAAAAAAGAGAACAAGCTGTAAACAAGCAAGCAGGACGTTCTATTGATAAACGCAAGAGCATTACATCGGGATTGTCATTACAGGCTCCACAAAAAAAAAATTACATTTCTCAAATGAGAATAAGACAAGAAGACTCAAGAAGACAGCCCGGCCTCGGTGTCTTCAACAACCTCCACGACATCGCCCGCAGGAGCGGCTTCGGGAGAGTCCAACGTCGGCTCTTCCGGGGCTTCGGGTGGAGGAGGCGCAGGAGTCTCGGCGGGAGACTCAAGAGGAGGAGCAGGAGCCTCGGCAGAGGGCTGGGTCGCGGCTACGGCCTGTCCGAACTCAGGGGGATTCAGGAACAATGGATGATCTTCTTGGGCCCCCATCTCCTTGAGCCCAGCACGATAGCCGAGCCGGAATAGCTTGGAGCTCAGTTGCTTAACCTGGTCGGTATAGCTCCAACCTGCATCTGCAACCCCATCTAAAAAGGCAGCATTGATCTCGGCTTGGAATGACGCTTGAAGTTCCTCCCTCGCCCGCCTCTCTCCCTCAAAGTCGGCTGCTAGCCCCGCTGCTCTTTTCTCTTCGGTGAGGAGCTTGCCCTGCAATTCGTAGTTCTCCGATTTGACTGTGCAAAGCTCACTCACCATCAGTTCGGCCTGAGCGTCGAGCTCGGCCTTTTTGGCCACCACCTCCTTCAGCTCTTCACTTTTAGTCCTGAGGTCGGCCTCGGCTTTCTCCTTTGCCTCCACCAGACGGCCGTGTCGGGCATCTTCCTCAACGACTCGGTTCAGTACCACGTGAAGTCTCTGAACGGCCTGCAAAAAGACAGTCGTGTGAATTAGTATTACGCAGAAAAGCCAGCGTTGCAGTTAGGAGAAACTCAACACTTACCGAGATGGAGTGTTGTATTGTCTTCATGAGCAGCTGTGGACTGTCGGTTGCGCGGTGCGCCTCCATGTCTTTCGGAAGCGCACAGGCCCGGGTGAGGGCCGCGACCACGGCTGAGTTGCTGATCAGCCGGTCTTCAACGTTCAGTGGCCTTCCCGACCTCAGCTCAAGCTCCGGCCTGAAGGCCTCCGGATCGGCCGGAGTAGTCAGAAGGGGCGAGCGACGCTGCTCCACCAAGGGCTGCTCCTGAGCCGGTTCCTCCGCGGCCCCGGTGGACCTCGGCCTGTCCTCGTGGACAGGGTCCTTCCCCCTCGCCCTCTTCCTGGGCCTCTCCCGCTCCGCGTATGCAGTGGGCTGGACCTCGGGCCGAGAAGGGACGGCAGAAACGGGGAGTGGAATAGCATCGGGGGCTGCCAGCTGCCCTCCGAACACTGCGTCCTCCAGGTTCAACAGCTGGAAGGCAGGCCTGCGCCTCTCCATTTCTTCGGTGTCGGAAGAGTAGTTTTCGATCTCCCTGATGGGATCGCTTTCGGCTGCGACGGCCGAGGTGGAAGCCTCAGCGCCCGAGGCGACCCTGCTCGCGTTTTCAGCTAGAGCAAGGACAATCTCTCCGGGGCGGCCCGATTTCCGCGTGTAGGATGCGTACTTCGGCTCGTACCCTAACAGGGAGAAGGCAGCTCTGTTGTAGTGGCCTCGGTACTGGTAGATCTTATCCAGCCAGGCCTTGTTCCTCCGCCAGCGGTCTAGGTTGGCGTCCCGCTTTCTCTGATGAAGGCCTGCAGGAGGAAAGAAAAGAGTCAGGATACGAGCTGACAGAAATGCAAGTCAAAAATCCGAAACCCGGTGGAAAGGATAGGGCGTTACTCGATGGTGTGCCGAAGAATCTAGGGATTTGGACTCTCCTTGCGGTCTCGGATTCGGTCTCCCCGAACTCCCAATTGCCAGAGACGAACAGTCGGTCATCTCCGGCGTATTTATTCGAGTCCTCCAGGGCCGTGATGAGGGGCGAACACCTGGCTTTGACTCAGAGATAATACGTGTTGCCGTCTCGGGTTTTGCAGAGGTCATAGACGTCCTCAATATCATGGACGCCGAGGTTGATTCCTAGGACCCTATTCAATTCGGCGACGCCCATGATGATTTTGAAGCCATTGGGCATCAGCTGACATGGACACAGGTTCCAGGTTCGGAGGCAGGACCTGAGAAGAGGATGAAGGGGGAATCTAACCCCACCTTCGATAATGGCAACGAGGGGGAATGGCATCCAGCCCTGGCTAAAAACGTGGCCGGAAGACCTGTCGGAGGCTTTCACCCGGACGTCCTCCGGGATATGGAAAGTCCTCTTGAGCTCTGCCAGGGCCGAATGAGAGTCGATCCAATGACTGAAAGCCCTCATTCCTAAGTCTAAGAAACCCTAACAAAGCTTCAAAGAAGGGACAGACAGATCGGAAGAGGTGGGGGACAGAGGAAATCCTAGGATGAACTAGGTCAGAAAAGTAAGCTAAAGAGAAGAGAATAGGAGAGAGACTCACTGGTTCGACGGAGGCAGGGTCGGACTCTGATGAATGGATTGCGGTCGGTAAAGGCCACTGGAAGTTCAATACCCGGAGCTCTCTGCTAGTTATCCACCAAAAGGCTGAAGTAAAGAACGGAGAAGAAGGAGACGCACTGTATATAAAGGATGAAGAAAGTAGGATGAGCGCCATCCCGATTTTCAAAAAAGGGGATGCGTGCGAAGCGTCGCCCCGTTCACTCCCACACCGCCTCAGAATGACCTACTGGCCCATCCGATGACGACACGTGGCGTCGATGGTCCGTCTCCCCATGCTAATCATGGTCTCCGCATTCATGACTCCCTTTATTGCCTCGAGCAGGCGAATCGATGGCAGCACACTCAGCTCTCAACCTCTGACAGGAGAAGCCCTAGAGGTCAAGAACTGGGGGGCTATTGTGTGGGGACCATCCCATGAACCTTACCCTATTTCGGTTTCGGCAAGCCATCCTTGGTCTCGGCCTCGGACGCGGGCCTGGCGCTACTTTGGTTTCGGCACCAGCTGCTGGTATCGGTGAAGCGGTAACTAGTTCGGCCACGCTACCCTATTCGGTCTCGGCTACATAGAGTCCTGCAATCACATCCGCTGGCCACAACCCTATCAGGACAGGGCCCAAGAAAGGAACTTGATAGGACCTCAGCCGCCAACAGATCAGGGCAAGATCAGGCCCAATGCGACTGGCATTAAATGCAGCGTGGGCTGATCGGACCCTCATTAAATGCAATGAGGGCTGTGATGGACCCTCATTAATGACTATGTGGGCTGATGAGACCCTAGTCGCATCATGAGGCCCACTGGCACAGGCGCCACAACCATTCCCCATATAAGGCAGGGAACAACCAAGAGTAAGGTAGGCACTCTCTTATATGCAACCCAGACCTCTCTTCCTTCTTCTTCTCCGATCACTACTAACTTAAGCATCGGAGAGCCCTGCGCTGCCCCAGCCAGGGTCCTTTGACTGTTCTCTTCTCCGCTTTTAGGTTCGTCAGACACGTAGCTCCCTCTCGAGTTCTTTGAGTAAGTCCTTGAAGGCATCCTAATCTTGTGAGTATATTTTCTGCACTTACAGTCTTCAACAGTTTGGGTACCAACATGTGGCAAGGATTGTTCATTATGCATGTGTTTACTGTTTGCAAATCGAGATTTTTAAGGTGGTCATAAGCCACTGGGGCATCGCGTACATAATTGTACCGATGTATTCGGCTGGGCTTTGTCCCACGCACTATCATTTTCATCAAGGCTTTTTAGCATGTATCATTTCCAAACTTGCTTAGCCATTATGTTTCAGTTAAGCTTTTATCCCGTACAGTTAACCTATGTGGGCTGCCTATCTAATAGAGTGTGTAGGTGTAGCATTATATCTATTTGATTCCAATGGCATGGTTCATATTCATTCTTAGTCATCCCATTATTGTCACTCTTATGACCACTATTATCATTATTCATTATTGAATCATCTTATTATGTTGTACGTTTACATCTGTCCACCTATCAGGTTTCGAAATCTGACAATGCCGTGGTGCTTAGGTACCAAACCCTATAAGCCGCCAGCAGCTGAGGCGATCCCAGAGGATATGTCTGTTGCGTTGTGCGCCGACGATGTTGTATGATGTCATTCTGTCTTGCACGAGAGAGTCGTCTCATGATACCTATTTTGGATAGACTCTTTTAGATTAGATGTACTTGATGTCTATCTTTTGTATGCCAGTGTTTTTGTTATGGCCCTATAATTAAATCTTGAGTTTATGTTTTGCAACTGTTAAAGTAAAAGCATCTGTGTTACTTTTATTTGCTCTCATTTATTATTATGCCATTTAAATTAAATTATTTTGATTGGACGATTCCGCATTTGATTTATGATGATGGAGACTTGATTTACAACCTCACCGCGGACTCAATCCACCCAAGTGGGGGCCACCAATACATTCTGTTGTGAAAATTCTTAATTGGCACTTAATTTCGCGCTCCCTGGGCCTTGGTTATCAGCGACTAGATCCCAGGGGTGTGACACAGAGAGAAGGGAAGAGAAGAGAGGAGAAGAGAAGGAGAAAAAGAGGCTAGAAAAGAGACAAAAGAGAGAAGAAAGAGGTAGAAAGATTTATTTCATTTTCACTCAATTTTCTCCACTTCATCCTCCCCATTCCGATGTCTCCACTTCATCTTGCCTAGCATGACCTCTCATGAGTTAGACTAAAAGCTTGAATCCTTTGCTACATTTGTTTCGAGTCATCAGTTCTTATCAACTTTTTTTTTTTTTTTTGATATAAGGGTAATTTGTATTAGAAAGGAGAAAGAAGAATACAGAGAGCATTAAAACAAAAACAAAAAGGACCTCCAAATGGGGAGGAGAAAAACAAAACTAAAAACCAAACTACAAACAGAGGAGACCACTGAAACTACCAAGGCAGTTCTTATCAACTTACCAATGCATGTTTGGATACACACTCAAGATGGTACAACAAACATCAATTTTGTGCCAACTTGCATGGCATGTAATAGGATTTTTCTTTTTCACGAGAAAAGAAGATTTAGCAACGACACGCCGTTGGACCACCAAGTCAAGAGACAAGGTCTATAGTGAAGGTTGAAGCAAGTTAAAAGGCTCAGATCACGCCTTTGCAAGGCGGTGAAGCATGGTCTCCTAGTTTTTAGCTTCTCCTCACACATTCTTTTTTTTTTCCCTGTATTTGAATGTTTATTTTTATATGAATAAAAATGATTTTACATATTTCTTTGTTTTCACATCCCTCTTAATATATATAGGTCAAGGCTCTTCTAAGCTTAAGCTTAGGATAAAATTCCATAAGCTCACGCTTGTGGGGCCCACCCTTGGTCCATTCAAATGGACAAAACACCCCCCCCCCCCCCCGAATTGCACATGTCTACCAACTTTCAGTTAGATCCAAATTTACTGAATCGTTGGATCAATTGTATACCGATCCAAATTGACTATTGATTATTAAACTTTTGGAGCGCAGATAGAGATGATAGAGACCACGGTGAGGCTTTTTTTTTTTTGCAAATAGGAGGGTCCCAGGGAGTCCTTGAAAGCCCGCCATCCCCATCCCCACGTTGGTCCCCAAATGGGCCCCACCACACAATTGAGCTTACTTTAGCTTATCTTATCATAAGCTGAAGCTTACCTTATCAAAATCGATTATCGTTATTTTTTTGTATGATGGTCATCTCCAAAATCAAGATAAATTCAATCAAAACAGAATTCTCCAGTTCCATCATTCAAAAAACAGATATAATCAACTTTGATTTGTGAGACCATCACTATTCCAGCTTAGAATAAAGTAAGATTTACCTTAGGAGAGCCCTACTCATATATATATATATATATATATATAATTCATGATCCAAACCAATAAGTATCCATGATCCAAACGTAGGGTTATCATTTCTATGAATACTTATTGGTTTGGATCAGGAATTGGGGACTCAAATTAGTGTTGAAAACATGATTTGGTTGGTTTTACATTTTTCACATATTTCTCAAAATCAATGTAACTTCACATCTTGTGATTTATTAGTTATATGAAGACTTTGAACCGTCTGGATCATAAATTTGGAGGCCACAAGAGTTAAAAGAAAAGGAGAGAAATAACATATACGGCGCGCATTTTTAAGATGTTAAAAATGAGGTTGGCAGGTTTTCAATCCTAGAAATGTTTGGATTTTTGTTTAACACAGCAATATTGGTGTGTATCATAATAGTGCCTTATTTCCGTAAATGAGCATTCTCACATAGAATACATGGCATCGTAAGAAAAGGCTCAAGAGATTTTATACTCTATGTACAAGCAAAGGAGATCGAGGTAATGTTTGAGAAATAAAAGAACCAAAACTATATATATTGAGATAATATAGATTCAAAGAAATGTGATTAATATGTAGTTTATAAAACTTATTACTAAGAAAAACTAATGTCTTCAAATATAATGTCAATTATAGATACATGTTAGAAACCTTAATATTATAAAGATAGTAGCACTATATTTTTTATCCATTACTGTATATCATGTTAATATGGAAAGAAGGCACAACCAAAAAAAAAAAGTTTGAAGGAAACTCCACGTGTTTGTACCGGCATGAGATATATACCAGGCATTGACCATACCTATATAACAGGAGCACAAAGATTACATGAGGAACCAACCGTTACTTAGCTAAACAATCCTCATGTTATTGGCAAACCTACTAATATGATAAAAAGACAACCAAGACAAAGTTGCTAAGTGAAGAATCTTAAAGTAGAATTATTACATCTTCCATGGGCCTCTATGGGAATTCACCCAAAATATGGAATAAAAAGAATCACTCAAGTAAGACATGGATATGAGGTCCTAAAGATACAAAAAGCTTTCAGAATAACCAAGACTTTAAATGTGTTCAATTAAACCCTAATTATATAAAATAGAAATTAATGTTCTCATATAATGCTGCTACAGCTATTATAAAAAAAAACATAATATTTCAAAGATATTAGCAATATGAATATCTTTAGTTTATCCCCAATTATATAAAATTAGAATATTTAAAACAACATTTTTTATTACATATATCTTCATCTTTGAAGACATTTTCATACATTTAATTATTATAATATTTCAATATATTAAGTACCCTTTATCTTCCTACGTAGTCTTGACCTAATGACATCAAAATCATCACTGCAAAAAGTTATGTTTTTTTATTTTCTAACTTTTTGATACTAAGAGAAATTTAAATTTGTCAGATTATATTAAATAAAAATTATTTTCTGTCAGGGCCAGGGCTAAGCATAGGCTTAGTGGGTAAATAAGATGATTATAATCAGAATATCAATTTTCAGTATGTGGTCCATGAATTAGATTTTTTATATACAGTGGATTAATGGATTCCGCAACAATCCTAAAACAATATACTATCAAGTTTTAGACTCAATCAAATGAATAATCCAAAACACTCACATCAAAATATAGAAACTGCACATATAAATCATGTTTAAGAATTGACAATCACATAGAAAAGAGGAAAAGTAATCACTATCAACTTCCACTTTATTAAAAAAAGTAGGAAAAGTTGTCATTATCAAATTGTTAATGAAATTGCCTTGAAAGAGTGGGGAATTTGTTTTGGTGGACTTTAGTTTGAGCTTCTAAGGGCCCTTCCCTATTAAAATCTAAATCAGTTCAAAATAAAGACCCCCTCATGGATAAGCCCATTGTCAGATTGATCATGTTTTTTATACATGTTTTTTAATGTCTTATTCAAATGTAGTATACATGATAAATATTAAAGTAGGTCAAAAAATATAAGATGAAATTGCTTTATCATGATTTTTATGAATAGTTCATATATATTTTAAATATGTAGGCCCTGCAGCAGATAAGAAACATGATTTTATTCAAGTGTATTATTAAACTTGGGGGCCGTTTGGAAACTCTAATCTAATTAACAAGAGATAATTAGATTTAAATCTAAAGTAAAATCTCTACCTTTTAATTTCTAATTCATAATTAGTGTGTTTGACAAAAAATTATATATATATATATAAAGAAAAGCTCTTATTTCATAAGGTAATTGGGGGCCATCTTTTAAAAGGTATAACGTAGAACCCACCATTTGTATCATTTGAAAATCTATACGAGGTTATTTCCATCAAAGCACATAAATTTTGCACTATCCCCCTCTATCCACTTTATCCAAACAAAAAAAAAAAAAACTCTAAAAAAACAACCAGCCTTTCTATTGAGGCAAAAGCTCTAACTTATAAATAATATCTAAAGTAAGAAATTTAATTAGAGGTTTACCAAACGCTCTAATATGTAAATAAGCTCTAAACCACATTCCACTCAAGAGAAAGTTCTCTTTTTAGTGATTTGGATTTCAAGTGGCGGGCACCACTATGGGTAAAAAATATGAATTTATTGCAATATCTTCTTTATAAGCATTAAATTTATTTTGTATTGCAATGAAACCAAAGAAGTTTAATTTTTAATAAGTGGCTCCCAAAGAGCCTTGCGAGTTTTCCATGTTTTGAACATCAAAGGACCCTCAACTATTAATTAAATCAACGTTGATTCAAAATAAATGCCCCCTCTTGATGAGATTAGACCCTCGAAGAGAATTTCACTTTAATTAGAGATAAGCCCATCCTTAGACTGGTCATGAATAAAACACATTATTCTTTTTAATATCTAAATCAAGTGTATTATACATGATACACATTACGGTGACCAAAAATATGTAAGACTTAAATTTTATCATATCCTATGTAAAATAGAGGCAGTTTTATGAACGCTTCATATTTTAATTAGGTAGGCCCCCATAATGGATAAAGCACAGATTTTTTATGTGGAAAATAGATGCATTTTTATGGATGATTCATGTTTTACATAAGTAGGCCCACAATTGATAAAAACACATGATATTATTTTAAGTGTATTATACTTGATAAATCTTATTGTGAGTCCAAAATTTATTACAGTGGAATAAGGCTAGATCCCAAGTAAAAGAAATCCTTTTTTTAGTGGTTCACATCTTAAGTAGATGGGCCGGCCTATTATAGATAAGACACCTAAATTTGTTGTGATTTTATACATTATTTCATATTGCTATGAATTAAAACATTTTATATAGTTACAGGGGGAGATTTGATTTTTTTAGAGAAGCCGCCCGGAGTATAGGGTGCTCAATTTAAAAGAAGAGAGTGTGAAATAACCACAAACACAACAAAAGCTAGAACATGTGGAAAGTTAGGTTTTTCATTGATCTTTGGGCAAAGTACATAGACCGGAGCTCCAGTGATTATAGTTGACACTTAGTCAACTTGACGACTACCAATACTCCATAGATGAACCCCTTTAAATTGACTGAGTGACTCGCAATGTTAAATGTTTTGAATCTAAGGGAACTAAGATCCTCAAGATATTGTATAAAAATGCGTTCTCTACTTCCATCTAAAGAATATGCCAGACTTGATAACTACAACTACCATCAATGTGCGAAATATGGTTGTCTAATTAGCAACTGGAGGGAACATCTCCTCATAATCCAATCCATATTCTTGTTTATTCACAAGTGCCACTAGCCAAGCTTTACATCAAGCTAGGGAACCATCATTCTTTAATTGTACTATGTAAACTCACTTGCAACGGATCGTAGTTACATCCTGGGGACATGGAAAAAGATTCTACGTAAGACTTTTGTCAAAGGCTTTAAGCCCTTCTTACATTGCTTTTGCTCTTAATTATTAGGGGTGTAAAAAAAATCCGTTGATCCGTAAAACCGATCAAATCCGTGAATTTTTAACCGAACCGAAGGAAAATGGATTGGTGATTGATTGAAAATTTTGTAATCGATTAGCAACGGATCGGTGACGGATTTCACCTTCAATCCGCGAATTCAATCCGATCCAATCCGTTAATATTAAATATAAATAAAAAAAAAACTTAAGGGGTCTAAATATAAGTTAAGAGGTCTAAATATAAAAAAGGAAAAAAACTTCAAGATTTAAAATGTAAGAGTTCAAGGTTTCAATAGATGGAGTGTGATTTTATTAATTTAACAACATGTTTGACTTTACTTGTTGATTAGATCTCTTTTGATTGTAATGTAGATAAAAACAACTTTTTGTATTGATCAATTGGGTAGCTTCCGGGGCCAATATATATATTTGTAATTTGTATTTTTTTGTGGATTGTTAGCTTGTATGCTAAAACTCTTTACAATATGTTTGATCTCTTTCTTTGACATTAGATTCAACGGATTGAACAGATTAAAACGATCATATCCGACGGATCTGATCTGACTACAGATCGGTTTTTAACAGTCACGGATTGATAACGGATCTCAAATTCAGCAATTCGCACCTATGCGGTTCGTGTATACTCCTAACAATTACGAAGGATGGATTGTTTCTAGAACTTTGAAATTATTATCTTCTGAAGTGCGGAAAAGGGGGATGTAGATGAAAGGCCATATCAATCAGGTGGTTCGATTAAATAATGTGTTGATCGACGAAGGGTGACAGTAGAGGTGTCAGTTGCAGGGGCAAGGCTGGGAGCTATTGCATTCAAAAGTAGGGCTGCATAAAAAATCATGTATCACCGCAAAACCGAACCGACCCTACCGAACCGGTCGGTTCGAATTGGTTTTTAGTAGACCGGTTTGGTTAACGGTTTGAAAATCATAAAAACCGCTTACATCGGTCGATTATTGGTTTGAGCCTACGGTTAACTGCTTAAACCGAACCGACTGTATGTAATAACTTTAGTGTTGTTTTTTTACTATTTTAGTCTTAGGGTTTCATTTTTTACTACTTTCAACGTTACATTCCACAACTCCATTCTCACATGAACTCAACCGTCAACACTGCCTCAGTGCATCTCTTTTAATCTCTCAAATGTTTTTTGATACTTCATTGCAGATGGAGGGGTTACTATACATGGTGTTTTCCTTCCATCATAATTCCTACCTCGTTTCAATGAAGTTTTTATCAGAAGGTTGCACTCTTGAGAATGTTAAAAAAAACCAGTAGAGCCTAGCCTTTTGATGGTTGGTTTTGGTCTCACCTAACCAATGTGTTAAAAAACCTTCATTTTTTAAAAATACAGTGGGTTCTGATACAGATTTCGTTTGTGTATGACTTTTTTTTACATGAACTATTATTCTATTGTAATTCCAAATGGTATCATGTGGAATGAATATTTCACTGCAAGTTGGTTATTATTTTTTCTTCTTTTTTTTTTGCGCTCTTGCATTTAGTCCAAACTCTCATTTTGTAGTAGAATTATTTTTTATATGCGTTTAGTTCACTCTGGAATGTTAGAATTTTATGTTTGCACTAAACATTAGAATAAATGTAAAGGACAAAGTATCATCATTTTGAAATTTTCAATGTCTAATTTAAAAAAAAAAAGAAGAAAAACAACGGTTAAACCGACCGAACCGAACCGAACCGTTTGGTTTGGTTCGATTCGGTTTAAGCCCTCTCCATTGGTCGGATCGGATCGGTTAATTAAAAAACCGACTGGTTCGGTTTGGTTGTTGGTTTTAGTGTTAAACCGATCTGAACCGCCCATGTGCAGCCCTATTCAAAAGGGTGGGAACATTGTTCGATGTCGTTGCTAGTAGATAAACCCCTCTGAAGATTTATTAGGAAGTACAGATGATGACAGAGGAGGAAATGCAAACAGAAATGAAATTGGAAGAGGTTATGAAGACGTGAATGTACAAAAATAAGGAAGATGCTAAAAAAAAGATGATATTCTGTGATACGTCCTTTTTGGTTTTTTTTTCTGTGAACTAGATCATAGCAGACAAACCTTTTTTTAGTATCCTTATACCCCAAAACCACACATTGTATCATTTCGAATATTAATTTGGTATGTACATGTGATAAGAAAACAAAACACCTACATCCAGATGTATGTACATGTTATAATTAGGACGAGAGCAAAAAAAGGCAAAGGTAAGGAGAACAATCATGTAAAAGTAAACTAAATTAATGACTAATCAAGTATACTGCAGTATGGGCAACTTCTGCCTAAAATAAAGTTGAAAAAAAAAATCAATAGGAAGGGCTAAGACAGTAGCAAGAATGTATTATTTTTTCCAGCAATTCCATCTTGTTACGAAGTATAGGGACAAGAACATTGATACTCTATTCTTTTATTTTAAAGAAAGGATTGGAATTGGTTTGACATTTATTATCCCCTTGATTTTGACCTCAAGGTTTTTATAGTAGCAAAGAAGTTATTTTCAGCTATAATGATAAATTCATAAAAGATACAAAATACATTAGTATAAGTATTAAAAAAATTGTAACTGAGTGCAACAACTAAAATTATCAATGAATGTAATAAAATGTTTATAGACATATCTAGATAAAACAAGAGCAGGTCCCTTTACACCAATATGCACTAAGTCAAAACATACTTTACAAAAAGAATCACTAATTTGAAAAGGTGTAAAGTTTTACCTTGTGTCATTAACAACTACTACAAACATCATAAGAGGAAAAAAATATTTATTTTTAAAAACTCTAGATTTCAACATAAAAAATAATTTTTGAAAGTTCAAAAGTCCTAATCTATATAGCATAAATAAAGAAGCTCTACTTCAGAGTCAGATATCCTGGAAAAGAAAGCAGCAGTAGGAGGATTTTATAGTTTGACAGCAAATAATTGACCATTCCTGCGTCCCATCAAGATCGGCTTTCCAATTGCTTTCGTCAGATGATTATTCTATAAATTAGTACGCAAGTACAGGTTCAAAATCTTGCCTCAACTTCATCAAGAGTTAGTGACGTTGAGTGGACTCATGAACTTTCTTAATCAGTCCCATAGAGCCAACACCACAGAGCCGACAGGTATCATTGTGTAGACTAAAGATGCATATTCTGTACATAATGTCATGAACTCGGAATAATAATCCTGAATAGAGTTGTCACCTTGATTGTGTTTTACAATCTCATACACCAATTGAAATCGTCTACGGTCATTATGTAAATTCTACTCAAGTAATGCCACATTTTCAGCAATAATTTGCTAGTATTCAAGTTTAAAAGAAATAGATTGCTCTACCAAATTAAGGATCCAACTAATGACAACCATTTTTCGGATGCTAATCTCTTATCGGACCCATCATTCATCAACAAATCCCCATAATTCCTAAACGTGAATATAATTTTGGATTTTAAACTCCCACAAAAAAAATTGTTTGTTCCATTAAATTTTACGGAGATCGTCTCGATTTTATCCATTTTTAAAAATCCGAGAATCTCAAAATTGACAAAATGTTATTAGACATCATTGTGTTATAGTAATAAAATGAAATATAATTAGATAAAATGATTAGCAATGCAAGATTGATCTTGCAAGTAATATTCCGCCACTTTTTTTTTTTTTTTTGAAAAAAAAAAAAAAAAATTCCGCCACTTAGTTACTTGATTAAAAAGTTACAGTCATATCAAATTCAGTTCAAGCAAGATGAACAGCCAAGATGAAAACAGTCTCAGAAAATATTAATCCCAAGAAGATCTGTTTGAACAATCTATAAATCTTGTGAAAATATATTGATAAATCTACTAAATAATGCACTACCAGAATGGTAATTATAAGTCCGACAATTGGATGAAGTAGAATGGAGCCCATAGATAGAACAGATAATATAGTTGATCATATGTCATGACTCAGGCCCGAGATCAGAGTCATTAGGGTTAACCCCCGGGTCGCGATGATCATACTTACACCCGTAAACCCCGAATTAACCGACGTTAAAACGAAGTCCACAAGGGATCTTGCATATGTACATGTCAATGTACAGTTGTGCGGAAATATATAATAATATACATTGACAACCAATTAACAAAATGAATCAGACTCTTTACTTTGAATTGTAAAGTTCACTTTACATCGTTTCATTTCTCCTACTGTCAACCATTGCATATTTAAAATACAAATAAGGATTTCTCTAAGAATGTGTCTTCACAAAAGAACACTCTAAGAGATACAATTTAAAGCACAATTGAATTGCCTCTAAATAGGTTTATATGAAAGTGAAATTCAAATTACAAACATACACTAGAATAAGCTAAAGTGTGTGCACAAGTGTATGAATGTTTTACTTCAATCAATTTCAACAATGAACCTCTTAAATGAATGCATGATGCATTTTAAAATCAAAGCTTAGAAAAATGTTGATTGAAGGTAAATGATAATCACATGAAAGATTCACACAACTTAAAGACATGAGCTAAAACAAGTTGTATGAATATTAAAGTCTAAGAACACATGTGATTTTGACATGAGCGATTGCAAACCATTCTAAGATTCCAAAGATAATAATGAGTTTGCAAAACAACTCTTTAAAAGCTAGAAATCATGCATAAATGAAAATACAAAGATTTAAACATGCATTGATTCTACTTTGAATGGAAATCAAAATAACTAGTAAGATGTACCTTTTAAAAACTCAAGCATTTGATTTCCAAAAAGCCCTCTAGCCTTTAAGACTGCATCCCCTTTCTTTGGCTCCAAAATGGTCTCAAAAGTTCATGAATCAAGCCTCTTGAAAGATGGGAAAAGAATGGACTTTAAACCAAAAAACAGTCCAACGGCTAGTCCCCGGTCGACCTGGAAACAGGGTTCGGTTGACCGGGTGCACACAACGGCTATATTTCTGACCGTTGGTGCTTTAGAAACCCTGTCGGCCTGCAGTGTGGCCGGTCGACTGGGTCCCCTGGGCCGGTCGACCGGCCACACTGCAGGTCGACCCCCTGGGACCAAAATTCCCATAAATGCATATTTTCAAAGTATTTCTTTGTGGGGATTTTTGGGCCACTAAACCAAGCTTGAATAACATGTTCTAAATCAAACTAAGATGTTTAAAAACATGAAACACAAAAAGCCTAAAATGATTCGAAACTTTAAAACCAATGACTTGCTTGATTTGATAAAACTCTTTTCACATTTAAATGCATCCAATATCTAAAACCAAAACATGCATAAATCAAGATTTCTACAAGTCTAAAAACCGATGCATGTGAAAATGAAGATTTCAAGATTTTCTAAAACAATGCAAGTGTGTGAATCAAATGATGCTAAAGTGAAAATGCATCCATCAAATTGCAATATACAAAATCCCTAACACGATGATCATACTTACTCCTGTAAACCCCGAATTAACCGACGTTAAAATGAAGTCCACAAGGGATCTTGCATATGTACCTGTCAATGTACAGTTGTGCGGAAATATATAATAATATACATTGACAACCAATTAACAAAATGAATCAGACTCTTTACTTTGAATTGTAAAGTTCACTTTACATCGTTTCATTTCTCCTACTGTCAACCACTGCATATTTAAAATACAATGCAGGGGACATTACTTACAATACCAAAATGAATCTATATAACACATTTCTCAAAAGTATCTCAAAATATTTCCATGTGTCTGCTCTCAGACTATGTCCATTCAATTAGACCTCCTGGAGGTATCGAATGGGCCTCCTCCGCTGGCGGGACGGTCTCGGAGGGACCGGTACGGGCAACTGAGCCTGTAATATCATCAGTAATACTATGAACACGACGGTTCAACAAAATATATATACATGTTTATAGCATGTTTGACAATTCCTGGCAATTCATTGATTTCCAGTTCTAGACAATCAATAATAAACACAAGTAAGTCTGACAATAATATTGGCAACTACACTAGTATTGGTTTCAACTCAATTCTGTTCTTCCAAAAGGAAGCATTTCATTTTCATTAATTAAGTACATTCAGCCTTTATTAATGACTTATCAATAGGACTCGTCAGTCCAATATATGACTTTTCAGTCAATGACCTTTCGGTCCAATAAGGTGGGATCTCCCAGTGTCTTGATCAGAGATCACTGGTGTCACCACGGAGCTCCGGAACGCCCCCAATTCCATCTACTGCAGTAGGATTATTCAGTTCATTGTTACTTTTCGTAACTGTTCATTTATTCATTCATTTAGTTCAATTCAATAATGAGTTGAGGAAACCACTATGTAGTGCCAGACCCGTTAACAATTCATATCAGTGTCAGACCCGTTAACAATTCATATCAATCTCATTCTAATTCTAAATCAATCATCTAACCAACTATTGAGTGCAACTTTGGTTATTAATGCAATTATTACTATAGATGACATTACTTAAGTGATTATGTATTAGGATAACCCTAGTTAACACTTAGGGAGGTTTAAACACGATTAACATTACTCTATACACTTAGACTTTTAATCCAGGAAAATCGGATGTTAACTGCACTTTTCCAGCATTTTTCCAGTGGGCCAGGTCGACCTGTAGTTGTAAGTGAAAAAGGGAGGAACAATATTTTGGTCAGAACCTGACCTAGTGTGCCCGGTCGACCGGGCCAGGTGGCCGGTCGACCGGCCACACTGCGAAAACATAACACAGTGTTCTGAACTGCAGTGTGCTGAATGGTTTTCTCTCCATTCCTTTCTTCTTTCTTACACCTCTGACGGACCTGATAGACAATTAGTGTATGGAATTAACAACTTCTAACCACACACCTAATCAAACCATCAATCCCTTAATCCATTTCATTAAATGAATACCCTAAGTATCATGGTTTCTCAAGTCTACTACATCCATTAAACTATCCACATCTAAATCTTCATGCAATTCAATGAAACCACTATAACAAGCATAAGCATATATATTACTTGCCTTGTTTGAAGTTTCTTCTTGGCTTAGCTTGATGTTGAGTTGGACTTTCTCCCCTTGAAGCTCTAATTTCACTAAGAACTTAAGGAGATGGTGAAGAAGATGAAGAAGATGGATTCCCCTTCACTTAATTCACCTCAAACACACACTTGATGAAGAAGAAAATTGAAGAAAGAAGAGAAACGGATGGAGAAAAATGTTGCCTAGGGTTTCTGGAGATGAGTTCATTCAAATAAATGCATCTTAGGTTATATAAGAGTTCTTTTTGCAATTAAGTCCATTCAACTCCTTTAATTACAATTCAAGTCAATTGAAGGTCCATTTGATTCGATAGTCGGCGAACAACTTCAAGCGTTTTACGAAATTCGTCGCACTCGTCAAGATACACATGTTAGTATCACGAGTTTCCGTATTCGATCAAATATGCAAAGATTCGTATTTCCAAAAAAGCCCTTCGTTTGAACTCCTATTCCTATTCAATTCATTTCATAATCTTATTTACTATGTCATTAAGCCTTTCTAGGCTCATTCAACTCCACTTGGCGATAAATCATCATTAAACATGCTTCATTGGTCTTAAGCTCAATTAAGTAGAGTTAATCGTGATTAACCCGGGACGGAGCCTAACACTCTCCTAAACTTTTAGAATCATTCGGTCCTCCGAATGCAATATAAATCAACATAAATCAATGAATCAATTCAAATGAAAGTTACCTGAACGAATAGTTCGAGATACTTCTGAGCCATCTGCTCCTCAAGTTCCCATGTAGCTTCATTGGGTGTATGATGATCCCAAAGGACCTTGACCCATTTAATTGTCCTCGTGCGTAGGACTGCCTCTTTGGTATCAATGATCTGAATTGGCCTCTATACATATGTGGTGTTTGGTAACACTTGGATCTCTTCGTGACGAATAACGTGTGAAGGATCTGCCACATACTTCCAAAGCATCGAAACATGAAACACATTGTGGATACCAGAGAGTTCTGTTGGAAGGTCGAGGCGATAAGCTACATTCCCAATCCGGCTCAAGATTTTAAAAGGGCCAATAAATCTCGGGGAAAGTTTCCCTTTCTGTCCGAATCGGATAGTACCCTTCATCGGAGAAATCTTTAAAAAGACTAGATCATCAACGGCGAACTCTAGATCACGCCGACGGTTGTCAGCATAGCTTTTCTGCCTTGATCTAGCAACTTTCAGCCTATCCTGTATCTTCTGTACATTATCTGCTGTTTCAGCAATGATCGTAGGACCGTGGAAACTTCGAGTTCCAACCTCTTGCCAGCTTACTGGAGTCCTACATCGTCGACCATACAGTGCTTCAAATGGTGTCATCTCAATGCTAGAGTGATAACTATTGTTGTACGCAAATTCGCACAACGCCAAATGATCATCCCAATCACTCCCGAAATCAACAACATTGGCACGAAGCAAGTCTTCTAAAGTCTGTATAGTCCTCTCTGATTGTCTGTCAGTCTGTGGATGATAAGCGGTACTGAACCGAAGTTTGGTACCCATAGAATTCTGGAATGACTGCCAAAATGAGGATACAAACCGACTATCCCGATTGAAAACAATCGAGACCGGTGTTCCATGCAATCTAGTCACTTCCCTGATAAACAATCTGGACATATCACTGAATCCCATATCTTTCCTAAATGGAAGGAAATGTGCGGACTTTGTCAGACGATCAACGATCACCCATACGGCATCGTGCTGCTTTCTCGTCCTTGGCAAACCAGATACAAAGTCCATCGTGATATGATCCCATTTCCACTTGGGAATATCCAGTGGATGGAGCAACCCTGGCCGTTTCTGATGCTCGAATTTCACACGCTGGAAGGTTAAGAAGGAAGACACATAACCTGCTATCTCCCGCTTCATATTATTCCACCAGAATCGGCCCTTAAGATTTCTATACATTTTGGTGCTTCCCGGATGCATAGAATATCTGGTGTGATGAGCTTCAAACATTACAGCTTACTTCAAATCTTCATGTGCTGCTATACACAATCGGTCCCTGAAGTAGAGGACTCCTTCTACCAACACGAAATCTGGTCTACTTGCAATGTTATCCCTGATCTTCACTAAGTCAAAATCTTCGAACTGCCGCTTCTTAATTTATGTGATGAGAAGGGGTTCGAATACGGACATTGCTACAACCACTCTTCAGCCATCTATTATATCAATGGCCACGTCTGAGTCCTTGAGTCCCTCTAGCAGGTTCCATCCATCCTCCAATGATGCCAAGTCAGCTACTTTCCGACTCAAAGCATCAGCAACTACGTTACCATTTCCAGGTACATATTTGAATGGAAAGTCGTAGTCTTTGATCAACTCTAACCAACGGCGTTGCCTCAGATTGATATCCTTCTGAGTAAACAAGTACTGAAGGCTCCTGTGATCACAGTGGACTTCAAAAGTCTCTCCGTACAAGTAGTGCCTCCACTGCTTCAATGCAAATACAACCGCTGCGAACTCTAGATATGAGTAGTATAATTCTTCTCAGGTCTTTCAACTGACTCGAACCATAAGCTATCACCTTGCGGTTCTGCATCAATACACATCCCAATCCAACACCCGAGGCATTTGAGTAAATCTCAAATCCTCCGCTTCCTTCGGGTAAGGATAAAATCGGGGCTAACACCAATTTCTGCTTCAAAGTCTGGAAACTAGACTCACATGCATCATTCCATTGAAATGGAATATTCTTCCGAGTCAGTTTCGACAGTGGTGCTGCTATCTTTGAGAAGTCCTTTACGAACCTTCTATAATAGCCTGCCAACCCTAAGAAGCTTCGCACTTCTGGCACATTCTTCGGACTTTGCCACTTAGTAATTGCCTCAATCTTAGCTGAATCAACAGCTAATCCATCTCTGGTAATGATATGACCCAGAAATGCAACCTGTTGTAACCAAAAGTCACACTTCTCAAGTTTTGCATATAACTGGTTCTCTCTCAGTATCTGTAAGGTTGTTCTCAAATGATGGGAATGCTCTATTTCTGTCTTTGAATAGACCAAGATGTCATCAATGAAGATCACGACGAACTAGCCCAGATAAGAAGCAAACACCTTGTTCATTAAAGTCATAAACACTGCAGGTGCATTGGTTAGACCAAAAGGCATTATGAGAAATTCATAGTGACCGTAACGAGTCCTGAATGCAGTCTTCTGTACATCGTGATCTCTCACTCGAATCTGGTGATATCCAGATCGAAGATCAATCTTTGAAAAGTAAGCTGCACCCTGGAGTTGATCAAATAACTCATCGATCCTAGGCAATGGATATTTGTTCTTCATTGTTACTTGATTGATCTGCCTATAATCGATACACATTTGAAGGGTGCCATCCTTCTTCTTTACAAACAGTACAGGTGCTCCCCATGGTGAGACACTAGGTTTAATGAAACCTTTATCGAGCAAATCTTGTATCTATCTCTTCAACTCATATAACTCTGATGGTGCCATTCGATATGGTGCCCTGGATATTGGCGTTGTACCAGGCATAAGCTCTATAGTAAAGTCTACTTCCCTAGCTGGAGGTAGACCTGACACTTCATCTGGGAACACATCTGGAAAATCACAAACTACAGGAATATTCTGTAACTCCTGTACATGCTTCTTTTCTGAAATAAAGGCAATATAGCCTTCACACCCACTGCGCATCAACCGTTCAGCCTTGAGTGCTGAAACAAGCCTGGTGTCATACTTCTTCCTGACTCCCTCTAAGAGTACACTGGCATTGGCTTCATCAACCCTGAAGGTGATGATTTTGCGGAAACAGTCTAAACAAGCCATGTACTTCGCAAGCCAATCCATGCCAAAGATCACATCAAAATCATTCATCGCTAGCACAACCAAATCAGTTGGCATGGATACCTCTCCAATTTTAACAGTGCACTGAAGAATATACAATTCACAAACTACTTTTCTCCCTAAAGGAGTAGACACTGTAAAATCATATGCTAACTGCATGATCTGGTTTTGCATATCAAAAGCGAATGCAGGTGCAACAAAGGAATGCGTAGAACCAGGATCAAACAATGCAATAGCAGGTCTATCATCTACAAAAATTGTACCTTCAACTACATTGGCTGCAATCTCAGCCTGTTCCCTGTTGACGGCACAAGCCATCCCAGCCATCTGTGGTCTGTCGGGCTGCTGCTGCTGTCTCTGCCAAGGACGCTGCTGACCCTGACGTGGAGGCTGTTGCTGTTGTGGCCTAGGAGGAGGAGCTGGCAATGCTAATCTCTGTGGAGGAGCAGGAAGTGCTACTTGTCCATGAGCAGGGTACTGATATGGAACTCTGTCATCTCTCCTAGCTCTCGGACAAAATGTCATTCTCTCCTGTCGTTCTCCAGCACAACTCAATCCTGTGAAATTTACCACATGTAGCACAGACTGGTCTGTTATCTCTCCTCTCATTCCTATCAGACCTAGGAATGAATCTCTGCTTCTGCCTCTTGTGCCTTGACTGTCCTCCTTTCTTGAACCATGAATCACCACTTCTCTTGGTGTTCAAGGCTTCTGCTTCATTTTCTCCCTCTTTCTCTCTCTGAATTTCCTCCGCTGTATAGGCCCTATCAACGGCATCATCGAACGTCGTAGGCTTCTGTCCAGCCAATACGACAGTCTTATACTCCGGATTTAGGCCAAGGAAGAATCTCTTCAGCTTCTTTGCTTCAGTGTCTATCAATTCAAGAGCGCACTTGGAGAGCTGCAGGAAGGTTTGAACATAAACAGCTACGGTCATGTGACCTTGCTTCAAGTTTAAGAACTCAGACTCCTTTTGCTACTGTACATGCTCTAGGACTAGTTTCCTTTGAAACTGCTGTCTGAAAATCTCCCAAATACCCTCTGCTGGCAGTACCTTGAAGGCATCTCTAACACTCTTTCACCATACATTAGCTGCTCCTCGAAACATGGTGGAAATGAGCAACACCCGCTGCTTTTGAGTGCATACAACTGTTTCAAACACATCCTCAATGTGTTCTAGCCATTCATCTGCTTTCATTACATCCTCATCTCCATGGAACTCAGTAGCTCCTCTCTTACGGAACCGCTCAAAGATGGCATGAGGGTCCTTATCCTTATGCTGTAATACCACTTGTGTCTCAACATGAGGTGGCTGTTGGACTAGTATTACTGGTGGAGATTGCATCTGAGCCTGCAATTGACTTTGTACTTGTAACATAGCAGCCATTTGGGCTTGCATACCCATCTGAGCCTCATGGCTCCTGGCTAACTACTCCAGAATAGCAGTAAAGCGAGTATCTGTATCCGATCCAGGAGGGGGAGGTGGGATAATATCGAAGTCATCCTATCCAGTCCCCGATCCTGATCTCGATCCTGATACCATACTGTAACAATACGGAAGGTAAGAATACATCTTTACACTTCCATCTCAGTTATATCACATATACATCACAATATGTGAAAGAAATAAATACAAATCCTTAGTTGGATTTGTTCGAAACGTAAAACTCCTCACTTCGTTCCTAGTCTTGCTAAGTCTTTTTAAGTTTTCTTAACTTAGTCTTTTCACTATGCTCTGATACCATACAATAAGTATGTCACGACCCAGGCCCGAGATCAGAGTCATTAAGGTTAACCCCCGGATCGCGATGTGAAAGTCCTGGGATCCTAACCCTAGAGGGGGGTGACTAGGGTGAGCTACAAATATGACCAATTTAAAATATTTTAACTTCTTAAACTAAACTAGTCACACGTGATGATAAACAATCTAAATGTGGAAGCTACTCTAAACAATCACCACAAAAGCAAGCACCACAACACAAAGGTTTATAGTGGTTCGGCCTCAATGCCTACGTCCACTACCGACATGTGATCCAATCACCCCACCGGATTTCCACTAATTATGCTTTTTACTAGGCTAAGCAAAAACCTTTACAATGTTTTTTTTACTAGGCTCAACAACAACCTTTACAAGATATTTTTCTAAGCTAAGCAATAACCTTTACACAATGCTTTTCTTAGGCTAAGCAATAACCTTTACAAATAAGGATTTCTCTAAGAATGTGTCTTCACAAAAGAACACTCTAAGAGATTCAATTTAAAGCACAATTGAATTACCTCTAAATAGGCTTATATGAAAGTGAAATTCAAATTACAAACATACACTAGAATAAGCTAAAGTGTGTGCACAAGTGTATGAATGTTTTACTTCAATCAATTTCAACAATGAACCTCTTAAATGAATGCATGATGCATTTTAAAATCAAAGCTTAGAAAAATGTTGATTGAAGGTAAATGCTAATCACATGAAAGATTCACACAACTTAAAGACATGAGCTAAAACAAGTTGTATGAATATTAAAGTCTAAGAACACATGTGATTTTGACATGAGCGATTGCAAACCATTCTAAGATTCCAAAGATAATAATGAGTTTGCAAAATAACTCTTTAAAAGCTAGAAATCATGCATAAATGAAAATACAAAGATTTAAACATGCATTGATTCTACTTTGAATGGAAATCAAAATAACTAGTAAGATGTACCTTTTAAAAACTCAAGCATTTGATTTCCAAAAAGCCCTCTAGCCTTTACAACTGCATCCCCTTTCTTTGGCTCCAAAATGGTCTCAAAAGTTCATGAATCAAGCCTCTTGAAAGATGGGAAAAGAATGGACTTTAAACCAAAAAACAGTCCAACGGCTAGTCCCCGGTCGACCGGGTGCACACAACGGCTATATTTCTGACCGTTGGTGCTTCAGGAACCCTGTCGGCCTACAGTGTGGCCGGTCTGCAGGTCGACCCCCTGGGACCAAAATTCCCATAAATGCATATTTTCAAAGTATTTCTTTGTGGGGATTTTTGGGCCACTAAACCAAGCTTGAATAACATGTTCTAAATCAAACTAAGATGTTTAAAAACATGAAACACAAAAAGCCTAAAATGATTCGAAACTTTAAAACCAATGACTTGCTTGATTTGATAAAACTCTTTTCACATTTAAATGCATCCAATATCTAAAACCAAAACATGCATAAATCAAGATTTCTACAAGTTTAAAAACCGATGCATGTGAAAATGAAGATTTCAAGATTTTCTAAAACAATGCAAGTGTGTGAATCAAATGATGCTAAAGTGAAAATGCATCCATCAAATTGCAATATACAAAATCCCTAACACGATGATCATACTTACTCCTGTAAACCCCGAATTAACCGACGTTAAAATGAAGTCCACAAGGGATCTTGCATATGTACCTGTCAATGTACAGTTGTGCGGAAATATATAATAATATACATTGACAACCAATTAACAAAATGAATCAGACTCTTTACTTTGAATTGTAAAGTTCACTTTACATCGTTTCATTTCTCCTACTGTCAACCACTGCATATTTAAAATACAATGCAGGGGACATTACTTACAATACCAAAATGAATCTATATAACACATTTCTCAAAAGTATCTCAAAATATTTCCATGTGTCTGCTCTCAGACTATGTCCATTCAATTAGACCTCCTGGAGGTATCGAATGGGCCTCCTCCGCTGGCGGGACGGTCTCGGAGGGACCGGTACGGGCAACTGAGCCTGTAATATCATCAGTAATACTATGAACACGACGGTTCAACAAAATATATATACATGTTTATAGCATGTTTGACAATTCCTGGCAATTCATTGATTTCCAGTTCTAGACAATCAATAATAAACACAAGTAAGTCTGACAATAATATTGGCAACTACACTAGTATTGGTTTCAACTCAATTCTGTTCTTCCAAAAGGAAGCATTTCATTTTCATTCATTAAGTACATTCAGCCTTTATTAATGACTTATCAATAGGACTCGTCAGTCCAATATATGACTTTTCAGTCAATAACCTTTCGGTCCAATAAGGTGGGATCTCCCAGTGTCTTGATCAGAGATCACCGGTGTCACCACGGAGCTCCGGAACGCCCCCAATTCCATCTACTGCAGTAGGATTATTCAGTTCATTGTTACTTTTCGTAACTGTTCATTTATTCATTCATTTAGTTCAATTCAATAATGAGTTGAGGAAACCACTATGTAGTGCCAGACCCGTTAACAATTCATATCAATCTCATTCTAATTCTAAATCAATCATCTAACCAACTATTGAGTGCAACTTTGGTTATTAATGCAATTATTACTATAGATGACATTACTTAAGTGATTATGTATTAGGATAACCCTAGTTAACACTTAGGGAGGTTTAAACACGATTAACATTAGTCTATACACTTAGACTTTTAATCCAGGAAAATCGGATGTTAACTGCACTTTTCCAGCATTTTTCCAGTGGGCTAGGTCGACCTGCAGTTGTAAGTGAAAAAGGGAGGAACAGTATTTTGGTCAGAACCTGACCTAGTGTGCCCGGTCGACCAGCCACACTGCGAAAACGTAACACAGTGTTCTGTACTGCAGTGTGCTGAACGGTTTTCTCTCCATTCCTTTCTTCTTTCTTACACCTCTGACGGACCTGATAGACAATTAGTGTATGGAATTAACAACTTCTAACCACACACCTAATCAAACCATCAATCCCTTAATCCATTTCGTTAAATGAATACCCTAATTATCATGGTTTCTCAAGTCTACTACATCCATTAAACTATCCACATCTAAATCTTCATGCAATTCAATGAAACCACTATAACAAGCATAAGCATATATATTACTTGCCTTGTTTGAAGTTTCTTCTTGGCTTAGCTTGATGTTGAGTTGGACTTTCTCCCCTTGAAGCTCCAACTTCACTAAGAACTTAAGGAGATGGTGAAGAAGATGAAGAAGATAGATTCCCCTTCACTTAATTCACCTCAAACACACACTTGATGAAGAAGAAAATTGAAGAAAGAAGAGAAACAGATGGAGAAAAATGTTGCCTAGGGTTTCTGGAGATGAGTTCATTCAAATGAATTCATCTTAGGTTATATAAGAGTTCTTTTTGCAATTAAGTCCATTCAACTCCTTTAATTACAATTCAAGTCAATTGAAGGTCCATTTGATCCGATAGTCGTCAAAAACTTCAAGTCATTTACGAAATTCGTCGCACTCGTCAAGATACACATGTTAGTATCACGAGTTTCCGTATTCGATCAAATACGCAAAGATTCGTATTTCCGAAAAAGTCCTTAGTTTGAACTCCTATTCCTATTCAATTCATTTCATAATCTTATTTACTATGTCATTAAGCCTTTCTAGGCTCATTCAACTCCACTTGGCGATAAATCATCATTAAATATGCTTCATTAGTCTTAAGCTCAATTAAGTAGAGTTAATCGTGATTAACCCGGGACGGAGCCTAACATCATAAGTTGTCGACACAAGAACACCATAGCAGAGTTGAATAGGCACTGTTGCGGTCGATCGTAAAGAGATAGAAGTCTTAATGTGGAGATGCTAGCAAGACCAAAAGATATGTACGCACAAGAACCCTTCATCATTTTTCAGAAGAAAAAAGAGATGAGGACATAATCGCTGGAGAATTTGGCCAGAGTCGGTTGAACCCTCGATTGCAATTGCGTATGCAGAATCATGAACACAACTAGAAAAACACGCCCGTGCTTATCACTGGCAATATAATATAATATTAAAATTTAAAAAAAAATTGATCAGTTTCTTTAAAATTAAATACAAAAGGTTTTAGTCGGAGAGAGAGGAAAAAGAGAAAAAAAAAAGTTCATAAGAATTCAATACCGAATATATACCATAGAATTTTAAAAAAAAATACAAGCCTATGAAAATTGAAGATTAATGATAAAGAAAACTAAAAAGCAAAATCAAAACAAACAAACAATTAAACTATAAATCAAATCCAATGAAATTGGAAAGAAACATAGAAAAAAAACATAGAAATGAAAATCCATAATCAACTCAATAATATAAGCAATTTAAATTAATCAAATACTCATGAGAAAAAAAACTTAAAAAATGGAGCACAGAAAGACAAAGACAAAAGAACCCACAAATTCATGAAAAATCATCATAAAAAAAAACTAAAAACCCATCACAAGTTTGAAATTATAATATAAGAAATACAAAATAAAACGAAATAAATTTTATTAAAAAGGCTATAAAAATATATATAAACAAAGATTCATAGACAATACAATGATAAAAGAAATTTTGAGGAACCAAACTAACTTATGATAATCTAATACTCAAAAATGGAAATCTGAAGCCACAAAAGAAATAAGAAAAATCCATAAAAAGATTTCACAAAGAGAACTTAAAGAACCCAATGGAAGTAAAATAAATAATTAACTCATAATTAATGATAAGCATTAAAAAGATTTAAAAAATAGAACAGAAAAATGAGAATTCACAAAAAATCTCATGATAAAAAGTTATTCAAAAGAAGAAAAAAAACCAAGAAGAACCCAATACCCAAAAGTTGAAACAAAAAAGGGGAAAAAAAGAAACTCACAATCTATGAAAACCATACAAATACAAACCATAAAAATATTGCAAATCTATAGAAATTTTAAAATGATGATTCTTTTGTATAAATCATATTACAATGACATAACTAAAATTGCTCAAATAAAATATGTTGAACTCAAAAGTAAATAAATTAAAAAAGGTTTACCTCTCAAATTGAAATGTTTAATAATTGCACCAATTGTCTTAAGGTGCTCACATTTTAAAATGAGTTGAACACTGATCTAAAATAAGCATGCAAATGAGACATGAGACGGTACTAAAAAGAGACAATTTTTTTTTATTAAGATTGCTCTAAACAAATACAATGAACTTAAAAGTAGATGAATGGAAAAAAATGAAAGTTCTCTTGTTGACATAGAGAAATAGAATTATATTGGAGAAAGTAGAAAATGATGATAATAAAAATGAGCTTAGTTCTTTACTTAGATGGACCAATATTATTGGAGATTCCTTTTACCATTAGTTCCACATTCTTAAAAAAAAAAGTGTACAATCAAAATCAATAGATAAAAAGGAAAGCAAACAACCCAGAACCGAGAGTGGGTTAAATACAAAAATACTAAGGATTAAATAAACCAGACAACCCAGAAATCGGTATTTCACATTCTAAAAAAAAAGGAAAAAAAATCATATAATCAGAAGAAACAAAAATACTTGAAATTCCTTATATTAGTGGCACTTATAGACACTGTGACCCATTAACACTCAAATCATATTGCTTGATAGAAATAGGATGATATTGGGAGTTTCTTAATAGACAAAAGGCATGATGGAGAGTCCGAATCACAAAACAAAACAAAAAAAAAGAAGGAAAACTCTAGTATTTTATATTTTTTTTATCAGAGAATGAATTTGACCATGGAAATAACCTAGAATGAGGTGAGAGTTTGAGGTATCCTATAAATAGCAAGGATGTTTGCCTTAATGATTGTGATTTTTAATAGATGTGGTCTATCGTAGTGTTCCACTCCGTTTACATCACGATTTATAAAATTTAAAGCCACACACACCAAAAAGAAAAGAAAAAACCAGACTCACCATTTCTCCCTCAGCAAACGTGCATTGTAGCACATCAGTTACATGGAAAGTTTCCCGCCTCCTCTTTAGCTCCACGTTGTTGTCGCGAGTTTTTCTTTTTTCAATAATATTGTCATTTTCTTTTTAACTATGAAACTTATTATTTTTGTTAATTAATTCATATATTATATATTCATTTGAGTTTAGTTTTATTGTAAAATTGTTGTCATAAAAAATTAATGACTATGTAGGAAATCATATAAAATAGTTATTTCAATAGTTTGATCATCTATGCTTAAAGTACAATGCATAAATATAAAAATAATAACAACAGTATTTATAGGGGTCAATATTCTAAAAATATAGTTATTTTTATAAATACCTCATAAATAAATTCCAACTCATGGTCAATATTCCAAAGTGGGGGCGCCGGGTTCATTTCTCGTTAACTAATTTTAAGTTTTTGTTGATAACTATTAGCAAAATGATGCTTTGTGGTGTAATGGTAGGATTGTTCCTTTGCAATCCATATTGTCTTGAGTTCGAGTCTCGGCATAGACCAGATTAATTTCTACCATGTAATTAAAAATACACAAGACAGGTTGGGTCTCTGACCCTACCTAAATTACTCTGATCCGACCCGTTTGCTAGGGTCAAACTAAATTAAATTAGTCAAAATCAATTGGAAGTGGTTTCACGCTTCAAATATAATAATTGACAATTCCAATCGACAAATGTAGTCGAGGAAGAGATGTTATCGTTGATGGTGGAAAAAGAGAGAGCTAGATATGTCGTTGCTTTCATACCTGACAATTGAGAGTTGCTTTCATACCATGACAATTGAGAGAAAGAGAATGAAAGTCACTGTGAATAGGGAATTACATGTCAAGACCATTTGATATGCATTGTGGTGTCAGTCTCTAATGCCTTTAGCTTTTGGTGTTTCTAGTATCTTATATAGTATCAGAACAAGAGGTTCATGTATTTGATTCCTTGCAGACATGTTTCTGCCCACATGCAGAGCCTCACATTGCCGGGGGGGGGGGGGGGGGGGGGGGGGGGAGGGATGATCCACTACACCTAGTCAACTATCTTATCTTTACAATTGTTATGATATTCCTACGTTGGATACAAATGAATATTTATTTCAAAATGTATGGTCCTTCACGAAACTCATGCTTATTTTGAAACCGAAGTCATCGACCAAGAGTACTTCTTGTAGTTACATAATCTAGATTAAACATTCTCAAGGCAAAAAAATCCAAAATAGAAGTTGGGAAAACTGTCAAACGTGAGCAATTTATACTTTACCTGGGTAACACTGGCACACAGAGTTACAAGCTTTAACATTGAAATAGCAAATGCTACTATGGCAAATACATATTGTCCATGCAATGCACTGTCTCACTAGTTATCTGGACACTCTCGTGATTGCAAATGAAAATTGACTCCGAAAGCATTCCAATGAATCAGTATTTGCACATATATATATAATACAAAGTAATCATATGTGGTACAACTTTCCTTTTTAGAATGCAGATATATGTTTTATGGCAAGAAGAAGCAACAAATTTCATAAGAGTAACACAAAAAAGTGCTATCAAGCAAATCCAAGTACTGAAGATATGTCCCTCGGAGAAAATGAGGAATGCTTTTCTCATTGACAACTAAAATAGATGTTAGAACTTTGGCTACATCAACTACTCTTAAGTCTTTTTATGTAATGAATAATGCCTATGTAGATAACAGCTACCCCCACTTCACCAAAATAACATACAACAATAACTTTTAATTACAATTGAATATAGGCTATAAAGTTTGCGAAAATATCAAAAAGGTTGAAACAATATAGTTTCACTCATTTTAAAAACTAGTCATTTATTTCCATTGAATGTGAATGCAATACTCTTTGATGTTCCATATTAGTAAGAAATAAAAGGTAATGTAGTCTTTAATGAAGAGGCAATATGGGGTCTGTTTGTAATAATATATTGTAAAGGTGGGACCTAATATTTTGTGACACAGATTAACATAGTGGATGGAGGATATCGCTATAGCCATCCTTAATTCTTTTCAAGACAATTGCTTTGGATATCACAATAGCCATCCTTAATCCTTTTCAAGACAATTGCTTTAAAAAATATTTTACAATACAATATTGCAAACCATATAATGCTACAATGTTGCTGATGATGATAATAATTCAATAATAGAGCAGTAAAAAAATTCAAAAATTGGAAAGTGGTCCCATTCATTATTCTATACGGTAACTCGGGCAGCAACAGATACTCAATTCTTAGTTTAACGAATATAGAACAAAGCCATAACAATAAATCCTCATTGTTCTACAAAAGGAAAAACACAATATAAAACGAAAAGAAAAGAAAAGCGTCAATGGAATTCCTATTCTTACAGTTGACAAAATTCTCAATCCAAAGATTCTCAAAGAATCTAGAAAACTAAAGATTGCACTCAAACACTATAACAACAACATATATAATGCAAAAAGAAAAAAAAAAAAAAGAAAAGAAAAACAAAACATAGAGAAAAAAAACAATTCTTCCAAAAATTACAACCCTTTAGAGCCAAGAAAAACTTACAAAGTAACTAATAAGAGCTAGAAAATCTTGAATACCTGAAGGTGGCTTCTTGTATTTCCATGCTGAGGATATCCTGTGTGATTCTTGCTGAAAATTATCTCTCCCGTATTGTCTCCAACAGCCCATATTCCCTGAAAGGAAACAAAAAACACAAAGATTGAAAAGAGACTGCTACTCAAAATAGCTAATAAAATTAGTTAAACAACAAACAACAAATGACCGCTTGATCTCTATTGACATTCAGACACTTGAGCAGGAAGTTATCAGGTTACAAAGAGATACTACATGAGAGTGACCGGCCAGACGTAAATATAAAGAGAACCATGTCAATTGGTACTAATTGAAACGTGAGTAGAAAGAATAGTTTTTTAAGGTTTTTAGGATTTGTAAATTGGTCCCTGATATTTCTATATTCAGTGATACATCATTTCCTTTTACTTTCATAATTTCCAAGTCCCATAAATTAGTAGCCTTTCCACCACCTTAATTTTTTTTGGCTATATGCATAATTTCAAAAGCTTGGGCTTATTTTTCTCAAAAGCTTATAATACTGACAGTTAATATAATATATTTGATAGAAGAGAGAATTGTTACATAAATTCATCTTTATTAATATATGGTCCTTCGATTAAGTCCAAATCAATTATAACGACAATCAACACTTGTACTCATAATTGGTTATAATTGACCCAATCCAAGCACGACTCACAGTTACATTGATGAAAGTTTTAAAAATAAATGATTATGCTTCACATTCATAAGGGAGCTAATGATAAAGAAACTATTGGGAAATGGACTTAATTCAGTTTTCCTCTTTCATTCAAAACTCAAGTGACAAAAATGAATGATCAAACACAACCTCATCCAAAAGACGTGAGACTTAATCCACCTTGTCACGCCTCTAATTCTAAATCCCAAAGATCACGATGGAATCCGAGTTTGGCGGCATGACGTCCATGATCTTATCTGCAGATGAGGCCCAAATTTAAACTTTTCCGACCACTAAAGAACATTTAAATGCAGAAGC
Source organism: Cinnamomum chago (assembly GCA_038049695.1). Taxonomy (NCBI): domain Eukaryota; kingdom Viridiplantae; phylum Streptophyta; class Magnoliopsida; order Laurales; family Lauraceae; genus Cinnamomum; species Cinnamomum chago. The sequence goes on from CP142454.1 coordinate 39,787,677, forward strand.
GATGGAATATAAAATCGACTAAAGGAATATAGCCAATGTCAATCCCATGGTATCATCAACATATATGGTAAATGATGAGTTGGAAGTCAACGACTACAAGTTCAACATGTTTCAAAGTGTTTTAGTACATATCTCGAAACAACACAGCAATAACTACTACTTATGATCTCTCACTCCATCCCTCGGCTGATCCGCTAGATCGCTAGTGCCCCACCCATAGTCTTCAGCAAATGACGTTCCATTGAACGGCTAGCCTTCGGGGCAATGGGGTCGGTAACAATACCTACAGCACCAAAGTATAAAGGATCATACCCAAAAGGACTCGACAACACAGTATACAAATAGATCTGCTTTTACAGCAAGACCTACACCTCCTACAATCCATTCCCAAGAGCTAATAAAAACTTACAAAGTTATAATAAGAGCAAAAGAATCTTGAATACCTGATGTTGGCATCTTGTATTTCGATGCTGAGGTTATCCAGTGTGATTCTTGCTGAAAATTATCTCTCCCTTATTGTCTCCAATAGCCCATATTCCTTGACAGGAAACAAAATACACATAGATTGAAAAGAGATTGCTGCTCAGAAGATCTAGGTAATAAAATCTATTAAACAACAAACAACAGTTGATCGGTTGACCTGGGTTGAGATTCAGACACTTGAGCAGGAAGCTAATAGGTTAGAAAGAGATACTACATGAGAGTGAGCAGCCAAAAGTAAATATAAAGAGAACTTTGTCGCAACAGTCCTAATTGCAACGTGAGTAGAAAGAAGAGTTTTTTAAGGTTTGTACGATTTGTAAATAGGTCATTGAAGTTTCTATATTCAGTGATACGTCCTTTCCTTTTATTTTAATTGTCACACCCCGAGATCCAAGACCCTTGGGGCCCTCAGATTTCGTGACGTGACAGTCTCATAACAAGACATGTGGGGCCAAATTCTAAAGGGATTTTCTATTCACATAAATTAAGGAAATTTAATGACTTAAATACTGGTCAATGCCAATATATAACTTTTTACTCATAGAAATGAAATCAATATCTAAAGTCTTAATTATTACATTCGGTCCAATAAAAACTAATAAAGCCAGTCAAACCAATTATCTCTAAAGAAATCTACTAAAAGCTAAACTGGTGATGCGCTACTCAAGGTCACACATGCCCCACATGGCCATCTACTGCTCCTCATCTTCATGATCTACCTCGAAATCTGGAAAAAAAAATGACAACACACATATGAGCATAAAACTTCGCAAGTAACCAAACTATAAAACCATAGTAGACAGTTAACAGTCAATTGAGAGAAATTTTAGGCCACGAAATGCGAGTACGGACATCTCAAAGGTAAATGCTTAATTACGAAAGCTGTAGTAACAAGATAAATAGATTAAACCATAATAACAATTAATGAGTGCAATAAAAGACGGATGTGATACAAACCATGGAGCAAAAATTTTGAATCTTAGAAAAGAATATCCATAGCATTTATCAAACACGAATTTAACGTTACCGATGGGAATTTAACCCATAACTTCAGTAACTCAATTTTCAATATTTTTGTTACCACTGGGGGTAGTCCCAAGAGCTTCAGTAACCAAATTTGAACCTTTTTGTTACCACTGGGCGTAGTCCCAAGAGCTTTAGTAACGTATTACCGCTGGGCGTAACCTCAAAAGCTTCAGTAACAACACAAAATGGGCTAGTTGTAGACTAGTGATAATGCACAAAGGGGTCCCAATCCCAATGTCATACCTGAAAATGGAGGGCTAGATATCCGCGTGTGTGCGTGCCCACGTTGCGTTGCCCATACTTTAGATAATGCCTTTAGAAGTCAAATGCCAATCAAGTATCAATGTATTACTAGATTCAATTTGGGTTCTCATAAAATGGAGTCTTAAAACAATAGCAAAATAATTAGGGTCACATCCTGGCCCATTCAAAGTTCCATCTAATAAACATGTAGGAATATTTTATATCAATAGCTCGAGTATTGAACCTCAGGTGTCATGCGAAACATTGAATATACAAATAGAAGACTCAAAATTATTGATGATGATAAATACAATTCACTTATGTGATCCAAGTCATTAGTTTCATTTGATAGGATTGAAGATGAACTAATTAAAGCAATGAGTTATCACTGAGAACTTAGGTCACATAAGGAATGCCAAATCTATAATACCGGAGAAAACATCACTTTGCACAGGCCCCATTTGATGGAAATCAAGGGTCCTAGATGCACTAAGATGATGGGATCGGCTCGTTGGCCACGCAATCCTGACATTGATCAACAATGAATACACACAATCTTAAATTCTAACATACTGGAGGCAAAAATAAGGAAACTCTAATACTAGGGAATTATAGTAAGTTTACTCGCCTCTTTCAACGGTGGATGATGGAATCGGTGTGCCTTGGTCAAAAGATCCTTGCGACTCTGTGTCGGTCCCTGACAATGGCAGTTAACAGTGATTAGCACGCAGGTTTATGTGTAGGTCAAGGGGTAAGGTTTGGGTATAGATATGATGTGACTAAGGGTGCGTAGTGGGTTGAGGCAGTGGGTCCCATGGGTTCACTTGACCATATTGGAATGGGTTCGGTATGAAAGGTTCCATCAGTAAGAGTAAATTGAACTTATTTAAGTAAGCAAAGTAGGGTTTAATTTAGTTGGTTTAATTGAATGGGTTTTTGGCTTAAGTGGGTCGTGTAGGCGTCAAGGTGTTTTGAATAGGTTGTTTGACTTAGGTATGCAGTGCTTGCATGTGCTTAGTTGAGTGTTTGAAGACATGGGTTGTCGGATATCAAAGGCAATGGTTTTAGAGTTGGGCAGCATTTGGAGTATGGAGGTTGGCAATGTTGGAAAAATGGCTAAGAGCACCACTAGTTTTTGTCAACTTTGAGCCAAAAACTAAGTGGGACCCACTTATCCTTTTGGGTGAGAATACATGGGAATGAAATCTACTCCATGAGCAGATTAAAGACATGTATTGAGTTGCTCTAATCCATTAAGGAGTTAATGAGAAATTACCTCCTAAACAACACTACCTGAACATGTTAAACATGTTAAACAAAAGGAAGTGGTGAACTTGCTTCCCACATTGCTTGGGAGCAAAACATTCATTGGGTATAAATATGCTTACATTGGTAGTATAAGATGAGCCCCAAGGGGCAACCCACTTTTGTGGAGGAGAGAGGACCTAGATCAAGGTAGGGTCACCACCACACGCGCGCGCGCGCCCCGCCCCGCACCGAACCAGGCCGGGCCTGGGCCTAGGCTTCGGCTTCGGCTTAGGCTTCACGCACGAGTTGGGCCTGGCTCGGCCCACTACCCATTTGTTATTTTTGGAGAAATTTTACTTAATAGAATTTTCCTTTTACAAAGGTGTGTCCTCTAAGAAGATGCATCTGTTCATCTGAACAGTCACTGTTCTGAACAGATGCAACCCCATGAAAGAGTCATGGAGCATACTATATATAGCATCTTATCCATGCAATTTTTATCATCGAATTCATTGCTGTTGTTACAATGCATTTTCGAGTCATCCTCATAGTCAAGAGAAAGTCCTGCTGCAGTTGTTAGTTCACCTGTCACAAAGTTTGTAGCTAGTGCTGTAACTATTATGAGACCGATCATTGTATCCTGGGAGACAAATGTTGTTGAAGCTCATGAGCACCATTACGGGGGCAAATTTTGTCTTAAGGACATAGTGTCAAACACTAGCCTTGATCAATATTCTTCTGCGAATTTCTGAGATTCGTAACTCCAACAATAGAGTACTGTATTTTGCCTTTCAAACAGTAAGTTGATTTTCATTCCTAGATTACATTCTGTAGTTATATTTTACTGTTGTTTTTGTTTCACTGTTGTGGGGAACTGTTTCCTAAATACTGAACGATTACTGTATGTACTCGGAACAACAATCTTTAGACAAATTTTTTTTTCTGAGTACGCTCTGTTATCAGTTTTTCTTCAGTACTTTCTTGTTTCAATTTATGTTAGTTTCACTACTGGTTTCTAGTTCTTCCGGGTCTGAAACTAGTATTGAAAAAACTGAGTTTCTCTCTTCTATAAACTTATTACAAAACTTCGGTGTGTTCTGTAAATTCATTTCTGGTTGCCTCAGTGTACAGTAACCAATATCTTGTTACCATATACTTTGAGTTTCCTTTTACAGTACTGTTAGTATATAAGTCTGCAGTATACTCTGTGTTCATTTTTTTTTTCTGTTTTGTTAACAGTAATGGGTATTGAGAAGAATACTCTTGTCGGTGCCCCTACCCCTCTTATGGTGAACCATGGGGAGAAACCTGAGAAGTTCAATGGTACCGAGTTTAAGAGATGGCAACAGAAAATGTTGTTCTATCTCACTACCTTGAACTTGGCTAGATTCCTCCATGAAGAAGCTCTTGCTTTAATAGAGGGTGAGACAGACAAGCAAGTTGTTGCTGTTGTAGAAGCCTGGAAGCATGCTGACTTCCTCTGTCGAAATTATATTCTCAATGGATTAGACAACACATTATATAATGTGTACTGTTCATTGAAGACTGCTAAGGAATTACGGGATTCTCTTGATAAAAAGTACGAGACTGAAGATGCCGGAATGAAGAAATCCATTGTTGGCAGATTCCTTGACTACAAGATGATTGATTCCAAAGCAGTTATCAATCAAGTTCAGAAACTTCAGGTAATTCTCCACGAAATTCATGCAAAAGGAATGTCTCTTAGTGAGTCTTTCCAAGTGGCAGCAATCATTAAAAAGTTGCCACCACTTTGGAAGGATTTTAATAACTACCTTAAGCACAAGCGAAAGAAGATGAAACTTGAAGACCTGATTGTCAAATTGAGGATAGAGGAAGACAATCGTGCATCTGAGAAGAAAGCAGGAAAAACCTTCACTGAAGCTAAGGCAAATGTGGTGGAACATGAGCAGGATCCTAAGAAGAGGAAGAACAATCCCAACAGTCCAAAGCAAGGTCCCAATGACAACAAGAAGTTCAAAGGGAAATACTATGTGTGTGACAAACTAGGCCATCGTTTACATATAGTAATAGTTCAATATTTAGGAAACAGTTCCTCATAACAGTGAAACAAAAACAACAGTAAAATATAACTACAGAATGTAATCTAGGAATGGAAATCAACTTACTGTTTGAAATGCAGAATACAGTACTCTGTTGTTGGAGTTACGAATCTCAGAAATTCGCAGAAGAATATTGATCAAGGCTAGTGTTTGACACTATGTCCTTAAGACAAAATTCGCCCCCGCAATGGTGCTCACGAGCTTCAACAGCGTTTGTCTCTCAGGATACAGTGATCGCTCTCACAACAGTTGTAGTACTACAAACTGTGTGACAGGCGAACCAACAAGTGCAGTAAGACTCTATCTTGACTATGAGGATGACTCGAAAATGCAATGTAACAACAGCAATGAATTCGATGATAAAAAGCATGGACAAGATGCTATATATAGTCTACTCCAGGACTCTTTCATGGGGTTGTATCTGTTCGAAACAGTGACTGTTCAGATGAACAGATGCATCTTCTTAGAGGACACACCTCTTGGGATGGGACTTGGGATACACCCTTTCAGATACGAAACGACACATCCCATTTGTAAAAGGAAAATTTTATTAAATAAAATTTCTCCAAAAATAATAAATGGGTAGTGGGCCGAGCCAGGCCCAACTCTTGCGTAAAGCCCAAGCCCAAGCCCACGCCCAGACCCGGTTCGGTGCGGGGCAGGGCGCGCGCGCGTGTATGGTGGTGACCCTACTTGGTCTAGGTCCTCCCTCCTCCACAAAAGTGGGATGTCCCTTGGGGCTCATCTTATACTACCAAGGTAAGCATATTTATACCTAAGGAATGCTTTGCTTCCAAGCAATGTGGGAAACAAGTTCACCACTTCCTTTTGTTTCCATGTTTAACGTGTTCAAGTAGTGGTATTTAGGAGGCAATTTCTCATTCACTCCTTAATGGATTAGAGCAACTCAATACATGTCTTTAATCTACTCATGGAGTAGATTTCATTCCCATGTATTCCCACCCAAAAGGATAAGTGGTCCCACTTAGTTTTTGGCTCAAAGTTGACAAAAACTTGTAGTGCTCTTAGCCATTTTTCCAACAGGCAGGGCAGTTAAGGACCTTGCTTTATGGTTACATAGCAAATGTGAAATGGGTTGCTGAAATACAAGGAGAAAGAGAAAGGATTCTGAGTACAAGAAATGGCTTGGTTTAAGTTTGGTTGGCCCTAGGTTTATGCACAGGGGGCAGTTTTGAGGTTAGTTTAAGATGATGGGTTGAAAGGTTGTTTGTTTAACGGAAAAGGAAAGGTTGGCTTGCACAGAGGGTGGCTGGATCTGAGTGGTCTTGCTAGGAGTTGATGGTGTGCAGAGGTGGAAATTGTTCCGATGTGTATGAGCAAAGTTGCAAGCAGAATTTTGGTTTAGATATAGTGGAGCGAAGAAGAAGATTAATGATTGCAGAATGGGTCAAGTAAGTAGATTTACAGAGATTGTGAGTGCCTTGTTTGGTTAAGAGGATAAAACAACAAAAGACAACATCAAGATGATGAGGATTTAATCTACAAAATTATTAAATGATGGTGGTTAGTCGAGGAGGGAGATGCGTAATGGGCAGAAAGGTAAATGGAATAGTGGCTGAGTTTGGATGAGCGTTATTTCTGAAGTGGGTTTTGTGTATGAAAAGGAAGATGAAGATGCATCACAAGACAGAAAAGAAGGAGATGAGGCCATGAGGATAAGGGGCACAAGTGTAGGCTTGGCTTGTGCTATCCAGATGAGTTAGGCTGGGTTTTGCTTGGGTCGTGGAGGAACGATACTGATGGCACAATATGTGAGTACAGGTCTGAGTGGGTTGTGCACAAGGAACTTAAATAAATCAAAAGGATAAACAAAAATAAAGAAGTAAAAGAAAAGGGAAGGGAGAGAAGCAAAGATGCATGCAGTATTAGCAGAAACTATATATGGAAGTAGATAGAAGGCAACAATAGCAAACAAAAAAAAAGACCAACAGAGAAAGCGAGATTAGGAATTACCTGGAAAAGGACCTTTGAAAGAGAATCTTGGGAGAAACGAACGTGAAAGAGATATATATATATATATATATATATTGTAGGAGAGGGTGGATGTTGGGGTGAGTGGGTGCTAGCTTTTATAGGAAGGAGGAAGGAGAACTTAAAATAGAAAGAGGATAAGTAAAAAAAAAGAAAGGACTCTTTGTGATACGCTAGGACTAGAAAAGATGAGAGTAATTTTCAAAAACAAAGACTCCTCATTGATCCATTCATTAGGGCCTAGCTCATCTATCTCATAATTCGAATTTTGAGTCCACCTAATTTTCCCATCTCAACTCCAACTCAAATTTTAAATTAAAGTCCTAATCTCTCCACAAAACGTTTGAAGTTCGCATTCTCCATATCCTTGATGGGTCCCACTAACCAAGATAAGATGTAATACATGTCAAAAATAAACTTAAAAGAAAATAATAATAATAACTATAAGATTAAATGCCCATCAAGATAGGTGGGTTCCACACATGATGCAATCTACGGTCAAAATTAAATTAATCCAAAATTCTGGGATCGGGTCCTTACATTAATACTTCTCAAATCTCTGAAATTAGTAATGTCATGACACCGGACCGGTTAGTGCCAAACGACGCTCCTAATCCGGGATCGGAACATGGTGGTGTATTTTTTTATGCGCATGCGGAACAAAACAGAACACAACACCCGCGTACATGATTTCCCACAGGTTTCCAGGTGAGGACATCACACTCACAAGCAAACCATGATTAAAGTGTGGAAGCATGTTGCAAATCTAATCACAATTGAATAACATGATGTCAGAGTGAGCAATGTCCATCTAGCATTCTCAATCATATGAGTCAAATGTTTATACCAAATATGAGTTTAATTATAACATTCCCCAAAAATAAAGGACAGTACATCCAAAAACCCAAAATGTGACTATCACCCTCCCAAAAGATGTTTCAAAGCTTGTAGCCTGACCCAATGTCTAGAGGACATCGTTTGCTTGTCATTCTCCTACACGTTGCGGCTTTTCGCAGCCTCCTCCTCATGGGCAACAGGGTCTGGACCTGAGTACCAAATATAGTGGGTCAGACACAACGGTTTGGTAGGTGGCTAAAGAGATATAAACATAAAATAGATACAGTTTACATTTAAAACATTTAAAATATGATGAATGGGGGTAAGTGCGATGATAATCTGATGTATACTTATAAAAATAGATGATACATATAAAATCATGAGTAGATACAAGAGGACAGGTAAATGGTAAGATGGCAACCACACAAAGCTAAATTCTCCATCACTACGATGATGAGAGCACACTAAGATATAAGTCTCGAACACACAAAGTGACGAGAGCAACTAAATACATATAATAATGCCAATAAACTTGGATATCACACAAGTACCGGCCGCGGAACCGAATAATATAACACACTAGATAAACCCATATTGCAGGTGGCTAAGATTCATTAAGGACCCCAAGTCGGTGGATCAAGCCGACAAGGTTGCCCAAGCTTATTGGTGCCGACACATCGGTTAAATAAGGAAAGATGAAGCATAATAAGGTGCGTAACACCAAAACAGACTAGGGTACAAGTACACACACATATCTCACTAAGATGGTTCTCAGTTGTTCACAAGGCCAACTGGGTACTCAAATGCATAATACAAGTAGTCTTTAAGTAAGACTAGTAACAATGATCAAAACAAGGAAAGACAATGTCATTTGAGCAAAACATAGAGAAAAGCGGGCTCCCCAAATGTATGTCCGAACCACATTTTAGGCTTCGAGATTTAGTACTATGTGTATGAAGAACTCATATATCGAAATTTACTTAGCTTGGTACTCCCGAAGATTAAGGATATTTCAAGTATTTCATACACATTGATAACTCAAGAGTCCTCAATGAGCCTCTGAATTAATGTCCTCCCATAATAGAAACCCTCCAAAAACACACCCATGAGACTGAGGAGCTAGAGGCTCTATCCTCTCGAGCACCCAAAGGCCCGCTCAAGCGGCAAAGCTTCTACTTGTCTGTATGGATGCAGTTGCTCTACCTGCTCAAGTGCCCGAAGGGGGCGCTCGAGCAACAGAGCTTCTGTTTGCGCACTGTAAGCCAATTACTCTGCTCGCTCGAGCGCCCCAAAGGGTCCGCTTGAGTGACAGAGCTTTTGTCTGCACACCCGGGCATTAGACGCCTTGCTCACTGGAATAGCGAGGGGCCCGCTCGCGCAGCCAAGGTTATGCCTTGGCTCGCTGGTAGCCAGATAACACCTCCATTTCTCCATATTTTTTATGCTTTTCCATCCCAAACTTGGGCTCCCTTCAAATCCAACAACCTGCATGAAAATAGGCCTCCTTTTCCTCCCAAAAACTCCCATTCATCCTCCATAATTTGTACCGGCCCATTCCACCACACAATCCCATCATCAACATAATCCATACATTCAACCCATTTTCAATATAAAATCCACAAGTATGAAATCTGAAATCTCTGGAATTAAAGGAGCTCAATTGACTAAAGAATTCATCCATATGCATACATAAAAGCATATCAAAGATGTAGCAAAGGTTTAAAGTAAAAATATCCATGAAATCACAATGAATATGGTGGCAATGCTTTGAAAAATCTCATAAAACACTTGCCATTTTAAACTAATCAATTCATCCAGTTGCCTTGGTCTCCAATAGCACTAAGAAACCTCCCAAACTCATTCTCAAGAGCAAAACCTACAAGCTACACAAAAAGCCTCGGGATTTCTCTGCAAATTGTATCAATAGAGAGCATTCATGGTGGGGAAGAAGAAGATGAAATCATATCTTCACATTGAGTAGGATTTGAGGCTTGATTGGAAGGGAGGAGCAAGAAGAATGGGGAAGGGAAGTAAGCCCTAACTTGGCTGGAACCAAACTCTCCCATAACAAGCATGAGAAGGAGAAGAGAGAGAGAGAGGAAACTTCCTTATATATAGGAGGGGTGTGGGTCCCACAATTAACCCAACTTGGCAGGCTTAAAACTTGGGTTTTCGGGCCTCGGACAAGTTCGACAAAAAAGAGAAAAACACTTTTCATAAAATCTAGTTTTCAAAAAGTACATATTTTGCAGGGTTTGGAGACATTAAAAATTGTGCCTAGATTTTTGTGTAAAAAGAATGCTTTGCCCCTGAAGTTGGAAAAAATCGGTGTCAAAATCTCGAACAGGGACAGAGTGAACACGAAAGTTATAGAGGGTAACAAGATCTATCAAACAGAGTTAAAACACAAGTTTTTTTCCGAAACCGTGGATAACCCCCCACACTTACGCGAAATAACCAAAGAACCCTCAAAGAGTCCAACTAAGTCAAATAGGCTCTCAAAAATCCCTAAAACTATATAAAAACTCTTCTAATCCCAAACCCCGCTGATCCCACTTAAAGCTAACACACATCTTAATTAGCGTTAATTGTAGCAACTCGGGCCGGGGTCTTACATTATCCACTCCTTAGGGCATTTAGTCCTGCAAATGGAAAATAACTAACCTTTGGTAGTAAATGAGGGTACTTCTTTTGAACTTGATCCCGTAGTTCTTATGTTGCTTCCTCGGGTCCATAGTTTCCCCAAAGCACTTTCACCTAGTGTATTGTCCGTGACCTTAGCTCTTGTTCCTTAGTGTCAATTATTCAGACCGGCTTCTCTACGTATGTGGCATCTTCCCAGATTTTCAAACGTTCATGACGGAGCACATGCGATGGATCAGGGATGTACTTTTTCAACATCAACATATGGAAGACATGTTAGGGATTTTGTGTTTTGCAATTTGATGGATGCATTATCATTTTAGCATCATATGAATTTTCACACTTACATTGATTTAGAAATTCTTGAAATCTTGATTTACACATGCATTGTTTTTTTTTTAACTTGTAGAAATATTGATTTATGCATGTTTTGATTTTAAACTTGGATGCATTTAGTTTTGAAAAGAAGATTTTCGAATCAAGCTTGCCTATGGTTTTAAAAGTTTCAAATCATCTTAGACATTTTAGGTTTCATGTTTTTAAAACTCTTATAATGATTTAAAACATATTTCCAGGCTTGATTCAATGGCCTAGACCTTCAAGACCAAGTTTCCCTTTAAAAAATCATTTTTACGAAGCTTTATAATCAGGGAAAGTTCGGTCAACCGAACCTTTGTCTGCCAGTTGTCGGTTCCGATTCTAGAATATAAAATCTGTGTTTTTCTGGGAACTTCTGTCAGCTGTCGATCAAGTGTCGGTCACTTGTCGGTCGACCGAACTTCAGTTCGGTTAACTGACAATTGTATTTCGATCAACAAACTTTTGAAGTATTTGACCATTGGAATGACCAACAAGCTAGCCGTTGGACAACATTTTCTATAAAATTAAAGTTCATTCCTTGACCAAATTTGAGGATCCAAGGGATACTCCTTGAAGTGTTTTGAAGCCAAATAAAGGGGAATGAGCTAAGGGAGGCTAGTTGGTCAAAAGGGAAGCTAATGCTTGGAATCATAAATAAATCTTCTATGTAAGCTAAGTTTTCATTTTCATATGTTTTCATGCTTTGTTTAAATTATTAGTAAATCTTTTTAGGCATGTTAACTATGATTTGTTGTGTCCTTAACATATATATGTGTTGAATTGATTTATTGTTTTGGATACATCACCTTGATTCAAACCAAGTAGGACTCAAATTAGTATATCTAATTGAATCATGTTTTGGAATCATCTTTGAAATTATATGTAACATGATTCCTATACTTGGTTGAATCTTTGGTTGTTGTTTTTCATCATAAGAAAACCACTTTCAAATCTATCTTATGTTTTGGATTCAACAACTTCACAAATCACATGTATTTTGTTTTAAAGTTTCACACAACTTGCTTAGCATTGATATACATCATTTTCAAGTTGGTTTTTAAATTACATGTGATTTGTTCCTTCACTTCAATCAAATCTATTTTTGTGCTTTACACTTTCAAAAGCTTTAAGCTTGCATTCATTGAGCTATCATTTTTTACTTGATTGAAGTTTTCACACACACACACACACCATGTGCATTCATCTTTGCTTTACATAGAGTGTTGTGTGAGTTTGTTTTTCAATTTCATATCCGCCTAATCAAGAGGCATTGTAATTGAGCTTAAACCGTATCTCCATCAAGTGTATTCTAGATACTACTCAGAGAGAAAACCAACCTTCTTGTTGCATAGGTTATTGCTTAGCCTAGAAAAGCATAGTGTATAGGTTGATGTTAAGCCTTGAAAAACATCAGTGTTAGAGGTTATTGCTTAGCCTATTGAAAAACATTAATAGTAGAAATCCGGTGGGTGTTGGATCACAAGCCGGCAGTGGATGTAGGCATTGAGGCCGAACCACTATAAATCCTTGTATAATGGTGCATGCTTTGTGGTGATTGTTTCAGTTAGTTTTCGCATTTATTTACTTAATCACCACTTGTAACTAATTGAACTATAGAATTTAAATTTTAGCATTATTGGTCACTAAGTTGTAGCTCACCCTATTCACCCCCCCTAGGGTTAAGGATCTCGGACTTTTAAGACATTGTGCACATCGGAGAGTTTGGGCGGTAGAGCTAGCCTGTATGCCACATCACCATTTTGCACAAAATCTTATAAGGTCCAATGTATCTCTTGGATAGCTTGCCATTTTGCCCAAATCTCAAGGTTCCTCTAGTCGGTGACACTTCCAAGAAAATTTTATCCCCTTCTTGGAACTGTAAGTTCCTTCTATGAGTGTCAGCATAGTTTTTTCGTTTACTTCGAGCCACTTTCAGACGTTCATGAGTCAGCTTGACCTTGTCACCAGTCTCACTCGCTATAGTTGGTCCATGAAAACTGCGAACACCGACTTCCTCCCAACAAACTAGGGTTCTACATTTTTTGTCATATAACATCTTGAAAGGTGTCATTCCAATGCTTGAGCAATAATTGTTATTGTAGGCAAACTCACAAAGTGGTGAGATCTCATCCCATTAGTTTTTAAAGTCTAACACACAAACACGAAGCATATCTTCAAGGGTCCGAATCGCCCACTCTGACTGACCATCTACTGTAGGTGGTAGGTTGTGCTGAACTGTAACTTCATACCCATGGATTCATGTAGTGTCTTCCAGAATCACGAGATAAATATGATGTCTCTGTTGGATGTGATAGAAACTGACTGACCATGATGACTAACAATCTCATTGACAAACAACTCCACAAGAGGTAGTATGTGCATTTTCCCCCTATTTTCATTGGGATGAAGTGAGCCGACTTGGTGAGGCGATCAACAATGACCCATATTGCGTTATTACCTTACTGGTACGTGGTAGTCCAGAGACGAAATCCATGGTAAGTTGTTCCCACGTTCACTTCGGGATTTCTAATGGTTATAACAACCCTAGAGGCCTCTGATAATTTGCTTTTACCAACTGACCGCTCATACATCAAGAGACAAATGCTACAATTTCACACTTCATGTTATTCCACCAAAATCTACCCTTCAAGTTCTGATACATCTTTGTGCTACCTTGATGCATGAAATACTTCGTACTGTGCGCCTCTGTCATTATGTCATGTCTCAAGTCCTCGATGTTAGGCACACATAAATGGTCGTGGTAATATAAGACTCCATCCACAATCTGAAAATCTGGACGCTCTGCGATATGTTTAGCAATCCTGGCCAACTCTAGGTCTTACAACTGGCTATCCTTAATCTTCTGTATGAAGATGGGCTTGGACACTGACATGTTAGTTAACATCACACCCTTCCTTAGTGGCTGTAAATCCACTCCCAAGTTCTCAAACTGCTGAAAAATACAAGCACCCCATAAACTTGCCAAGCCTACTGACTTTCTACTCAATGAATCAGTGACTACATTCGGTTTCCCCAAGTGGTACTTAATCAGAAAATCATAATTTATGATGTATTCCATCCATCGTCTCTGCCTCAAATTCAACTCTTTCTAAGAAAACAAATACTACAGGCTACAGTGATCAGAATGGACTTCGAACTTCTCTCCATAGACGTAGTGTCTCCACATTTTTAACTCGAAAACGACTACTGTCAATTCATGATCATGCGTTGCATAATTCTTCTTGTGATCCTCAACTGTCAGGATCCATAAGCAGCCACTTTGTCATTTTGCATTAACACACATCCAAGTCCTACACTCGATGCTTCTGTGAAAACAATGAAACCGCTACTTCCGGATGGTAATAGTAAGGATTGGTGCTATAGTCAGTCTCTTTTTCAACTCTTGAAAACTGGCATCGCATTGATCGATCCACACAAATGAAGCATTTTTCTGGGTCAACTTCATCAATGGCGATGCAATCGATGAAAATTCTTGAACAAACCTCCAGTAATAACCTGCTAATCCCAGAAAACTTTTTATTTTTGACGCATTCTTCGGTCTTTCCCAATTGACAACTACCTCAATCTTAGCCTGATCCACCGACAACCCTTCCTTGGAGATGATATGCCCTAGAAAAGCTACTTGCTTAAGCCAAAATCCATACTTACTGAGCTTTGCATACAGCTGGTTGTCTCTCAGAAGTTGCAGTAATGTCCTCAAGTGCTCTTCATGTTCTTCTCTAGACTTGGAGTAAACCAAAATACCATTGATGAACGCCACGGTGAACTGATCCAAATACTCTGTGAATATGTTATTCATCAAGGCCATGAATACTGCTGGCGTGTTAGTTAGTCCAAATGGCATCACTAGGAACTTGTAGTGTCTATATCTTGTCCGGAAAGCTGTATTTGTTACATCTAACTCTATGACTCTTAGCTGATGGTAACCGGACCTCAACTCTATCTTCAAGAAATATGCAGCACCTTGCAGCTGATCAAACAATTCTTCTATCCTTGACAATAGATATTTGTTCTTGATGGTCACTTGGTTCAATCTCCGGTAATCAATACACATCCTCATCAAGCCATTTTTCTTGTACATGGGGTTGCACAATGAACTGAAATTACAGTTACTTGGATTATACTTTTTGCCTTTTTACCTCCAAATAAACAGAAATGACAGATGTTTAGGATAACACTCATGTATCAACCAACCATCTAACATAGTAATAGCATCCAAATAGGCCTTGTATATTTCAGTAACTATAAGAAATTCCTTGTGCGATGTAAAGGACTAACCTATGGGTGAACTTTGAAACTGTGCTCATTATAACATTACAACATGCAATTGGTATGCATAAGGATCTTCAACTCCAACTGAGATTAAATAAGATGCAGAAGAAGAAACCAAAACCAAAATTAAATTCTAAAAAGAATAATCAATCAATTAATTAATCAATCAAGTCTAGAAAATATAGAAAGGGCATGATTTTTTTTTACTAGAAGAAAAAAAAAAGTAAAGTGATTCGGTACCTTTTCCATGAAAGAATGATCCAGTCAGCAGAAATGGGAAAGAAAATGTAAAATGTTCCTCACTGCCTGCACAAACAGTCTTTCCATTCCATATCTTGAAAAGGTGAAGGAAAAAAAAAACAATAGGCATCCATTCACTGCACAATATAACCCTTCTCCATAGCTACACCAATATAACCAAAATCAGATCAATGTAAAAACTGAATCTTTGAAAAGAAAGAATCAATCAATGTAAAAACCGAATCTTTGAAAAGAAAGAATCAATAACAAAAAAAGAAAAGAAAAAAGAAAGCAATGAAAGTAAAAGAAGAAGAAAAAGAAGAAAATGGACCTTTTGGAAGCCTCGAGAGCAATGTTGAAGTGAAGTAGAGAAGGGAGAGCCAACGCACCAATGATCGAGCAGAGGCGTTGTGGTAATAGCAGCTATAAACTCGGCAGTAATGGTTCACATAACGTTTTGTGTATATAACCTTCCCCTCTTGATGGGCTTAATGAGAATAAAAGGTCTCTTTTACTAAGGAGGAGTTAGGGTTGCTTGATAACAGAAACATGCGGTTATGCAAGGGGAGATAGGC
Organism: Cinnamomum chago; assembly: GCA_038049695.1. Classification (NCBI taxonomy): domain Eukaryota; kingdom Viridiplantae; phylum Streptophyta; class Magnoliopsida; order Laurales; family Lauraceae; genus Cinnamomum; species Cinnamomum chago. The sequence continues at coordinate 39,803,698 of CP142454.1, forward strand.
CAAAACCAATTTACAAGGTCAAAATGAAATTGAAACCAGAGATTGATTTCTCAGTTCACATGAAGAAAAATAGCAGAAACGAAAAGTGGTTCAAAGAAGAAAGATTCATTACCTCTATCCTGGTGATTGGAGAAATGTTGCAGCAAAAACCAAAATGTAGTCAAGCCTTTGCAAGCGGACTTTAGAGATGATTGCAGAAGAAGACGACCTTGAAGTGAGAGAGATATAAAAGAGGGGAGAGGAGGTTTGCATCCTAGCAGTGAAGCTCTCCATGATTCCCCGGAATTGTAGGGATAAACTTTCGATCGTTATAGCAGAAATAATGAGGAGAAGCGGACGTTACAGAAATGCAACGAACAAATGAGATGAGAAGAGAAATGCCATTTGCCTGCGTTCTGCGTTGGATAAGAGGAAAGGAAGAGGAACTTAGGAACAAAAACGTCCTGCCTGGGTTGCATTGCATTTGGAATTAAATGGGAAATTACGAATGGGCTAACGTTCTGGGTTTAATTTGGATATTAACTGGGCCATTACTTAGTAGAATTAGTGGCCCATTAGTTAGTAGGGCCTGGCATTAGAAGGAAGTCAAAAATTATAAGAACAATCAAAATCAAATTTGAAACTGAAAGTAAAATTGGGAACCAAATCCACTTCGCTTCATATATATATAATAGTTAAGAAAAATTGGTTTCAATGGACAAAATCGTAAAGTGAGGATTTCCATATCTATCAGGGGAGGTTGGAACTAAAACTCAAATATGAGGATTTCTGTTGATCCAAATCCTTGGGATTTATAATTACTAAATGAGGATGCACAACTTTATGAAAATAAAAAATCTTTTTCCTGAGCATTTATTGACAAACATTCCCTTGATGTTACTTAAATAAATAACTTCAAATTATCAAACTTGATACTAAATCTCTGTGTGTGTGTGTGTGTGGGGGGGGGGGGTTGTGGACGGACGGACTTTAGGATGATTTGGCAAAAAAAAAAATCAGGTCAGTTTTTGAAAGAAAGATCATCTTATTGGTACAACAAAATACAATCTTTCCATTCCATATCTTGAAAAGGAGAAGGAAAAAAAAAAAAAAACAATAGGCATCCATTCACTACACAATATAACCCTTCTCCATAGCTACACCAATATAACCAAAATCAGATCAATGTAAAAACTGAATCTTTGAAAAGAAAGAATCAATCAATGTAAAAACCGAATCTTTGAAAAGAAAGAATCAATAACAAAAAAAGAAAAGAAAAAAGAAAGCAATGAAAGTAAAAGAAAAGAAAAAAGAAAGCAATGAAAGTAAAAGAAGAAGAAAAAGAAGAAAATGGACCTTTTGGAAGCCTCGAGAGCAATGTTGAAGTGAAGTAGAGAAGGGAGAGCCAACGCACCAATGATCGAGCAGAGGCGTTGTGGTAATAGCAGCTATAAACTCGGCAGTAATGGTTCACATAACATTTTGTGTATATAACCTTCCCCTCTTGATGGGCTTAATGAGAATAAAAGGTCTCTTTTACTAAGGAGGAGTTAGGGTTGCTTGATAACAGAAACATGCGGTTATGCAAGGGGAGATAGGCCAAAACCAATTTACAAGGTCAAAATGAAATTGAAACCAGAGATTGATTTCTCAGTTCACATGAAGAAAAATAGCAGAAACGAAAAGTGGTTCAAAGAAGAAAGATTCATTACCTCTATCCTGGTGATTGGAGAAATGTTGCAGCAAAAACCAAAATGTAGTCAAGCCTTTGCAAGCGGACTTTAGAGATGATTGCAGAAGAAGACGACCTTGAAGTGAGAGAGATATAAAAGAGGGGAGAGGAGGTTTGCATCCTAGCAGTGAAGCTCTCCATGATTCCCCGGAATTGTAGGGATAAACTTTCGATCGTTATAGCAGAAATAATGAGGAGAAGCGGACGTTACAGAAATGCAACGAACAAATGAGATGAGAAGAGAAATGCCATTTGCCTGCGTTCTGCGTTGGATAAGAGGAAAGGAAGAGGAACTTAGGAACAAAAACGTCCTGCCTGGGTTGCATTGCATTTGGAATTAAATGGGAAATTACGAATGGGCTAACGTTCTGGGTTTAATTTGGATATTAACTGGGCCATTACTTAGTAGAATTAGTGGCCCATTAGTTAGTAGGGCCTGGCATTAGAAGGAAGTCAAAAATTATAAGAACAATCAAAATCAAATTTGAAACTGAAAGTAAAATTGGGAACCAAATCCACTTCGCTTCATATATATATAATAGTTAAGAAAAATTGGTTTCAATGGACAAAATCGTAAAGTGAGGATTTCCATATCTATCAGGGGAGGTTGGAACTAAAACTCAAATATGAGGATTTCTGTTGATCCAAATCCTTGGGATTTATAATTACTAAATGAGGATGCACAACTTTATGAAAATAAAAAATCTTTTTCCTGAGCATTTATTGACAAACATTCCCTTGATGTTACTTAAATAAATAACTTCAAATTATCAAACTTGATACTAAATCTCTGTGTGTGTGTGTGTGGGGGGGGGGGGGGTTGTGGACGGACGGACTTTAAGATGATTTGGCAAAAAAAAAAATCAGGTCAGTTTTTGAAAGAAAGATCATCTTATTGGTACAACAAAATACAATCTTTCCATTCCATATCTTGAAAAGGAGAAGGAAAAAAAAAAAAAAACAATAGGCATCCATTCACTACACAATATAACCCTTCTCCATAGCTACACCAATATAACCAAAATCAGATCAATGTAAAAACTGAATCTTTGAAAAGAAAGAATCAATCAATGTAAAAACCGAATCTTTGAAAAGAAAGAATCAATAACAAAAAAAGAAAAGAAAAAAGAAAGCAATGAAAGTAAAAGAAAAGAAAAAAGAAAGCAATGAAAGTAAAAGAAGAAGAAAAAGAAGAAAATGGACCTTTTGGAAGCCTCGAGAGCAATGTTGAAGTGAAGTAGAGAAGGGAGAGCCAACGCACCAATGATCGAGCAGAGGCGTTGTGGTAATAGCAGCTATAAACTCGGCAGTAATGGTTCACATAACATTTTGTGTATATAACCTTCCCCTCTTGATGGGCTTAATGAGAATAAAAGGTCTCTTTTACTAAGGAGGAGTTAGGGTTGCTTGATAACAGAAACATGCGGTTATGCAAGGGGAGATAGGCCAAAACCAATTTACAAGGTCAAAATGAAATTGAAACCAGAGATTGATTTCTCAGTTCACATGAAGAAAAATAGCAGAAACGAAAAGTGGTTCAAAGAAGAAAGATTCATTACCTCTATCCTGGTGATTGGAGAAATGTTGCAGCAAAAACCAAAATGTAGTCAAGCCTTTGCAAGCGGACTTTAGAGATGATTGCAGAAGAAGACGACCTTGAAGTGAGAGAGATATAAAAGAGGGGAGAGGAGGTTTGCATCCTAGCAGTGAAGCTCTCCATGATTCCCCGGAATTGTAGGGATAAACTTTCGATCGTTATAGCAGAAATAATGAGGAGAAGCGGACGTTACAGAAATGCAACGAACAAATGAGATGAGAAGAGAAATGCCATTTGCCTGCGTTCTGCGTTGGATAAGAGGAAAGGAAGAGGAACTTAGGAACAAAAACGTCCTGCCTGGGTTGCATTGCATTTGGAATTAAATGGGAAATTACGAATGGGCTAACGTTCTGGGTTTAATTTGGATATTAACTGGGCCATTACTTAGTAGAATTAGTGGCCCATTAGTTAGTAGGGCCTGGCATTAGAAGGAAGTCAAAAATTATAAGAACAATCAAAATCAAATTTGAAACTGAAAGTAAAATTGGGAACCAAATCCACTTCGCTTCATATATATATAATAGTTAAGAAAAATTGGTTTCAATGGACAAAATCGTAAAGTGAGGATTTCCATATCTATCAGGGGAGGTTGGAACTAAAACTCAAATATGAGGATTTCTGTTGATCCAAATCCTTGGGATTTATAATTACTAAATGAGGATGCACAACTTTATGAAAATAAAAAATCTTTTTCCTGAGCATTTATTGACAAACATTCCCTTGATGTTACTTAAATAAATAACTTCAAATTATCAAACTTGATACTAAATCTCTGTGTGTGTGTGTGTGGGGGGGGGGGGGGTTGTGGACGGACGGACTTTAAGATGATTTGGCAAAAAAAAAAATCAGGTCAGTTTTTGAAAGAAAGATCATCTTATTGGTACAACAAAATACAATCTTTCCATTCCATATCTTGAAAAGGAGAAGGAAAAAAAAAAAAAAAAAACAATAGGCATCCATTCACTACACAATATAACCCTTCTCCATAGCTACACCAATATAACCAAAATCAGATCAATGTAAAAACTGAATCTTTGAAAAGAAAGAATCAATCAATGTAAAAACCGAATCTTTGAAAAGAAAGAATCAATAACAAAAAAAGAAAAGAAAAAAGAAAGCAATGAAAGTAAAAGAAAAGAAAAAAGAAAGCAATGAAAGTAAAAGAAGAAGAAAAAGAAGAAAATGGACCTTTTGGAAGCCTCGAGAGCAATGTTGAAGTGAAGTAGAGAAGGGAGAGCCAACGCACCAATGATCGAGCAGAGGCGTTGTGGTAATAGCAGCTATAAACTCGGCAGTAATGGTTCACATAACATTTTGTGTATATAACCTTCCCCTCTTGATGGGCTTAATGAGAATAAAAGGTCTCTTTTACTAAGGAGGAGTTAGGGTTGCTTGATAACAGAAACATGCGGTTATGCAAGGGGAGATAGGCCAAAACCAATTTACAAGGTCAAAATGAAATTGAAACCAGAGATTGATTTCTCAGTTCACATGAAGAAAAATAGCAGAAACGAAAAGTGGTTCAAAGAAGAAAGATTCATTACCTCTATCCTGGTGATTGGAGAAATGTTGCAGCAAAAACCAAAATGTAGTCAAGCCTTTGCAAGCGGACTTTAGAGATGATTGCAGAAGAAGACGACCTTGAAGTGAGAGAGATATAAAAGAGGGGAGAGGAGGTTTGCATCCTAGCAGTGAAGCTCTCCATGATTCCCCGGAATTGTAGGGATAAACTTTCGATCGTTATAGCAGAAATAATGAGGAGAAGCGGACGTTACAGAAATGCAACGAACAAATGAGATGAGAAGAGAAATGCCATTTGCCTGCGTTCTGCGTTGGATAAGAGGAAAGGAAGAGGAACTTAGGAACAAAAACGTCCTGCCTGGGTTGCATTGCATTTGGAATTAAATGGGAAATTACGAATGGGCTAACGTTCTGGGTTTAATTTGGATATTAACTGGGCCATTACTTAGTAGAATTAGTGGCCCATTAGTTAGTAGGGCCTGGCATTAGAAGGAAGTCAAAAATTATAAGAACAATCAAAATCAAATTTGAAACTGAAAGTAAAATTGGGAACCAAATCCACTTCGCTTCATATATATATAATAGTTAAGAAAAATTGGTTTCAATGGACAAAATCGTAAAGTGAGGATTTCCATATCTATCAGGGGAGGTTGGAACTAAAACTCAAATATGAGGATTTCTGTTGATCCAAATCCTTGGGATTTATAATTACTAAATGAGGATGCACAACTTTATGAAAATAAAAAATCTTTTTCCTGAGCATTTATTGACAAACATTCCCTTGATGTTACTTAAATAAATAACTTCAAATTATCAAACTTGATACTAAATCTCTGTGTGTGTGTGTGTGGGGGGGGGGGGGGGGGGGGTTGTGGACGGACGGACTTTAAGATGATTTGGCAAAAAAAAAAATCAGGTCAGTTTTTGAAAGAAAGATCATCTTATTGGTACAACAAAATACAATCTTTCCATTCCATATCTTGAAAAGGAGAAGGAAAAAAAAAAAAAAACAATAGGCATCCATTCACTACACAATATAACCCTTCTCCATAGCTACACCAATATAACCAAAATCAGATCAATGTAAAAACTGAATCTTTGAAAAGAAAGAATCAATCAATGTAAAAACCGAATCTTTGAAAAGAAAGAATCAATAACAAAAAAAGAAAAGAAAAAAGAAAGCAATGAAAGTAAAAGAAAAGAAAAAAGAAAGCAATGAAAGTAAAAGAAGAAGAAAAAGAAGAAAATGGACCTTTTGGAAGCCTCGAGAGCAATGTTGAAGTGAAGTAGAGAAGGGAGAGCCAACGCACCAATGATCGAGCAGAGGCGTTGTGGTAATAGCAGCTATAAACTCGGCAGTAATGGTTCACATAACATTTTGTGTATATAACCTTCCCCTCTTGATGGGCTTAATGAGAATAAAAGGTCTCTTTTACTAAGGAGGAGTTAGGGTTGCTTGATAACAGAAACATGCGGTTATGCAAGGGGAGATAGGCCAAAACCAATTTACAAGGTCAAAATGAAATTGAAACCAGAGATTGATTTCTCAGTTCACATGAAGAAAAATAGCAGAAACGAAAAGTGGTTCAAAGAAGAAAGATTCATTACCTCTATCCTGGTGATTGGAGAAATGTTGCAGCAAAAACCAAAATGTAGTCAAGCCTTTGCAAGCGGACTTTAGAGATGATTGCAGAAGAAGACGACCTTGAAGTGAGAGAGATATAAAAGAGGGGAGAGGAGGTTTGCATCCTAGCAGTGAAGCTCTCCATGATTCCCCGGAATTGTAGGGATAAACTTTCGATCGTTATAGCAGAAATAATGAGGAGAAGCGGACGTTACAGAAATGCAACGAACAAATGAGATGAGAAGGGAAATGCCATTTGCCTGCGTTCTGCGTTGGATAAGAGGAAAGGAAGAGGAACTTAGGAACAAAAACGTCCTGCCTGGGTTGCATTGCATTTGGAATTAAATGGGAAATTACGAATGGGCTAACGTTCTGGGTTTAATTTGGATATTAACTGGGCCATTACTTAGTAGAATTAGTGGCCCATTAGTTAGTAGGGCCTGGCATTAGAAGGAAGTCAAAAATTATAAGAACAATCAAAATCAAATTTGAAACTGAAAGTAAAATTGGGAACCAAATCCACTTCGCTTCATATATATATAATAGTTAAGAAAAATTGGTTTCAATGGACAAAATCGTAAAGTGAGGATTTCCATATCTATCAGGGGAGGTTGGAACTAAAACTCAAATATGAGGATTTCTGTTGATCCAAATCCTTGGGATTTATAATTACTAAATGAGGATGCACAACTTTATGAAAATAAAAAATCTTTTTCCTGAGCATTTATTGACAAACATTCCCTTGATGTTACTTAAATAAATAACTTCAAATTATCAAACTTGATACTAAATCTCTGTGTGTGTGTGTGTGGGGGGGGGGGGGGGGGTTGTGGACGGACGGACTTTAAGATGATTTGGCAAAAAAAAAAATCAGGTCAGTTTTTGAAAGAAAGATCATCTTATTGGTACAACAAAATACAATCTTTCCATTCCATATCTTGAAAAGGAGAAGGAAAAAAAAAAAAAAACAATAGGCATCCATTCACTACACAATATAACCCTTCTCCATAGCTACACCAATATAACCAAAATCAGATCAATGTAAAAACTGAATCTTTGAAAAGAAAGAATCAATCAATGTAAAAACCGAATCTTTGAAAAGAAAGAATCAATAACAAAAAAAGAAAAGAAAAAAGAAAGCAATGAAAGTAAAAGAAAAGAAAAAAGAAAGCAATGAAAGTAAAAGAAGAAGAAAAAGAAGAAAATGGACCTTTTGGAAGCCTCGAGAGCAATGTTGAAGTGAAGTAGAGAAGGGAGAGCCAACGCACCAATGATCGAGCAGAGGCGTTGTGGTAATAGCAGCTATAAACTCGGCAGTAATGGTTCACATAACATTTTGTGTATATAACCTTCCCCTCTTGATGGGCTTAATGAGAATAAAAGGTCTCTTTTACTAAGGAGGAGTTAGGGTTGCTTGATAACAGAAACATGCGGTTATGCAAGGGGAGATAGGCCAAAACCAATTTACAAGGTCAAAATGAAATTGAAACCAGAGATTGATTTCTCAGTTCACATGAAGAAAAATAGCAGAAACGAAAAGTGGTTCAAAGAAGAAAGATTCATTACCTCTATCCTGGTGATTGGAGAAATGTTGCAGCAAAAACCAAAATGTAGTCAAGCCTTTGCAAGCGGACTTTAGAGATGATTGCAGAAGAAGACGACCTTGAAGTGAGAGAGATATAAAAGAGGGGAGAGGAGGTTTGCATCCTAGCAGTGAAGCTCTCCATGATTCCCCGGAATTGTAGGGATAAACTTTCGATCGTTATAGCAGAAATAATGAGGAGAAGCGGACGTTACAGAAATGCAACGAACAAATGAGATGAGAAGGGAAATGCCATTTGCCTGCGTTCTGCGTTGGATAAGAGGAAAGGAAGAGGAACTTAGGAACAAAAACGTCCTGCCTGGGTTGCATTGCATTTGGAATTAAATGGGAAATTACGAATGGGCTAACGTTCTGGGTTTAATTTGGATATTAACTGGGCCATTACTTAGTAGAATTAGTGGCCCATTAGTTAGTAGGGCCTGGCATTAGAAGGAAGTCAAAAATTATAAGAACAATCAAAATCAAATTTGAAACTGAAAGTAAAATTGGGAACCAAATCCACTTCGCTTCATATATATATAATAGTTAAGAAAAATTGGTTTCAATGGACAAAATCGTAAAGTGAGGATTTCCATATCTATCAGGGGAGGTTGGAACTAAAACTCAAATATGAGGATTTCTGTTGATCCAAATCCTTGGGATTTATAATTACTAAATGAGGATGCACAACTTTATGAAAATAAAAAATCTTTTTCCTGAGCATTTATTGACAAACATTCCCTTGATGTTACTTAAATAAATAACTTCAAATTATCAAACTTGATACTAAATCTCTGTGTGTGTGTGTGTGGGGGGGGGGGGGGGGGGGGTTGTGGACGGACGGACTTTAAGATGATTTGGCAAAAAAAAAAATCAGGTCAGTTTTTGAAAGAAAGATCATCTTATTGGTACAACAAAATACAATCTTTCCATTCCATATCTTGAAAAGGAGAAGGAAAAAAAAAAAAAAACAATAGGCATCCATTCACTACACAATATAACCCTTCTCCATAGCTACACCAATATAACCAAAATCAGATCAATGTAAAAACTGAATCTTTGAAAAGAAAGAATCAATCAATGTAAAAACCGAATCTTTGAAAAGAAAGAATCAATAACAAAAAAAGAAAAGAAAAAAGAAAGCAATGAAAGTAAAAGAAAAGAAAAAAGAAAGCAATGAAAGTAAAAGAAGAAGAAAAAGAAGAAAATGGACCTTTTGGAAGCCTCGAGAGCAATGTTGAAGTGAAGTAGAGAAGGGAGAGCCAACGCACCAATGATCGAGCAGAGGCGTTGTGGTAATAGCAGCTATAAACTCGGCAGTAATGGTTCACATAACATTTTGTGTATATAACCTTCCCCTCTTGATGGGCTTAATGAGAATAAAAGGTCTCTTTTACTAAGGAGGAGTTAGGGTTGCTTGATAACAGAAACATGCGGTTATGCAAGGGGAGATAGGCCAAAACCAATTTACAAGGTCAAAATGAAATTGAAACCAGAGATTGATTTCTCAGTTCACATGAAGAAAAATAGCAGAAACGAAAAGTGGTTCAAAGAAGAAAGATTCATTACCTCTATCCTGGTGATTGGAGAAATGTTGCAGCAAAAACCAAAATGTAGTCAAGCCTTTGCAAGCGGACTTTAGAGATGATTGCAGAAGAAGACGACCTTGAAGTGAGAGAGATATAAAAGAGGGGAGAGGAGGTTTGCATCCTAGCAGTGAAGCTCTCCATGATTCCCCGGAATTGTAGGGATAAACTTTCGATCGTTATAGCAGAAATAATGAGGAGAAGCGGACGTTACAGAAATGCAACGAACAAATGAGATGAGAAGAGAAATGCCATTTGCCTGCGTTCTGCGTTGGATAAGAGGAAAGGAAGAGGAACTTAGGAACAAAAACGTCCTGCCTGGGTTGCATTGCATTTGGAATTAAATGGGAAATTACGAATGGGCTAACGTTCTGGGTTTAATTTGGATATTAACTGGGCCATTACTTAGTAGAATTAGTGGCCCATTAGTTAGTAGGGCCTGGCATTAGAAGGAAGTCAAAAATTATAAGAACAATCAAAATCAAATTTGAAACTGAAAGTAAAATTGGGAACCAAATCCACTTCGCTTCATATATATATAATAGTTAAGAAAAATTGGTTTCAATGGACAAAATCGTAAAGTGAGGATTTCCATATCTATCAGGGGAGGTTGGAACTAAAACTCAAATATGAGGATTTCTGTTGATCCAAATCCTTGGGATTTATAATTACTAAATGAGGATGCACAACTTTATGAAAATAAAAAATCTTTTTCCTGAGCATTTATTGACAAACATTCCCTTGATGTTACTTAAATAAATAACTTCAAATTATCAAACTTGATACTAAATCTCTGTGTGTGTGTGTGTGGGGGGGGGGGGGGTTGTGGACGGACGGACTTTAAGATGATTTGGCAAAAAAAAAAATCAGGTCAGTTTTTGAAAGAAAGATCATCTTATTGGTACAACAAAATACAATCTTTCCATTCCATATCTTGAAAAGGAGAAGGAAAAAAAAAAAAAAACAATAGGCATCCATTCACTACACAATATAACCCTTCTCCATAGCTACACCAATATAACCAAAATCAGATCAATGTAAAAACTGAATCTTTGAAAAGAAAGAATCAATCAATGTAAAAACCGAATCTTTGAAAAGAAAGAATCAATAACAAAAAAAGAAAAGAAAAAAGAAAGCAATGAAAGTAAAAGAAAAGAAAAAAGAAAGCAATGAAAGTAAAAGAAGAAGAAAAAGAAGAAAATGGACCTTTTGGAAGCCTCGAGAGCAATGTTGAAGTGAAGTAGAGAAGGGAGAGCCAACGCACCAATGATCGAGCAGAGGCGTTGTGGTAATAGCAGCTATAAACTCGGCAGTAATGGTTCACATAACATTTTGTGTATATAACCTTCCCCTCTTGATGGGCTTAATGAGAATAAAAGGTCTCTTTTACTAAGGAGGAGTTAGGGTTGCTTGATAACAGAAACATGCGGTTATGCAAGGGGAGATAGGCCAAAACCAATTTACAAGGTCAAAATGAAATTGAAACCAGAGATTGATTTCTCAGTTCACATGAAGAAAAATAGCAGAAACGAAAAGTGGTTCAAAGAAGAAAGATTCATTACCTCTATCCTGGTGATTGGAGAAATGTTGCAGCAAAAACCAAAATGTAGTCAAGCCTTTGCAAGCGGACTTTAGAGATGATTGCAGAAGAAGACGACCTTGAAGTGAGAGAGATATAAAAGAGGGGAGAGGAGGTTTGCATCCTAGCAGTGAAGCTCTCCATGATTCCCCGGAATTGTAGGGATAAACTTTCGATCGTTATAGCAGAAATAATGAGGAGAAGCGGACGTTACAGAAATGCAACGAACAAATGAGATGAGAAGAGAAATGCCATTTGCCTGCGTTCTGCGTTGGATAAGAGGAAAGGAAGAGGAACTTAGGAACAAAAACGTCCTGCCTGGGTTGCATTGCATTTGGAATTAAATGGGCAATTACGAATGGGCTAACGTTCTGGGTTTAATTTGGATATTAACTGGGCCATTACTTAGTAGAATTAGTGGCCCATTAGTTAGTAGGGCCTGGCATTAGAAGGAAGTCAAAAATTATAAGAACAATCAAAATCAAATTTGAAACTGAAAGTAAAATTGGGAACCAAATCCACTTCGCTTCATATATATATAATAGTTAAGAAAAATTGGTTTCAATGGACAAAATCGTAAAGTGAGGATTTCCATATCTATCAGGGGAGGTTGGAACTAAAACTCAAATATGAGGATTTCTGTTGATCCAAATCCTTGGGATTTATAATTACTAAATGAGGATGCACAACTTTATGAAAATAAAAAATCTTTTTCCTGAGCATTTATTGACAAACATTCCCTTGATGTTACTTAAATAAATAACTTCAAATTATCAAACTTGATACTAAATCTGTGTGTGTGTGTGTGTGTGTGTGTGTGTGGGGGGGGGGGGGGGGGGGGGGGGGGGGGTTGTGGACGGACGGACTTTAAGATGATTTGGCCAAAAAAAAAATCATGTCAGTTTTTGAAAGAAAGATCATCTTATTGGTACAACAAAATACGATCCAATAGTAATAAGAAGTGTAGCCACTAACAATCAGCTAGCAAATGGGCTAGGTCCGGCTAATTCAGGTTGGGTAGTAGGTGGAGTCGGTTTTTTGGAACCCAAATTGTGACCAACCCACTTCTGAAACAGGTTGCAAACTACACCCTTGAAGTCTCAGGTTGGGCCAACCCATCAAACCGTCATTAGATGTGGGGTTGACTCGACCTAACCCATGTTACTCGGTTTAACATCCTTCTATTTTTCTTTTCTTTTCGTTTTAGAAAACGCCCTTTCGTTGAGCCTGATAACAAGGAAATATTTATCCACAAAATATTAGAAGTAGTTAGATCAGGAAAGGACCCTAGCCACATAGGGTATTAAAACTACTTTGAAACATTGACTAGTAGTTAAACTTGATCTACAAGGTATTTATAAAAGTAATTATATTTTTAGAATATTAATAATTTTTCATGCTTATGCGTTGTATTTTAAGGATGGGTGGTCAAGCATTTGAAATAATCATAATGTATTATTTATTATATAGTCATTACTTTTCTGTGATAATCATTATACAATAGAACTAAATCCAAACGAATATAAAATACATGGAATTTATCAACAAAAATAATAAGTTATTATAATTTATAAGTAGATAATATTATTGAAAAAAGACAAACCCGATAAATCAAGCTTCAAGTTTTCAAAAGGACAAAAAAAAAAAGAAAAAAGAAAAAAAGAAGCCAATACCAGCCAGTTTCAATCTAGCCCATTGATAGCCATTTGAATTCAAGGATACCCATAAAAAATAAATTTAAATAAGTAATTATTTACGTAGGATGCACAATTATGATATAGGACAGCCACTAATAATTGTAGAAACGAAATAGGAAAGTGGAAATTGAAGAGTCATTAACCTAATTGATGAAGAATTAGAAATGGAAAGAACTCCAAATATTTCTCAAATTTGAAAATAGGAGTCATTTAGGGTTTAGGAACTTATTAGACAGGTCAACCGGGCTAGGCAGGTTAACCCTAATTCAACCCCCTTTTTATATATTATATAGTAAAGAAAAGATAAAGAAATCTAGACTTGGGACCAACCGGTATATTTGGCCGGAGAGGTTTGACTGGTCAAAATTGAATCAAGTTAGAGTCCGCTTAGTGGGTTGGGTAAAATTTTGCCTGCTCTACAGTGGGACCAAGGTGGGCGAGATCAGATTAAAAGACGTCAGACATGCGTCACCGACGGAAAACATCGCAAGTGAAAAGAAACGAAAACTCACAAGACGCGAACCCCGTTGTATTTTCCTTCTCTCCCTTCCCTTGTTCATCTTGGATTCCTTCTAATCCTAGTCTTCTTGTCTCTTTTAAAAAACCCTTTTCTCTTTTGCCAAAGTATTCCTTCAGTAAAAATCACCCAATTTTCTACCTTTCCTAAATTACAAGTACCCTTCTCTTCTTCAGGCCTTTCAAGTTTTGATTTTTCTCAAGAACCCCACCTAGGGTTTTTTGTGCATGGATTCTCACGGCTTTCTCTTGGATGTTTAAGGAGGAGAGACAAAAGTGCTGGTAACTGCAGTTTTAGAAGCCAGAAGATGATAGCTGAGAAACCCAATTGGATTAGACATGAGGGGATGCAGATTTTCTCCATTGATATTCAACCTGGTGGTCTTAGGTTTGCTACTGGAGGAGGAGATCACAAGGTAGTTGTGGTTTTTTTTTTTTTTCACCTTTTCCTCTTCTGGGTACTTTTGTTTTGGTTAAATCTACTTGGGTGGTTTTTTTTTTTTTTTTTGAGTCTCTTTGCTGTTTTTCTATTAAAATTCATGGATTTCTGAAGTGGGGTTTTTGCTTCTGTCACGTACATATGAATTTACTGTTCTTTTTTTGTCGGAGAAAGGTCATCTGCATGGAATTACTGCTGTAATGGGGTTGGTACCTCTTATTTGACAATGCCCAAAAGTGGCATCTTTCCAGTGATCCGCACCGTTCATATGATGGGTTCTTAGTGGATGCTCATTGTAGTTCTGTTGGAGAATGTACACTTAGATGAATAGGGCTTTAGGGTTCATGTCTTTTTTTCTTGGTGGTCTATCCACCATGGTTCCCGCGGTGAATGCTTTTGCTTCTCTAATTGATGTGCATATGTTCAATTTGTGTGGGAGCCGATGAATGTTGGTGGAGATTGATGGGTCACCACATAGAGAACATCTTTGAGAGTTCTTAGGTAAAGGTATGACAGAAGTATGGTTATAGTGCATATTTTGCATTATGATGGAGTAAGCAGTGGAAAGCACTTGTTTTTTTTCTCCCATTTATTGACTCTGTTTTCACTCATGAGGCACCATAAAACATGGAAGGTCCAGTGTGTATCTACTATTAACATACATTGATCAGACAATCCTAGTTCACATCCATCTGACTGGAGCGCTTCTTGACTGTTGTAAACAGATGGGTTGAGGAAAGGATGGAAGGGCTTTTTGGTTGGTTGGATATGACTTTTCTGTTGATGTGAATTTTGACTATGCACACTGTTGGTTTATTAAAAAAAAAAAATCACAACTAGGGTACATCCATACATGCCATTACATTTTACACTCAAAGATCACAGGTCTTCCGTTTTACAATTTCTTTAACTTTTGGAAGGCACATGATTTATTCTTCTAGTGTATGTACTGTGTAGGTTCGGATATGGAACATGAAAGCAGTAGATAGGGAGTCAGAAAGTGACCAATCAACTCAGACATTGCTGGCAACTCTCCGTGACCACTTTGGGTCTGTTAATTGTGTTAGGTGGGCAAAGCATGGTCGTTATGTTGCATCTGGGTCTGATGATCAAGTCATTCTTATTCATGAGAGAAAACCAGGATCAGGCACGACAGAATTCGGTAGTGGAGAGCCTCCAGATGTGGAAAATTGGAAAGTGACAATGACCTTAAGGGGGCATACTGCAGATGTGGTAATAGAATGCTTTCATTCTTTAATCAACTGCTTCTACTTGTTTGCTATAGTATGTTTTGCTTTGCTGAGTTTGTGGTTTGATGTACAATTGGCTTATCTTATAATACTAATAAAAATTAAATTGTAAAATGGTGGAAGTGAAAGATCACATTAACTTTACTAGTTTAAAACACAGTATTACAAAGGCTGTTTCTCTCAAATCTATTGCAATTTTTTTTTTCTTTTGAAGTTTGATTTTAATGAATGTGACTATTATTTGAGATATTACAATTTGCATGTGCATTTAGGGGTATATCCAAATTGTAGGCGAATTAAGATCATGATACAGCCCAAAAGTGGCTGCCCACCACAAAACATGCTTCAGAGAAATGACCATATTTATTGCAAGACTCATGGGCCAAGCACATGTCCATTGGGCCCAAGCCCATACCCAAAACTGGTTTAACTGGCCCAATCCATCTATGTGCAAAATGTCAACTGGACCAATAAGGCAATAAGTCATATGTGCTTGGATATCTCTCTTAGATAATTATCTTTCTAATTATTTCTCTTTAATCAACATTCAATGTATGTTTTTATTTTAAGGAAAGGTGGTGCATTTGGATCGGAAGCATAGTTGAGAAATTTGTTTCGGGCCCCATTTTGGTTTGCCTTCCAAACTGAAATGTTTCACTGATTCGGAATTTTGGCAAAACATTTCAGAGTTATGTTTCAGAAAAATATAAAAATTAAAAATATAGATATAGAAATATAAGATTAATATTAAAATTAAAAAAATATGATTTGATACATTTAGTTTATTCTACTAAATCAACTCATAATATGACATGTATGTGTTATAAAAAAATGGCATGTATAATATAAAAAATTAAAAAAATATAATGTCATCAACATAACAAATTGATATCATCATTATGGCTCATAATCATAAAATTCAACAACCATAAAGCTTAAAGCTTCAAAAACTCTCATTACAACCATAGAGTTTATACATCCCTCAAAAGTCACAATAATCTAGGACTCCTAATTAAACTAGGAAACGAAATAGAATCAGAAAGCTATTTGGATTTTTTTGCGTGACTACTGGGTTGGAAAATAGTGGGTATTTTTATTTCTTGTTTGGGTTTGTATGGTGAATGAATGAATAGTGATGCAGGATAGACCTCAGGCCGCATATGTAGGGCCCAAGTAAATTTAGAATTTTTTATTGACTAATTTTACGTCATTAGTTTTCTAATTTTATTCAATGGGTTGTAATTAAGATTAGGTTTCCAATTTCATTATGATTCTTATTTTATTTCCTAAGTTAGATTATTAAGTTTCTTAGCCATCAAGATTTCTTTTCCTATTTATATGGCTTTGTAAACATGGATTTTCAGATAGTTGATTAATAGAATTGGGTTTTCCCTTTTTGAGGTGTTCTTCTCTTATATAGTCTCTGTAGAGGTGTGTAGTCTGCTGACACATGCTTCGGCACTTCCATGCAAACCCTAATCCCAGTGCCTGCATCAATTGGTACCAGAGCGAAGATCCATATCATTCCGATCTCTGATCTGATCCACAATCGGAGCCTATCCATCCATTCCATGTTCGTCCCTTTTTACCCGACAACCATTCTTCCACCACCCCATCTCAGAAAATCCACCTTCGTCATTCATTGAATTCTACCTAATCAGCCCCCTTCCCAATCAATCCCCAGACATCTGCATCCTAGGCACTCTGCCTAAATCCCATCCCCATCCCCATCCCCATCCCGTGAATTAGAACCCATCGATACCCATGCCCTGCCTCGACTTCCACACAACCGGAGCCAAAAAAAAATTCCCTCAAAATCCATCTCCAAAGTGCAAACCCCCACAGCTGAGTCCTATCTGCCTCGTCAAATCTCCTTACCCGAACCCAATGCCTTAAAACCCTATCCCAATCACCGGAATGTGTAAATCCTAATCCCACCACCAAATCCGAAGTACTCCCAAACCCATTTGGAAAAAGAAAGACCTTCTAGACCCTTGCTTTGTTAGTGAAAAGAAAAAAAAAAACAGTCGAAACCCTATTCCCACAACCCGAACAAACCCCTTCATACCCATTTGTAGCCGACCCTCTTCCATAAACCCAAAACCGAACTCAATACTCGTCGAATCCAAACCCGTACCCAAAATCCCAGCATGTCGTTATCACCAAACCACCCACTGCCAAACCCCTTCACCAAAATTCCACCAAACCAAGGCCCCTACTCTCTGTTGAGCGGAAATATATATATATATATATATATATATAGAGAGAGAGAGAGAGAGAGAGAGAGAGAGAGAGAGAGAGAAGTTGAAAGGAGGAAGAGCGTACCTGCTTCTGTGGTCGATTTGCTCCAGCAATAGCACACTCTCTGCCTGGACTCCAGTAGGCCCCCAATCGCGCCATCATAAGCAGCAGCACTGCTTCCGGTCACACCGAAACTAGAAGCAGAAATAGAAGTCTTGGCTCCTCTCTGCGGAACTCATCTCGCACGTGACCTTTGAGTTGGACATATGCCTGACCCAAATTCATATTCGGATTAGTTGTGATCCAGGTGCACTTTGGGTCGAGAACTGAGCCTAAAAATCAACAACAGTGGTCAAACAGAGGGTTTGACCAGTCCAAGGCAGCAGGTTGACCAGCTTGATAGCCAGAACTTTTTTTCGCGATTCGGGGGTGATCTAATGTTGGATTTCAGATCCACTTTTGCCTATGGGTTAGTGGAGAGCAGATCTACCTATCAAGTCTGTCAAAAAAAAAAAAAAAAATTAACTGCATAAAACCTGCCTCCCAAGAAGCACATTGAAGTGGAGTCCTCATCATCAATGGAGAAATTTTCTAGAACCGTTGCGGAATTAACTGGAACCGTTGCTCAGTTATCCACTGCAGTCAATCAACTCTGATCCATGGAAACCAGGCATATCAATTTAGAAAACGATTACCATGAGAGTAATTATCAATGTGTTGGACAAGAGATTGACACGGGTTCTTACTTGCTAAAATCTCACATCCAAGAAAATTTGGCTCAAAATGATCTCAATGAGAGACTCTTGCATATTCTTAAGAGGTGTCAAATAATAAAAACTAGCATCAAGGTAGATGTATCGGAATTTCAAGAGAAGTCTGAACTAAAATCCAAAGTTAACCCAATTGCACATTAAGATATGGAAAAAGATCAATCTGCTGAAAATTTGATTGCAACACTCAAATTGGAGGAAAATTCAAATAAAGGTCCAACCATTTAATTGGAAAACAATTTACTTGTTGCAAGGCTTTCACAAGAAAATCTATCCGTTGCCATCCTTCATATTGACTTCATCTTTGGAGATGAACTGCAGGTGGTCAAAAATTGTGATTTCATGGTGCAAATTATACAAATAAAGTATCCAACAGTTCAATTGAACGTCCACACAAAATCCCACCATCAAAAGAAGTTATAAGTGAAGCTATGCACAAATGCTAAAGTCCAACCAACGGATCAGAAGTTCGTCTGATTGATCTTTGATCTAAGCGGACAATTACCGAACTCAAGGTCGAGTTCTTTCCAAACCGAGGAGAATGATGCAGGGTAGTCCTTAAGCCACATGTGTAGGGCCCAAGTAAATTTAGGATTTTTTATTCACTAATTATATATCATTAGTTTCCTAATTTTATTTAATGTGTTGTAATTAGGATTAGGTTTCCAATTTCATTAGGATTCTTATTTTATTTCTGAAGTTAGATTATTAGATTTCTTAGCCATCAATATTTATTTTCCTATTTATATGACATTGTAAACTTGGACTTGGATTTTCAGAGAGCCGATTAATAGAATAGGGTTTTACCTTTTTGAGGTGCATTCTCGTTTATGGTCTCCACGGACACGTGTAGTGTCTATAGACACGTGCTTCAACACCAGTATTGAGCTTTGGAACTTCCATGCAAGCCCTAACCCTAGGACCTACATTAAAGAAGCTCAATATTACTGTGAGCTTAAATGGAAAGTGGGCTAGCACTTGGAAATTTATTGTCTGATTGTGCCACAAGAGTTCTTAAACTGTGAAGGTATATATTATTGAATGATACGGAGCGACCACAAGTTTAGCTGCTATTGGATTCTCTAAATATATCGTTCAAACGTGGATTGGACTATTTAAATGCAATTTGGTTCTCCTCAGATCCCTTTAGCCTGCATCACCAGGGAGTGAGTTTGTTGGCTGTTTTGGCAGGACATTTGAACCATTTTGCTACTTCAGGCATCTCTAAATGATCACTAAACGAAGAGGGCTTCACTCAACCTTGTGCATATGACTTTGTTACAACTCGTGCTTAATCATCTCATAGTTTAAATGTTTATTTCTTTTGACTTTAGATCTATTTGTCTTGCCTATGTTGTCACATCAACTATACTCTAACTGAGGAGTTTGTTTTTCCATGCTTGAAGTAGGTGGATCTTAATTGGTCTCCAGATGACTCAATATTGGCTAGTGGTAGTTTGGATAACACTGTTCATATATGGAACATGAGCAATGGCATCTGCACTGCTGTATTGAGAGGCCATTCAAGCCTGGTTAAAGGAGTTGCTTGGGATCCTATTGGTTCCTTTATAGCAAGCCAGTCAGATGACAAGACTGTTATTATTTGGCGCACCAGCGACTGGAGTCTTGCTCACAGGACAGACGGACACTGGTCGAAATCTGTATGTTATTACTTGCAGTATCCTTTTTCCTCTTTGTATTCTGAGCCTTTTCCAACTAATTAGGTCAACTATTGCTAATCATTCTGGGGTATGAAGATCCATATGTATTCACATGGAGATTGTGGATACACAAGCTCAAATCCAAACTGTGCAACTTGTGCATCCAATTTATGGATGGTTATTACACCAAAAAAAAAAAAAAAATTTCTTTGACGGGGTTGGCTATCTTAACTGACTGATTGATGTTAATCAAATTAACTTTTGAAAAGAGGTATGGTCATTGGTCCAAACTCAGCGTATAAAAGCCCATTACTCAAATGTTAGTATCATCCAATATATGTATATATTTGGGCTATACCTTGTCCACAGTGGGACTCATGATTTGGATATTTTGGATTGATGCTTGTATGACATGGCTGTGTGGTACAGATTGTACACTTGAATTTTGTCTGTTTTCCTTTGAAAGTCCATGATCACTGTGTCCTTTTTTAACTGTTTACTTTAACCAATGTTAAGTGAAGGTTAGGATATTTTACAATCTGGATGTTTTCCCTTTCCAACAGTTTATAACGGAAACATGGATCCTACATGTACTCAGTCAAGCACCTCAGCAAATTGTGCTTATGCAGGTGCCTAGGAATCTATATTCTTCTTGCCTTTTTCTAATTGTACTGTTGTTTTCACTTTTCAGCTAGGATCCACATTTTTTAGGCGCCTTGGATGGTCACCTTGTGGCCATTTTATCACCACCACGCATGGTTTTCAGAAGCCTAGGCATTCTGCGCCTGTGTTAGAAAGAGGCGAATGGTCTGCCACATTTGACTTTTTAGGGCACAATGCTCCTGTAATTGTGGTGAAGTTCAACCATTCCATGTTCAGGAGGAACTTCTCCAATGGTCAGGAAGTAAAAAGTGCACCTGTTGGGTGGACTAACGGTGCTTCAAAGACTGCTGTGAAAGAGTCACAACCATACAATGTGATTGCTATTGGGAGTCAGGATCGCACGATAACTGTGTGGACTACCGCAAGCGCTCGTCCTCTCTTTGTGGCCAAGCACTTCTTTACTCAAAGTGTGGTCGATTTATCCTGGTAAATGACAGTTACTGGTTGCTACGAATTTAAATCTTCTGCCAGTTCACTTTCAGTTCTTAGAGGAATTATATGGTTACCTTGAATTTGTACATGTCTCATGGTTTTGTTGTCCGAACGGTTTTTGTGATATGGTTCTAAAACTTGGTATCAGTGACTGATTTGGTCGCCACTGAGCCCAAAATGACCAACTTTGTTGCACCAAGAGATGTGACTTGGTTATTCCATCCACCTTATTAGCGCGGTATTAAGTCTTTATCTGTTTTCCAACTTGGCTACTACCTTCATTGATACAGTTGGTAGAGTTGCATGCAAGTGTCATGCATAGGGTAGGCAAGGAGGTAAACATTATCCCTCATGGCATGGCCTCTGTCTTGGCGTCATATATTTCTCTCAATTGAATGATAGACCTCCTGGGAGATTTTAGGGTAGGCAAGGAAGTAAAGAAGGCAAATTGGGATCCCCATCCTGTGGGTGCTACTTCAACATGGATGGCACCGCAAGGAAAACCAGGCAAGCATTCTAAGATTCTCTGGCCTAAAAAGGAATCACAGATTCTAAAGCAGCAGAAACCTATTTATCAGGGAGGCTTTGGAGGTCTTTAAGTCATCTTGCTTGGGTTGGCTTATTCTGGAGACTGGTTCATTTAGTGCCATTTCTCAAGCTCTGAAAAGGGTAATGTCTTGTTAACTGCTATTTTACTTTGAAAGAAATTCAGGCCACAATTTCTCAGAGATTACCTTTTAACCTAATTTCGAAGAGTGTGAACAACATGGTGAACTCTTTGCTCAAGTAGGGAGTAGATAGATAATAATGCCGCGGAACTCTTTGCTCAAGTAGGGAGTAGATAGATAATAATGCCGCTTGATCCTCAAGAGTCAGACTACTTTGCATTTTTTTGGTTTCTCTCATCTGCTTTATATATCTTATACCGGGTTTTATGGTCTTAAGTTTGTTTCTCATTTTTTGGCAATGAAATGATTCTGTAACCTGTTACTAAGATTGAAAATCAACCACAGTGGTTTTCAATATGAATTACCAACCAAACCATGAGGTTCAAATGTACAAACTCAATCATTGTCTTGGATCGACAGTTATCTGTTGAATCTTAATTCTTGATCTGTAGCCTTTATTTTAAATTGCAGTTCGTGTTCTTGAAACAGGAGCCCTGATGGGTATGTGCTCTTTGCCTGTTCCTTGGATGGTACGGTGGCCACATTTCATTTTGAAGCGAAAGAACTGGGCCACCGATTAAGTGATGCCGAGTTGGATGAGTTGAAGAGAAGTCGATATGGCGATGTTAGAGGGCGGCAGGCAAACCTGGCTGAAAGTCCAGCGCAGCTATTGCTAGAGGCAGCATCTGCCAAACAATCTGCTAGCAAAAGAGTTCCTCCCAACATCCAGCAGAATCACATGCCCAGCAAGCCTTCTACAGATTTGGGGAACTCTGCTGCCAGTCCGTCTCTCATTAAGGCTTCAGAAACACAAACTAAGGATGGGAAGAAAAATGGAGATACTGGTGGTGATGGGTTGAGTAAAGCCACTCCTAAGCGGATTTCTAGCCCTGTGAAGCAAAGAGAGTATAGGCGGCCTGATGGCAGGAAGAGAATCATACCAGAAGCAGTTGGGGTTCCTGTTAATCAGGAAAATATTTCTGGTGGGCCACTACTTCATTCATCTGACTTCCCTCCATTAGCCGCTGATCAAGGGAAGGATGATAGGATGCCTCTTGCTGACTGTAGAGCTAAGGAAGTCAATTTAACCCACTGCAGCATTAAGGAGCGTTCGGGCACTACTGCAAGAGCCCAGGTTACTGAAAGCCTCATTATCGAGAAGGTTCCAGCCTCTGTTGGTACTGACAGAAGAATTAATGTGGAGCAATCTGGGATTGTAAGCATGTCAGGTTCTCAGGCTTCTTGTGGTGCTCTTTCTATTCGAGTGTTTGATAAGAAAGAAGGTGGAGATGGGGAGCCCTTTTGCTTGGAAGCTAAGCCCGTGGAACGGGCTGTAAATGACATGGTTGGTATTGGGAATACATTTATGACTAAAGAGACTGAAGTTAATTGCACAAAAGGAGCCGAGAGGCTTTGGTCTGATAGAATATTGGCAAAAGTATCCGTCTTGGCTGGAAATGCTAACTTCTGGGTGGTTGGTTGCGAAGATGGATCCCTACAGGTATATTTTATGAATGTCTTTTGCCTGTAGCCTTTATTTTTCTTGTTCTAAGTCTTATCTAGTTAATTTAACTGAGCAAGGGACAGAGGGAAATAATATAGGGAATTAAAAGAAAAGGCACTCACAAAGGGCCATTTTACCTTCACTTGTGTAATGCACACATGATTATATAGGGAATTAAAAAAAAAAAAAGTACTCACAAAGTATCCCACCGCAGCTAAAATACCAACTCCTTGATATTCTAGCCTCATGCAAATTTTTGTAACCGTATCATGAAGAGAGATCACACGAAAGAATGCTCCTCTGTATATTAAACAAAAGAGCCTCCACTCCCTTTTCTTTTCTTCTTTTTATGGATAAGAGGTTGACACTAATCTTCTTGTAAATATTTCTGAGATGGTACAAAGAATAATGTTGGAGGCAACATGTGTCATTTACATATCTACATAAAGATTTCCCCCCATGTCAAACACTTGGGTGTCTATCCTTGTACCAGATAAATTAAGTTTGGTTGTTGCATGTTGTTCTCATAGAAGCATTAGAAATAGTCCAAGACAACCTGGTGTAGGAATTTGCTCAGATGGCGTGGTAAGTGGTAACTGATCAGATTGAAGAGATTATGTCATAAGTTGGTAAGATTACTGGCAGAAAGATTAGTTTTAGAACTAGAAACAAGTAAAACAAAGTCCAAAGGCAGCAGGGAATTAGGAAAAAACTTTACCCTTAACTGAAATAATAAAACCATCTACAAGACATACTGACCCAAATGAAATCTCCTTTGGAAAGAGAATAAATAGATTACGTGCTACTTATATGTTTAGTTGTTCATGATTCAAATGGCCTAGGGTATATTTGGAAGGGCATGATTAGTAGTAGGTGTGAGCATGGATCTATGTAGCGGTCGCTAGATCGTGCATCTACAGACAATTTAGCGCCGCTAACAAATGTAGCAGCCGCCACAGTCCCGCTATAGGCCGCCATGGACCCGCTACGGAGCGTGACTGACATCTACTCTGCATAATTTTTTAAAACACATAGTAGAGTTTCTTTCTTCTTTTCTTCCCTCCAAGTAATATTTTTATGCTACTTTTCTACCCTTCCATGCTTATAAGAACACTAAAAAACACAAGTTTCACCGAATTAAAGCCAATACATAGAGTTTCTCTCAATGGCTCTTCTCTATGTATATCTTGGTAAACACACCCTTTGGTATTAGTAGAGGTATTCTTTTCTCAACTCTCTACAAAAGCACAGCGTTTGTATTTAATGGAAGTTAATTCGCCATTTGGTTTGAACTTTAAAGCTTTATTTAAGCATCACTTTATAATTTATTTATCTTGTGTTATGTACAGTTAGCATTCCCATATCTTAGTTACTATTCAAAAAGGCATCAAATTCTAACATTTTCCAATATTCTGGATTTTTTGGATATATTTTTTAAAAATTTTAACCACTTTTTCGATTTACACTGCTATGCCGCTATATATTGCCACTACCGCTATATGTTGGCCATTACGTCCGCCGCTATCGCTATTTTGATCCTTGGATGTGAGAGTCTACCATATTAGACAGAAATGAACCAATAGCACTCTTTTCTTGTCGAATTGAATTGACGGAGTTAGTTCAACTTCTCTGGTTCATTAATCAGACTACCCAAGGTAGAAGACTACAGTATGATGGACACAATTTTCACTTTCTCTGGATAGAGAATAGTCTCTCAATAGGTCACAATTGAAGGAACTATAGGCAGCTTTCATTACTTCCAAATTTCAATCAAGATACAAGGAATGAATTTGGATTCACCAAGGAACACTTCCGATATTGCCGCACTGGGTCGCACAACCATATTTGCTATCACCTCTTCAAATTTTCTTTGCTGTAGATCACACAAGCTGCAAAGAAAAAGAAACATGTCATGCTACCTTGTTGAAAACCAACAATTAGAGGTACAATCAGCTATCAACACTTCTGCACTCTGCCCTAAAAAGGGGAGCCAATAAATAACTACTGAATGATCAAAGAAAAGGGAGCCCAACAAACATCTATTGAATGTCTTTAATTAACTTGAAACATCCAGCAAACACTGAAAAAGGGCCAGAATGTGCTTCTGTAGTTTGAATCTGCCACTTGGGTGTCAACATAGGAAGTGAAGAACTACACAGCTTCATCAATAAAACACTCCATTCATCATTAAACTTGATTTTTAATAGCTGATAAGACTCTTAACTTTTGCATTAGACACAGGAAAACACATCCAATGATGTGCCCCATGAATCGCAGCAATGACATCAACCAAACTGAATTTTCTATGAATTTCATCTGGAGACCTAGGTCCTGTTTGGCATCATGCCAAGGGGATGTTCCGGTGTTCCCACGGGATAAAACCGGTTTGGTAAGTGTAATTAGCATTCTAAACTCCAATTTCGTGGGAAAGATCTCGGGAAACTTGTCTAGCTGGATTAAGAATTGAAAAACGATCTAACTTCGTTTTTTTTTTTTTTGGAACAACCAGCTGGCACGCAACTTGTTCAGGCACCGCTTAAGCATGTAGTCATCGATAGCTCTACAGGTATATCTCCATCACCCTCACTTTCTCTCTCCCATAGGTCCGTCCAACCCACCCCTTCAAGCATCTTGCAACTCTCTCTCTCTCTCTCTCTCTCTCTATACCAGGGCAAACATGCCAAACCCATTCTACCCAGCCACCTCTCACTCTCTGTCCCCAAGTCCTGCCGCACATATCCGTCCCCTTCTCGCCCCCGCCCCCCCCCCCCCCCCCCCCCCCCCAGGTCAACCCACCCTTTCAAGCATGAACTCTCTCTCTCTCTCTCTCTCTCTCTCATAGACCAAACGACTCAAAGTCTCTTTCCCTCTCCCCCAGTAGGGCAAACGAACCAAAGCAATTTTTCCCATAGACGACCCGAAACCATTTTTTCCAGCCACCTCTCTGTTGACTGAAACTACTGTGCAGAGTGTACTTATAGAAAGGAAGACGGTAAAGACTCATTTAAGTAAATAGAAATTAACCAATCTTAAGCTTAAAAAAAAAAAAAAAATCTGAATGGAACCAACTAGCCAATTGTTTCCAAGATGAACCTATCAATCGAAGATCTATATAGATGCACAGCACCGTTCGATGTGAGAGATCATATAGGGTAGAAGTTCAAGTGATGCTTGGACTTATCATGTAGCCTCCAATTTCTAAAGTGAACATATGAAAACAGCTAGACTAAAATTCACGCAGGAATCAATTAGACTGTGTTTTTTAATCTAGCTGGTTGAAACGGCTACATTAGATTCACATAAAAGTCAGGCCCCAATTACAATAATTTTTCATGATGGGTCCATGTTCACAATTACGAACAGTGGCCGTACTTTGTAATTCCTAAAGGCGGGTTATATGTTCACAATTTAAGAAGGTGGGCCCTTATAATACTATAAAGGTAGACCCACATTATAATTTAATCATATGAAGGTGGGACCCATAGTTTTCAATTTCTAAAATTATGTCCCATCTCCCATGTACTATAATAAATTTAGGTTCAATGGTGTTGCCTAATATAATTATGTTGGCTACTATAATATTACCAAACAAGTTCTACATGATATATTCTCAGCAAAACAATTTAGAATAATGCTACCAAACAAGTTCTGTATGGATAGTCTAAGCACAACTTGGTCCTAGCACAACTTGGTCTTGGCACAAAATCGGGAACAACATTAGAACAATGCCAAACAGGGCCCTAGTTTCTCTTTTAAACAAACATTACCAAAACAGCTCTAGAAATCTTTATCAATCCTTGTAAATGGAGACAAACCACTCTCTGTGTTCTTTTTTAACCAGTACAAGTGTAGGACTATGGACATCGGCCCTCTAAGAAACCACATACCAACCCAAAAGCTTAAGCTGATAGGTGGAAGGCCCATACAGATATATTAAGACATGACAAGCCTATTACTTAGGCGATGTGGGATGTGGGACTTCCCAACACTCCCCCCTCATGTGCAGGCCCAACAGATTTCATGGACGGGCTTGTCACGTGGGTACACAAGAACGACGGCCACGTGGGCCATGCAAGAACAACGGGATTGAAACCCGCTCTGATACCATGTAAGAAACCATATACCAACCCAAAAGCTTAAGCTGATAGGTGGAAGGCCCATACAAGTATATTAAGACATGACAAGCCTATTACTTAGGCGATGTAGGATGTGGGACTTCCCAACAAGCCCTATGTCTCAATCAAGAGCTCTTGGATTATGGATGCGCTGGTGTGAAGTAAAAATGATGTAACTTAAGTAAATGATGAGAATAGAAAAAGAAAGAAAAGAGAAAGAGGTGGAAAGAAAGAGAGAGGAGGGAAGATTATGTGTGAAATGCAGCTACACTCTGAGCTCTAAAAGCTTTTATTACGAGAATTAGAAGACCCAAATTGAAAGTACCCCCTACCGAGATATAATCTTACAAATGAAACCCAAAATCCATGTACAGATGAAGTTTAACTAGACACAAACAGCTCTTATTTTCTGACTGAACTGTTGCAATATAAAATTTAGACAGTATCTTAATTTATTAAGTTCTTTATTTTTAGTGAAATCCATGTACAGGTGAAGTTCAACTAGATACAAACAGCTCTTATTTTCTGTCTGAACTGTTGCAATATAAAATTTAGACAGTATCTTAATTTATTGAGTTCTTTATATTTAGCTGACATGCTGACTACAAGTAGATGGGATATAAATTTTTTATTATTGTGGTCATTATTATTTTTATTGGTAATGTGGTTTTTAATTCTTGAAACAATATTCTGCCGTAGGTTTTATTACATTTTAGACTTGTACCCGTGCTCTTCGTGCTCATACATGTGGGACCACTGAATCCAAGACATTTGCTAGGCTAGAGTTACTACATACTGCTAGGACCAATGAGATGGGACTTTGGAGTTTTTTTCCCAGAATTGATTTGGTGGGATAGTTCTTTTTCAGCCACCTAACATCAAGACATAGCTTGCCTGTCTTTGTGTTGGAGCAAGGCCCATATACTGAATTCTGTATTCCATTTTCTCGACAGTCTCAATTTTACACTAGCTTGTGCTAAATTTCACATTGTTTTGGATCTGTAAACTATCCTACTCTTGTATTGATAAATTACACTTGGAATTACCAACAAAAGGGAAAAAATGACAAATCTTTGTTCTTCTTGGATAGGTTTACACAAAATGTGGAAGACGAGCTATGCCAACGATGATGGTGGGGTCTGCGGCGGTATTTATAGACTGTGATGAGTTGTGGAAGCTGCTGCTTGTCACAAAGAGGGGGGCAATTTTTGTCTGGGATCTTTTGGATAAGACCTGTCTTCTGCATGACTCACTATCTTCTCTTGTATCTTTGGGACATGATTCAACTAACAAGGATTCAGGTATGATTTCTTGCCCAGTGCTCAATTTGCTGCGTAAACAAATCTTAGGGAATTGTAGAAGAACCATATGATGGCTTCAGTCAATACAACTAGGGCCTTTATGGGGCATCTGGGGCCAGTGTTCTGATGGGCCTTAGTGTGGATAGAACATGCTGAGAAAATCGACCCAATGGACAACCTTAGCTTCCAGTTGATGGCTTTCAAATATACTGAGAAGGAAATGCAGCGATGGTTCATATTCGGTGTTGAGAAGGCCACATATTGGATGACAAGTGTCTTCTGATCTGGGTTGTTTTTGGAGGTATGGCCTATCATTGGAAACCCCAGAAATGAGCATGTGCATTCAAAATTTAAATACAGGATATGCTGTGAAAGAGAAAATAATGAAGGAAACGAGTTGGTAGCAGCTATTTTAGTAACATAGAAAGTTACATAAGAGCATCAAAGCCGCTAGAGGAATAGGCAACTCTCTTACATATAGAATTTAACAAAAGATCCCAAGATGTTTTGTGCTTACATGATGAGCCAGAGCAGTCTGGAGGGACTAAGTGTTTTCTTTTTCTTTTTTTAATTGAAAAAGAAAACTGTCGCCAACTTAAAAAAAAAAAACTGTTGCCAACTCATTGTTGCAACCTGCCATATCTTTCTTGAATGTTCTGGATGCTTACATGATGCTTCCTTATATGGATTTCCAGATGCAACTTTTAAAACATCATAACCACATCAGGAATTCTAATCTTAGACCATCAACTACTGCTTATTTTTCACATGTTATTAATGTATGTCATTTCAACCAAAAAAGGAAACACATTACCAGCATATAGGATTGGACTAACTTTCTAGCATTCACCAACTTTAAGAATAATTTATTAGACCTTAACATTCCTAATTAATGCTGCCTTGATAGATATTCATTTATTTATAGGCTTTTCTGGATAGGCTTTCTAAAAATTCTTAACTGTTGCCAACTACATCATTGGACATGGGCACAAGTATGAACTCAGCGCCAAGGATACTTTGGATAACCTTGGATGAAGGATCAGGTAGTTGCTCGGCAATGAATAGAGTTTTTCAATGGATCTGTACTTTTACTAATTGCTGCCTCTAGATATTAGATCTGGGTTGGTTGCATTATTCCCTGATGCGTAGTTGAAACAATTGCAAGAGTCATATTTGAACAGTCGCTTACATTATGGAAAACTTTATGTTTAGAAAGAATCTCACTCCATTTTCATTTAACATGGAACATGAGGGTGAACCAGTATGCATCCTCCCTCCCTCAATTTAATGGTTTGCCCAAACATTCTTCCTTTCACTACATACGGAATGTTTGGCATTCTCCTATGACCTATACGGGTAAGTGAAGGGCTATGATGGCTAGATATGTCATGGATACGGAAGGGACATGCCATAGACACGGCAGGGACGCGGATTTTACACATAAAAAGTGAAGTATCAGATACGACACGTTATTATACGTTGCCTATGTTGAAGTATCCGTGCACCATAGGTAAAGGGGTTAGAGAAAAGATGAAAGATGGAGGGCCAAGGACGAAGACACATCAAAGTTCCCACATAGTGGGATCCGTTTTCTTAAGGGGGAGGGTGGGAAACTATTGGACAAGAGCCTGTAGCAAAGTTGAAAGGTGCTCGCTGTTGTAATCACAAGGCTGTGGGTCCCACTCACATTAGCTCTAAAAGAAAAGATGGGGTATGATGTCCCCTTAATGTGTGTGTGTGTAGCTGGGAGAGAGGGGGAGAGGGCTGAGTTGATGTTCCCTTTGCATATATCCATTATCAAGCATTCACCCTTCACTCTTTGATCAATGCCTCTTTGAGGATGAAATGATTTCAGTATTTGCAATCTCCTGATTATTGGACATCTCAATGGGCTGTACAGCAACCATTCTTTTAGACATCTTTGGTTATAATTTTTCATTATAGCATGCTTATGATGTGTGTCTTTCTTTATCAGGCACAATAAAGGTGATATCTGCAAGGTTCTCAAGGTCTGGTTCGCCTTTGGTTGTTCTAGCCACGCGTCATGCCTTCCTTTTTGATACAAGCATGATGTGTTGGCTAAGAATAGCTGATGATTGCTTCCCTGGATCAAATTTTGCAAGTTCTTGGAATTTGGGTTCAGTTCAAAGTGGTGAGCTAGCAGCATTGCAGGTTGATGTAGGGAAGTTCTTAGCTAGAAAGCCAAGTTGGAGCAGGTTTGTTTCTCCTTTTTGACCTTGTTGACCTTTGCCTTTTACAAGGAGGCCCACTTAAGTGATCTGGGCCTGTGGGATGACTGATTGAGGGCCATGTGTATTAATGTTTGAACATTTCTAGAGCTAGGCCTCACAATTGACCATCCGTATATTCTTTTCCTATTTTCCCTTAAACATCCGTACCTTTGATCAAAGACGTGCAATTGGAGAACTCCCAATGGACTCCCTTTATTTTTAAATGGTTTGTTTGGAAAGATGAGGCCATCTATGGCCTGTCCAAGGTGGGTCTTCCCTGTGAATTGTTCTGAATAGGTCAACACCATTCCCCTTAGGTGAAATCTTGAAGGTGACTTTATAAGCTCTCTATGGAGAAGAAATCTTTTTAAAAAGATTTTGATGACTGCCAATACCCTGTCTAAGTAGGCTGCATGTGATGTTCTAAAGTCAAAGGGGGGGGGGGGGGGGGGGGGGGGGGGGGGTGGGTGGGGAGAGATAATAGGATGGATATATATACTATATGAATGAAGGCAAAAGACCATCTTTCTTATTTTTGCATTTCAAAGAAATTAATTGAGCTGTTAATGAAGGCTTTAAGTGGTAGAATATATAGTTAGAAATTGATTCCATTGTGGGCTCTCTCTCTCTCTCTCTCATATTGGCAGCAGTCCCAAGTTGGCACTTGTTCTGAGTCTTCTAACTGTATAAACCATTGGATTTTACATTGAAAATCTTTGATTGCTTACCCTTGATTTTCAAACCTTAATATCTTTACAACTTGAAATCCAATCAATGTGGTTTTTAGTCCACTCTTTACCATGCATGGGGCTTTCTATTTCGTCACCCCCTTGAATCCTCTCACATTTGGCCTCATATTGGTGGTGTTCATTGTTGGTCAAGAATCAATTCTCTCTCTCTCTCTCTCTATATATATATATATATATCTGTGTGTGATGTGATTTTTTGGAATGGCCATGCATTTTGAAGCAAGGACTAACCTGGCCCACCAAATACATCATGATTTCTGCTAACTAGATTCCAACGTGTCTCATGCGTGTGTCTAAACCTTCCACAATGAGTATAGTAAAATTTATCACGATTAACATCAGATTGTCCACTTTGACCACGTCCACCACTTGTGCATCCACTGCGACTACCTTCGTGGCCACGACCACCACCACCATTATTCTCTGTATTCATACCAGGGTTGGCTGTATTGTCACTTACAAGAGCAGATCTCTCAGAAGTAACATCATTCTTGACTGCCTTGACTTTTTCCGGCTTTCTTACCCTTAAAGAAGTGTAAACACTGTTTAGATTGGTGGTATTGAACATAAATAGTTTTATGTTCTGGGGTTTACACTACCCAGGAATTCAAATATGCTGATCTTCTAGAACTTAGCTGGTTTTATCGCACAACAGAGTTTGGGATTCAGGTACAATTCTAGTTCATGCCAAAGGTCGTCTTGTTTAAATCCTGCAATTTCCTTTTGCAATTCCTGAATCTTAGCATTCTCTCTCTTTTTGGCATATAAGCTTCCTCAATTGAGTCCCAAACTCCCAAAGCTCCTTGTCTGTATCAGAATATTTAAAATTGGCTGCAATACTTTCTTCCAGTGAATTTAGGGTTGAGTTGATAACTAATACTTTCTCATAAGCCCATTTTGAATATTACAGGTCATTTTTCTATGGCTTTTCAATACCCCCATTGATATACAAGTCTTTTGCGTCCTCTGATGGTCATTCTTGCAGAGTAGGGACAAATTTTTATGGTCATTGTAATTCATCAGATTAGGTGTGATCTTTATATTTGGATTCAGAACAATAGGTAGTGGTTGAGATGGAGAAGTTGAACTCTCTCCCCCAATTTGGATTCCATACCAACCCTTAATACCCTGATTTGAACAAGAACTTGCTACTGAATCACACATTAGATCTGAGCTTCCCAATGCTCTACACTACACTTGAAAACTCGTGTCATTTGTGAGCCGAAGATATTCTAGGGAACAGTTGAATTTTACACCTTGTTCGACTGGTCTTGAACTTCTAAAACAGCCACCAAACCTTCAATCCTGCACTATAGCTCGCTTCTGGTATGAGTCTTCTTCCTCGTCTGATGCTCCTATTCCAAGTTTGATTGTTTGATGTAGAGAGATATGGGGTTCTTCTCAAGGTCAGGAAAAAAATAAAACCTGTGGTAGATAAGAGAAAGAGGAGGAATTGAGAGAAAAGAAGAGTAAGGGGTATGACCTCGTGTTTCACTTATTCATTTTTTCTTAATTACAATAAAACCTTGATATTTCTGAAATTACATAAAACCCCCTTAAGTTTATATATTTATAAGTCCTACTTTTAATCACAACTAGCCCAACTGGGTGATGGTCTGTTGGCATAAGACTTGGGTTTGCGCCCCAAGCTCGTGTTCAACTTTACCTGGAGGGTGTCTGTGTGGGTGGGTACTTCTCCTGGAGAAATAGTCTTGTCAGGTAAATACAACAGGGAAACCTTCGTTAGTGAGAGGAAAAAAAAAACATAACAGCTATACTTTCTTTTTACTTAGGTGAGATTAGAGCCCCCGGAAATAAAGAAAACAAAAAAAAAAAAAAAAGAGGAGCTGTTTAAATCTATGATGCCCAGATACGGCACAGATACGGCAGTGACACGCCATAGACATGGCAAGGACACGGATTTTACATGTAAAAAGTCAAGTATCGGATACTATACGACACGATACGTTGCCCATTTTGAAGTATCCGTGCATCATAGGTTTAAATTCATCTTGGGCGATGTGTGTTGAAGGAATAAAGGTGGGCCCCTTTCCTAAAGTGTGCTGCTTAGGAGAGAATATATTGATTGTTGATCCAATGTGAGAGGTACACATAAGGTGTGAACCTTCCATGTCTGACCACATGATCCATCCATCCCATCACACTCACTTCACCTCTCACATCATGTATCCATCCAGCAGTTTCTCCTTGTTGGATTGAAAATTAGAAATGTGAATGCCTTTAGAACCTTTAAACTTTGATGGCTAGAGCAAAGGATTAGACGAAGTGATGGCCTTATTTTTCTCCCAGCCATTGGTGTCATGATATCTTTCCATCCACTCCAAACCCCATGATTGCCTCTAGGTGGTCCCCACAGCCAGGTTCCCCCAAAACTCACCTTCCCCCAAAACTCACCATCCACCACTGATTATTATTTTTTAAATAAAGGAAGAATAAAAAAGGGAAAAACAAAACCCAACCCAACGTAAATAGGCACTCACATCTGAAAATTGTCCAACTGTTACATCTTCATAAACCCCCATCCACCCACATGCAAAAAAATACCCAACATAAATTGGTAGTCCAAACTACTACATAATCGGAACACTCCTTTTCACCCATATCTTTTCACTGTTGATGTTTAGGCATTAAAATCTGCATCTGTAGTCATCTTATTATGTTGATTTTTTGGGGCATTAATAATAATCCAAGCGAAAACCTTCCCAGCCTTCTTTGCCCTTCACTGATATAGCCTGGTTGACTCCTTAAAATGGGTTATGAAGTGAACTTCCACATTGCTTACCAACAATGGGGTATGCTCACTGATAATGATTTTGGTAGGAAAAGAAGAAAAATACATGTACACCTTGTGTGGTTTCCAGTTCCCTCACTCTGTAGCATAGTGGAACCACCAGAATGTTTGAACTACTTCAGCCACATCACTTCTTATTTTGTTTATGGAAGATCCTCTCCTGCAGGCGGCTGCATGTAGAGGATCTGTGCGGCCTCCTTTATCGGACCCACCTGTGCCCTCCTATGATTCATCCAAGCATAACTCCTCTCTCCCTCTTTTTCCCCTTGAGTGTCACTACTGGATCCAGGTTTTTGACATCCATCCGAATGAGACTAAACATTGGATTGAAGTAGAAAAAGAAATTTTCTTTTGATGCCTTCTAAAACCATTAAACTAGAAGGCCATGGATCAAGGGGTTAGGATGCTCTGATAGACTTGAGAATTTTCACATAGGTAGGTCCCATCTAGTTCTTTCGATCCCCCAACTTCCCCATGATTTCCGTGGCCCCACAAGTGAGGCCGGTGGGCTTGCAAGATAAGGGTGGGCAGGAGAGGAGGCCTTATATATATATATATATATATATATATATATATATATATATATATAAGATGCTCCTATGAGAGCATCTCTCACCTTATTATAAGAGATATGGTGGGGGCCTTCTCATTTAAGTTGTTGGCATTGGATATGGATGTGAGGCCCCCCACCATATCTCTCATAGTAAGGTGAGAGATGCTCTAATAGGAGCATCTCCCTATATATATATACATATATTTGTGTCGATGAAATATATTTAATTGGTATCCATCAAATTTTGTATTCGTGGTACCTTAACTATCTTTTGGCATGCTGCAGGGTTACTGATGACGGGGTGCAAACCCGTGCTCATTTGGAGGCTCAACTTGCTTCTTCATTG
The DNA here is from genome assembly GCA_038049695.1 of Cinnamomum chago. Taxonomy (NCBI): domain Eukaryota; kingdom Viridiplantae; phylum Streptophyta; class Magnoliopsida; order Laurales; family Lauraceae; genus Cinnamomum; species Cinnamomum chago. Next base: position 39,838,846 of record CP142454.1, read on the forward strand.
GCATTAAGGTCACCTAATGAGTATCGTTCATGCCTCCTCTCCTATGTACGATTTCTGGCGAGGTTAGTTACTTATTTTATGCCTGAAATACTTTCTTTCTTTCTTTTTGGTGTGTGCACGCTGCTGCTTATGAGCAAAAAATCCAATCTGCCTCCCACGCTCATTTGGAACACCTCGATGTTTATTTATTAAGTGTGGGTGTGGTTATAAGCTGGTAATCTGGAACCTTTTTGTTTCAACATGTAACACTGGCAACAAAGTTTCTGTAATCCCCTTTTTCTAGTTGGTGGACCAGTCATCAGTAATATTCTTTATCTTCTCATGCACATATATGAGACAATCATACAACAATTTTTTATATTTATTTAATTTAATTTATTTATTATTTCATATTTTTTGTATTAGTGGTGTTGATGTATCTGAGAGTGGAACTAAAACATTATTTTTCTGATTTATGAAGTGTTATTATCATGTTTGTGTGCGAATTTGTTGTGTTTTTATTTATGTTTTTGGGTAGCTTTCAGATGCATATAGTACATATAATTCAGGAATCAACTGTTGGCAGCAAATGGCCCTCATAAATACCAAATCAATGATTCGTTCTATTAATATTTTTGCAGAGAAGCAGATGAGTCCCGTCTTAGAGAAGTTTGTGAAGGTTTTCTTGGTCCTCCCACTGGCATGGCTGAGTCTGCATTCTCGGATCACAAGAGCCCTGCATGGGATCCTTTTGTGCTGGTGAGTTTCTCTTGTATTTCTAAATGCCACCTACATTCCTTAAAATTGCTGAGGTGCTTTCTCTGAATGTTCCAGATTCTCTATTAAAGATACCACTACTTGGCATCCAAGTTTTGAAAGATTTAAAACATACCTACAAGGCACGTTTGGGTGGTGCCCTGCTTCAAGCCATTTCAATATTTTCCCTGTTGTCCTACGTCAATCCATTCCAACACTTCCCAGTTCCATCTCGGTCCAAGCAGATTGAGGACTGGCTGTCAATATGGATTTCAAGAGGAATTGAAATGTCACATAAACAATGTCTCATTCCCTGTATCCCCAAAATGCTCTGAATACATAGGCATCAATTCTGACAAAATGTTACCCACGCCATTATCAGCAGTTTCAGCACCCATTGCCAATATTGAGTAGTGGAAATAGTTGGAGATTATCCTATTTCATGCCACCACCATGACACCAAATAGAATGGATAAATGATCAATTCCTGCCAAATATATTCGAAGCATCCATTCTGCCAATACGTCGAGTCCAATTGCAGTGGGGTACTTCTAACATGCAAACACTCTCTTTCTCCTAAACAACCTTCATTGAGAGAGAGAGAGAGAGAGAGAGAGTATGAAAACTGTAATTAAGTGTTGCAAATCATCGAGTCTTTCTTTCTTTGTTACAGTTTGCTTATATAATCTCATTTTTCTTAAAACCCTTCAGGGAATGAAAAAGCGCAAACTCCTCAGGGAAGATATTCTCCCTGCCATGGCATCGAACAGAAAAGTTCAACGGTTGTTAAACGAGTTCATGGACCTCCTCTCTGAGTATGAGAGTACTGAAACTAATGTAGATCAGGTGGATCCCTCTCCAGCCGAGGTAACTGGATCTTGAACATGTGCCACCCTTTTGCTGACGAGACATTTCATGGGCTGCCATCAATGCTTGGGAGCTGGTTCTCTGCATGGATGCTGAAATGGCAAAAATGCAGAGCCCTACTCAATTTTGTATCTATATTGCAATATATTTATCATTGTTGAATGGTGCATGTGTTTAAAAGAAAGGCGCTGATCTTTTTAAACAATATGGTTTAGCATCCTTCACTTTCTGTACCAAAGGCGCATATATTAAGTAGGATATTTTTTTTAGGTAGTGTTCAGCATTCTGCATTCAGCATTCTCCCTTGCACAAAACACAGTCCTTTGATCAACTGTGGGTGTGTGTCACTTGTCAGTTTCTTGACTTTCTTTAACAATAGTGTAAAATTATTTGGCTATTAGATACACGGGCATCCGCTGAGACATTTGACATGAATGCACTTGTATGTGGGTCTTAACTGATGCCTGATCAGGGGGGAGGCAATCGAACGGTCTGGGCATGGGTTGGGAGACCTAAATTTGTCCCCACCTTATTGTTTTCTTCTCCTTAAGAGGGATTTGACTGAACGGTTGGAGTGAATGATGTAACGTAGAGATGTTGGCGGGGGAGCTTGACTTTTTTAGGACTTGAATTACTAGTATGATGGCTGAAGTATTCATTTTCTACCTTCCCGTGATTCTATTTTCATTATAGGAGAGAGTATATGTGATGGCATTTTTTGTTTATACTCACTTTTTGTTCTTTTTTTTTTTAACCACTTACGGAAATGCAATGTCTTTAAAGTAGTATGAATTCAATTACATGTGACAAACAAGGCCTGATGGAGGCTCTTTGATCTAGTGAATAATAAATATGTTTTGGTTTTTCACCGTTCAAGACAGCTTGTCTAGGCAGTTCATTTGAATGGATTTAGCTTAATGCCCTCCTCCATTTGAATAGAAAAGAAGAGATCCATTCCAATATTTGATCATGGAGCTCGACCTGTTTACTGGTTACGGCAGATGTCTGCATAACCACATTGCTCTCGTACCTTTTGTCAAGCATCTGCCTCACAAGTCAACAACACGTTACACGAGAAAGAGGTTTTAGCTAGGGTTCCTATTCAGACATTTTAAGGCCTGTTATCTTTACTGGAATCAAAAAAAAAAAAAAAAAATCTTGTTGAAGAAATTTATAGATTGTCCAATTTGTGGAATTCTTGAATCCTCCTTTATAAATTGTCCAATTTGTGTGTTTTGGAGCATTGGGCGTGAAAGGAACCAAAGAATCTTCACCAACTGCAAAAGACCTTGGGAAGACACATTCAATTCAAGACTGTTCTTGTACAAGTTGGAGCAAGAGCCATGTTTCTCAATCTCCACACCCAAAATGAGATTGCAGCCTATTGGAGCCTGCTGCGGCAATCATTCAATTCTAATCACATTTCCATTAGAAGTGAAGGAATTGTAGAAAGTGTCTGGAATTTTATCCTTTCCACCAAGAATAGCCACTCAATTGGAATCCTCATAATCAAATCAAATATTTTATCTTGGGCGGGCACAGCCAATGAGGATGATGGTCCTATAATGGAGCCTATGCGCTGATTAGCAAAGCTACAAAAGTATATTGTGATTCTCTATTCATTATAGCTGAAAGAAAATCTGTCCATCAGGCTCTCAAGGACCCGGCCTTATCTATTTGGAAGGAGCGTTTTCAAGCTAGCAGATTAGCTAACAAATGTCTGTAACAAATTTGACACCGATGCTTGCATCTGGTCAAATATTGCTACTGTTCTAAGCCATCTTAACCCATTAACTAAGGCCTTTTTTTTTTTTTTTAAAGTCTTTTTAGTTCTCTTCTTCCTCGCCTGAGATGTGGGCCTAGTTTCTTTGTTTGCTGCCTAGTCGGCCAGTTTTGGTTTTTTATGGGGTCTGCTCCTCTTCTGGTGATCCTTCCAGCTGGAGGGAGCAATTATAAAGGAGCAATACATAATTTTTTGTAGATGGTTTCTGTAACGCCCCGAAACCTGGCACTCATTAGATTCCGAAACATTATTTTAAGTAAGTCAAGATCACCACATAAATCAAATTATTACAAAGAATTGAGCAATGCCTCTAATTTATTTAAAAAATCAATTAAAACGGATGAGAAGTGATAACAAGTCCAATAACAAACCATTCCTAACTCATAAAGAAACCAAGTTCATCATTATTGAATAGAGTAATCTATTACTAAAATTCTAAATCTCAATTTCAATATGATTGTGACTCTCTCTCTCATCAGCCACGCAAATTGAAATCCAATGGCTGATCCCCATCGTTGCCAAGCTCCCCCAAGTGACTCGTACCTGAAGTGGGGCGAACCACTTGTCAGAAAACTGGTTACCAATATTCCTAAATTCATAATTTGAAATATAAATGTAGATCATTAATTTTCAATATAAAAGGGTATGATCAAATGATAAGAAAAGTGTCCAATGGAGTCTCTTATGTTCTTAAATTTTCTAACATTAAGTTCATAACCGCATCATAGCATTGATTAAGTTCGATATTCTCAATCGATGGTTCTAATGGATTCAATAAGGCTCTTATAAGAGAAGTTCAATGGTTCAAACCTTCCAGAAATAAGTCATTTTTTCATATGTAAGATGAAATCTCCCACCCGAAGATTAGTTCAATAATCATTAATGTATTTAATCCCTATCCAACCTTATCCCTCCAGTTTCATACGGTTTCACTAGTCAAAGTCACTATTCAAAGTAGTGATCGTCATTGAAGATTAGAAAAGGCATCGTTAATTCGTACAGTTCCTGCTATAAAATAATCAAATTCACCATTTATCCATAACATAAGGGAGTAGATCATTAATATAACCATACTCATTAAAGTAGTTCGATAATAATTTATGGGATCATTTTCATATATATATATATATATATATATATGTATGTATGTATGTATGTATGGGAAATTCTCAAAAACTCCCCATTTCAAAAGGGGTGTTTTCACCCCTTTTGATTTGTCCAATGAGATAATGACACTTCACATTGTTTATGCCAACTAATATTTATTTACTCACCTTTATTATAGGAGTGTGTAGGAGAGAAAATAGGAGATGTGAAAGAGAAAACAGGGGATTTGAACTCCTAAAAAATCGGATACACTTGGATGGTTTAAAAAAGCAGATTGCACTAAATAGTTGGGTCCACCATGTTTCTTTCAAAGTTTCCCACTATGTTTCTTTGTTGGATAACATTTATATATTTTGTTTTTACATTTAGCCATGCACAAGTCGGGACCTTTTCGAATTTGGCCTACAGCTTCGAATAAGAAGTGGCACGCTACACGACGTGCGTCCGAAGCAGCTTAGCCGCACAAGGAGCACGAGGTTACGGAGGAGGCAGAAGAAGCTAAGGTTTTGGAGCATGACCGGCTTGAGGATACAGGGGCCATCAGAGCTAGAGACGAGGATGCAAGGGATATTGGCACTGGAGATGAGGATGCAGGGGGCATCAGAGCTGGAGACAAGGATGCAAGGGATATTGGCATGGAGACGAGGATGTAGAGAACACTGAGGGGATGACTGGACCATTTCCTGGAGAACCAGTCGATTTTATTGTGCTACCGAGTTTCGAGAATCACATCGCAGCGACCATTTGGAATGAGAGGTATTCTTATTTAATTGCAGTGATTTTAATACTAATTTAATTTACTAATATTTACTCTTGTGCAATGCAGGTGCATCTTCCGTTGAAGTGCATCAATCATGACAAAAAATCCGCAATTGGCCACAAAATGTCAATGGAGCACCAAACAACGTCTTCCGAGATTTGGTCATCCAGTTAGGGCCGACTCTGCTTATTATGGCGTCATATAAATTCATCAACAAGAACGTCATCTCGGCTTTTGTTGAGAGGTGGCAGTCCGAGACGAACACCTTTTGCATGCCCTTCAGTGAGATGATCATCACATTAGACGACATGGGCACCATCCTCGGGATTCCACCGATGGGTAGATTAGTATCGACTGATATACTGTCAGCTGAGATGATGGTGGATCCGGTGAGCTCGCACTTGGGCATGTCACTTGAGGATGCACACGATGAGCTTGCTGGTGCACAGGGTACATAGGTGAGGTTGGATTGGCTAAGGGGCATATTTGGACAAGTTTTCTATGTAGACCCAAAGCTGAATATTAGGAATACAGCTAGAGCATTCATGTATTACATATTGGGCTGCACACTATTCATTGACAAGTCCGGGAAACGGGTCTCGGTCACTTTTCTGCGGTTAATGACGGACTTGGATGCGGTGCATACATATGCCTGGGGTGCTATTGCCTTGGCATACCTATATAGATAATTGGGACTTGCCACTCGGGTTTCCGTCAAGCATATAACTGGTTATTGGACACTTCTGGAGGACTAGATAAACGAGCATTTCATGCACTGCAGACCTTCTCCCAACTGCGGGTACATGCCCCGTTAGCCTCGGGTGCATCATTGGATTCCACAAAGGGAGACTGGAGGAGACCTGTCTCTTTTACATGTACGTCGCGAGGCTCTTGACAGACTGAGAGCTCATGAGATAATACAATAGTCAGTTTAAAGTTTGGAGTACTCTATATGTTAACAGTATTTGTTAAATATGATTCTTTTTAATTCGTCTATTTTATGTTGTGCAGGTAGTGTGGGATCCATATTGACAGCAGAGGGGTGACCATCCATTCCATGAGATTGCTTTTTATACCGACTACTTGAAATGTATGGACATCGGCGAGCCATACCATTCCAATAGGGTATTGAGGCAGTTCAGTGGGGTACAGGGGATTCCACCTGCACCACTTGCTCCGATGCCCGCCAGCATGGGTCCACCATAAACTAATATCGGATTGCGTATAAGCAACTAAACCAAATATGGGAGAGTTGTTCCAATCATGTAATGCCTCCTCTAAATCGTGGTGCGCCAATAACTCAGCCATGGGACTGTGTACGCAAATACATGGATTGGTATGCACGGGTGTCTCACCCGATTGTCCAGAACCCAAATCTTGCGCCCATAAATAACCCATGCGTTCAGGACTCTCAAGGTGGCTCCACCATAGACCCTCGATTGGTACGGTTAATGATACCAATTATCTTATTCATGTTATATTTCGATCGTAACACTAATCAAGCATTTCTTGAGATTTTCGAATGTAGCTTGTCACGGATTTGCAAAGCATCACGAGACCAATCTTTCGGAGGGGACATGATTTGAGCATTTGCAACCCGAGTGACTTTTACTTGACTATTGAGTAGGTGGACAGATTGAGTCGAGGAGCCTCTTTCGAAGAAGTCTAGCAGCCCATGCCCCATACCCAGTCAAGGACATACACCCGCACTCACACACAATAGAGGTCCTAGTCATGATCCTTTCTTCTTCTTTTTTTTTAAAGAGAGATGTGATAGTTTTTTTTTTTACAACCCGGATGTGTGTGGGACGTACTTGTTTTGATTGGATTTTATTGTTGTATACTTTGATCATTTTTTCGGTTGTATTGAATTCCATTGGAATGTGGTTGAATACATGTGTTGGATGGATTTGAATTCGATTGGACACACACACACATATATCTCTACTCTCTCTACTCTTATAAAAGAGAAGAAAATGCACTTTCCTTTCACTACACACATGGCCCACAAATGACATAACTTGTGTGGGCCCCACTCATATATCTCTCTACTCTTATAAATCTCCCTACTCTTATAAAAGAGAAGAAAATGCACTTTCCTTTCACTACACACATGGCCCACAAATGACATAACTTGTGTGGGCCCCACTCATATCTATATCTCTACTCTTATAAAAGAGAAGAAAATGCACTTTCCTTTCACTACACACATGGCCCACAAATGACATAACTTGTGTGGGCCCCACTCATATAATATAATATAATATAATATATATATTTATTCTATACATCTATACACTATCTCTCTACTCTTATAAAAGAGAAGAAAATGCACTTTCCTTTCACTACACACATGGCCCACAAATGACATAACTTGTGTGGGCCCCACTCATATAATATAATATAATATAATATATATTTATTCTATACATCTATACATCTATACATCTATACACTATCTATATACTATCTATCTACTCTTATATCTATCTACTCTTATAAAAGAGAAGAAAATAAACTTTGCTTTCACTACAAATTGGCCCACAAATGACATAACTTGTGTGGGCCCCACTCATATAATATAATGTATATATATCTATTCTATACATCTATACATCTATACACTATCTATATACTAGATTATAAAAGAGGGAATGTTACATAGTTTTTTCACTACAGCATTGTGGGGCTCACACCAAAATATTATAATAAAATATCATAAAATATTATTATTATTATCTAATATATGTTATACTTCTATCTATCTATCTAGGGGATTTAACCTGAAAAACCCTCATAAATGAGGTATTATTAAATTTGGCCCCACTAGAAAACGGCGGACATAATGGGACCTTAATTGACGTTTACCTTTTTTTTTTTGTCTTCTAGTGTTATAGTCGATATCGACTATTCATATTCCATACAAAACCGCAACGAAACCGCTTTTAACCTTCACTGTCTTATTCTTCCTTTACCTTTTTCGCTTTCATCCTCGCTGGCGATTGTTCTCTCCCATCGGTGGTCCCAGGCGGTGGTCCCCTATCACATTCGGTCCAACTTTTCAAAGATTCTACAACCTTTGACGCACATGGAGGTATTTTTTGTTTTCGTTTTCATATTTGGCGCCTAAAGTTGGAGTGGGTTTTATTGTTTTTCGACGGGATTGATCGTTTGAAAGGGAACGACCTTGCAATCTGTTTTTAAGTTTGTAGTTTCATGAAAATGCAATTTTATTTACAGTTTCTAGTTTGTCCGTGTAGAAAGTGATTCACTGTCATCCTTGCCGTTTTTGGGTTTTTATGTGGGGTTTTCTGAATCATAGTGAATGGGTTTTGAATGAATATAACATGTTAATGGAATTTGCCAACTAGATTCCAAGTAGCGAATGTGAAGTTGCCTGCTTTATGGTTTGAGGAAGAAATTTTGCTTCATTGAAGCATAGGATCCTTGCCAGTGGGTTTTTCCTGGGACGAGTCCTTTGAACGATGGATCCATCTCTAAACTGATCCTATCCACAGACAGAGCCACAAAAAATATACACATGAATAAAAATTTAAGGTACCCTTAGTTCTAAAAAAAATGAGGAAAAAAATGTTTTCTAGATGTGATGATGGTAATTAAAAGAAGGCTCTTGAACTGTAAGAGGACAATTAATGGAAATTAAAATGAGGTAAATCAATTTGTTTTAACAAACTTAATTTGTTTGACTTGTATGTTTTTCCATCAAACAAATAGAAAAACGAAATAAAAGAAAACAGATGGACAATTAATGCAACAAAAACATAAAAATCATTATAATACCCTTTTATCCTTTTAATGAATGGTTATGGTTAATAATCTTTTAGTTCAAACAAATAAAATACTAAATTTGGCCCTCACCAAACTCAAATTATCAAGAAGCTCAGTAACTAGAAACCTCATAAGATTTTTAGAGCAGAACACTGATCAGCCTACGCTTATAAAGTATGAAGTCAAATTAATCAACAGAGACTTGAATCCAAGGCAATTTGTTTCTTTCCCTTTCTTAAATTTTCACCCTCTCTCTCTCTCTCTCTCTCTCTCTCTCTCTCTCTCTCTCACACACACACACACACACACTTTTCATTTCTTACTTTACGAGATGCATAATTTCATGAAGTTAGCATACCCCCTCCCAAATGAGAGACGTTTCACAAATTTTGGTAATTATATCAAATAGGTTTCTAAACATGTGGCTCATTTCGTACAGTTTTATGCTTTACTGAAACAAAACATAGGTAATCTTAAATCGACAACCAACGCTAATTTTAGGCAATCAAATGAATTTAGTTGAATAATTTTATAATTGTTTTTTCTTTTTTGGATGTCTTACTTTCTCGTGTCAAACATGTCCTGATCATATCCGGCGTAAACGAATAATTTTTATTCATAAGATAAACATTAAACACGACTTCATCATAGTGAAAGAAATCAATTCCAAAAAAATGCATTTAACAAAATTTCTAATCTCATAGGTAACAAAGAAAGACTATCTGACATAACCGAGTAAAAATTAGGAGCCATAATCTCCTTCAATACTCAATAATATGAAATCACTGTAGGTCATCTATCTCTTATTCTAGTCATATGTTATCGATTGAATCAAATCTAAGAACCACACGTATCAATCAAATTTCTCAACAACCAAAACTCCCAAGCTACACAACATAATAGATATCTAGATCTTACACGCTTCAAACAAATCTAATACTAAAAAACAGCAACGCATTCAAATGATAAGTAAAACCAAGAACAAAAGAACAATCTGTATTCAAAGATTTGATGCAAAGATAAATGGAAAACACGAGAGAGAGAGAGAGAGAGAAGAGGAGCAGAGCATCAACCAGAGGGAGGGACGGCGTCACGATGGTAGTGCGCCAATGTTGGTCGCTTGAGATGAAGAGTGATGAAGGGAGAGAGACGATAATGGGGATTGGCTTATTAGGTTAGAGTTGAAATGGGTCGTGGGGACTTGGGCTATTTTTATGTGGGGGCTGGGCCAAAGAGGCCTTAGGGCCCGTATGGGAATTTTCCAGTGTTGGTGGGGGCTTCAGCCCCCAACCCACAACATATAGGTCCGCCCCTGTGCATAGGCTACAGCCTAATTGGACTTGATGTACAAAACTGGATTTGATCTGGGCCGACTGCCCCAATTCAAGATAACGTGGGTCCGCCCCTGGTTTTTGGTTCATACCATGGACCGAAACTTTTTTCCATCACAATGTACGACTACTTTTTACGTGCAACAAAGGTTAGATATGGGTGGTTTGTTCGCTGTCCTTGATGTTATGTTCCCAAAGTGGCAAGTTAGATGCAAATTTTGTTCGTTTTTATTTATTTATTTATTTATTTCGTTACGTGCTTTTGTATATGTGGCCATTCCACTTACATGTGGTGGTTTCTTAATGATCAATATAGAAAGAGTTATGTAATACGGGATTACTTAATATGTGGCCTACCCATAGCTACCCATTAAGAGTATTATAATATGGTCTGTGGGTAGTGGAGTACTATAACTAAATATTCAATTCACCCCCACATACGACATTACTTATATCGATTAGTTGACTCCAAAATTGAATATATTACTTTCCTTCTTTGTGGTCGTTGTGGGCATGTTGTGCTTTATGTTGACTGACACTTGCAAGATTTGTGGATCCACAGCATGCACCATTCCTTGGTGGAATGGTGGACAGTGCTTGAAGTAGTGAACTATGAAGGAGTGGTCAGTCATGCTTAGCCTGAGTAAATCAATGTTGATTCTTTAGCCATTCATGTGATATCAACTTTCTTATTCAATGATACAAAATCATGTGCCCCTCTGTACATTAGCTCCCCATGTCTAACATGAGGCAAATCATAAACCATAAGTGATATGGACTCATAACAGACCTTGGCATCAATTGTAGTTCTATCAAGATTTAGAAATGCTTGCTCCTATATAAACACAACCACATTCCACTTTCTTCTTTACAGGTTCACGAAGAGAACACCAACGATGCTGAGGGAGGACTCCTATTCTCACAAAGAAATCATATTTCAGAAGGCATTCGTCAAGGAGAGGTATAATGTGGACCTATATCAATAATATAACTATAATTTCAATCTCTTAGCTGGATTGTATTTTCCTTGGAGTCACCTCAATAATTATTGTTCTTACAGGAACTTGGTCGCATGAGATGTATCCCAACAAACCCCGACAAGGATATATGGGTGCTGACAGACACTCAGAAGCAATACGTTTGGCGGACGGGACTACACCACTTGTCGGAGATAGATCGTATGGTGATAGACCATGCGTTGATAACAACGTTGATTGAGAGGTGGCGTCCAGAAACAAATACATTCCATCTACCAACGAGGGAAGCAACTATAACACTTGAAGACGTTGCTTATATCTATGGCTTGCCAGTGGATGGCCCGGTCGTAACCGGTCAGACTTTCCCTGGGAGGTTTGTAGAGCTAGTGTGCCAGGAGTTGCTTGGGATCACGCCCCAGAAGAAGCAAGACTATATTGGCATAACGATAAAATTTAAGTGGCTTGAAGACAACTTCAAGCCTTCTGCCTAGCAGGATGAGGATTTTAAGATCAACAAAGATGATGAGATTAGAGCCACTTGTGCTTATCTGTTCTTTTTGGTGTCCGGGCAAATCTTCATACAGACTTCCGGTGCAAGGGGTCCTGCTTTTCTGCTTGAGTTGTTTAAAGAATTCAAGCCTTACGCATGGGCCCCCGCATGCCTTGCAAACCTTTATAGAATGCTTGCAAAAGCAACTTGGTGGGGCGAGGATCCGCAAGTGGCTGAAGGAAAGGGAAAAGATCAACAAGAGGAGGATAGTAAGTCCTGCAGGACACCCACGGGACCTTTGCAGCTTCTACAGGTGATTAATTCGCATGCCTACCATTTTTGGATAAAAAATTAAAAGCTAACATATGACTGCATCTTGCTGTTTTCCATCACAGATATGGGCTTATTCTAGAATGACCATTGGACGGTGTCCTCTGCCAGATCGTAGTTGGAAGAAGGACATACAATTTCCGTTGTTCAAGACATGGCATAGGAGGTTGGGGGAACACCCACCCCTCGCAATGGTCAAGGAAGTAAGGCACCAACTAAACACCTTGCCGGCTGATGGGGTAAAGATATATTTGGTTTCCAATGCAATTTAACATGTTTTTAATTTGATTACCTATTGCATGTCTTACCGGATTCGTTTGCATGACCGTATGCAGTTCACTTGGCAACCGTACGCCAACTACCCCAAGAAATTCCGATTGAGCGTACCCAAAGGGGATCGCGATCTTTTTTCATCATCGACCGTTGTATTGTGGTACTGGATTGTTGAGCGCCATAACACGTGGCGAGTCATGAAGCAATTTGGGCTCAAGCAACTTGTACCCCCTCCCTTCAGTATTCCATACGTGAGAAGAGAACGTGTCGAGAGAGTGGTAATTGATTACAGCTTGTATATGGGTGAAGAGATAGCAGGTTTGTGGGCTGCGAGAAGGCAACTCCAATTGCACGGGGAGGAGTGCACCCAGCCTACACATTCTGAAGAGTACTTACTCTGGTATGTTGCTAACACTGTCCAACACATAGGCAGGGTCGAGCACAAGGAGGGTACCGAGGCCAAAGCCCCTGCTCAGCAGGAAACCCCAGTTGTTCCACAGAAATTTGTCAGTAATTTTATGCATAAAAATTGATTTTTTCCAATCATATGGTAGTAATGTTGATTTGAACTGATTACATGAATTGGGATGTATTCAGGTCGAAGAACTTGTTGCTGGCTTAGAGCGATCTTGCGATCGGGCGGACAGGAGGAAGAAAAGCATGTCCAGGCTGGCGGATTCCATCCGGAAAAAGCTCAAGACATTTAAAGCAGCATTCGGGACATCATTCGAAAACTTCAACATGAAAGAGTGTAACAGTTCAGATTCCGATGAGGATGTAGAGAAGGTAAACCACCCAGCCCGAACTTCAATTTACTATTTAAATAGTATAACGATGTTCCTTACTGTTTATATGCAGACAAACACTGGAACCTCTCGCAGTGCTCCACCTCAGGGTGTTCCCGATACCCATGCTGGTCCTGGTCCATCACACACTGTTTCCCCTCATGCTGTTCCCGAGACTGATGTTGGTCTATCCCACGTCAGTGTTCCCTCTCAGGAAGCTAAAGAGAGTGATGCTGATCCAGATTTGACTGGTCCCTCTCACATGAGAGTCAAGAAAGCTGCTCAGAAAAGTACAAAAGCGAAAATTTACAAGAGAAAGGGCAAGAAACAAAGTGACGACTTCCCAAGTAAAGGTGAGCCAGCTGACTTACCCCCATTTGAAGAGGTGCTTGACACCCCCCCAATAGCCAAAGCATTGTTCGACACCCCAGTGTCAGTTCGTAGTGATTCCGTTATAGTTGCTGCAGCACCCCCCGCTACCATAGTGTCTTTGATTTGGAGAATAAAGCGATTGCCCCGCATGCGTAAGGTGCCTGTAAAGTTTTCAGATTACTCTCATTCTATGGTGCATTCGGGCTATGTGTTAAATGAGCAGGAGCAATTCTTGGTCAGGGGTTTCAACGAATATTACAGTACAAAGTAAGCGTGAAAGTTTCCTTAGTGTTTTTCCACACTGTACCCATCTTCATTAATATATTTGCTGTAATAATTGTGTTTATTAACAAACATCTCTTTCATGCAGAGGAGATGAACTAGCAAGTATTTGTACAATGGTATCCAGCAATTATCTAAAGAAAGCACTTGAAGAGGGAGCTTGGCTGGACACCAATCTTATGTACTTTTACTTTGAGATTATGAGAGACGGATGTCCCACAGCTTTCGTCTCGGACCCAAGCATATCCGTAAGTCCGTGATAAATTGTCATTCACTTTAATTTGAACAAACCCCTCTGATTTTATATCACAACTGTGTGTTAACCATTCATATTGTGGATACATTACTGTATGCAGAGTTGGTGGCAGGATGGATCCGATGCCAGTATTGAAGCTGCCTTCGGCAAGCATGGCCACAGGGTATGGGAAGCCCGAGAGTGTCGTACTCTAGTGTTTGTACTACACTACAGGAACCATTTCACGTTGGTTGTGGGCTACGTTGATGAAAGAAGGTGGGAATTCTACAACAGTCTGGCTGGTGATCGTTTGACGCGGAGTAAGGCGGAGCAGTTTGTAAGTATTGTACACTTGGTTTCACGTCCCAACTCAACTAGGCCAAAACTCATTTGTAAAGCAAACTTCTTACCTTACCGCATTCATCTCCTCCACCATAAATCACACAACACAGTGAGAGGTCTTGTACTAACATATCACAAACCCAGAAGGAAAATTTAAGCAAATGTAGAACGTAGGAAAAACTAGTTTATCATGGGATTGGTACGGGAGACTGCACATGGACTTGTGGGTTGGGAGCTGAAGCCCCCACCAACACTGGAAAATTCCCGTACGGGCCCTAAGGCCTCTTTGGCCCAGCCCCCACATAAAAATAGCCGAAGTCCCCACGACCCATTTCAACTCTAACCTAATAAGCCAATCCCCATTCTCGTCTCCCTCCCTTCATCACTCTTCATCTCAGGCGACCAATATTGGCGTGGTTGAACATTGTTGATTAATTTTGACATTGTTGCAGATTGGGTGGTTGAACGCTATGTATATGCATTTTGGGTGGACTGATCCATTTCTATGGCCTATACTAATCAAGGAAGACATTCCTCATCAAGACAATGGTAATGATTGCGGAGTTTTCGCTGTTGCATTCGCTGAGCATTGTGTTCACCGCCGTCCGATCACATTTACGCAGTCCGACATCCCTTACTTCCGAAGCAGAATTGTCATTGAGTTATTCAAGAGAAGTTGGCAGGTTAATGCTAATCGGCTGAATCTCCCTGAGTTGTTGAACCTACCGATTTGATCATCCTGAGTTGTTGCGGTTTTTGGCCGGTTGTTGGAGACCCCGAATGACATGATTTAATTCATTTATTTTGACTTTGTGTAGATGAAATTGTGGACCTTGTGGGCACTGAAATTGATGAAGAAGACATTATGATTTTTGAAAGTTGTTGATTTATGTAGTGGGAACACTTTTAGTAACAATGGTTTGTTATTTATCATATTCTAATGTTTTGTTATTCTCATGGAATGAGAATGGATCATTAGCATGGATTGGAGGAATGAATGTATATGGGAAGCATGTATATGAGAATGTGAATGTCTGTACTACTCCCAGAGAATGGAAGCTGTGAATGTATTCAGACTTTTTCCTCATGAATATGGTTATGTTGTTTTTCAACAAAAAAATAGTCGATATCGACTATTATTACAATCGATATCGACTATTTAACTGAACACCAAAAAACACAGACATAGTCGATATCGACTATTACTACAGTCGATATCGACCATTTAACTGAAACATAAAAAACACAGACATAGTCGATATCGACTATTACTATAGTCGATATCGACTATTTAACTGAAACATAAAAAACACAGACATAGTCGATATCGACTATTACTATGGTTGATATCGACCATTTAACTGAAACATAAAAAACACAGACATAGTCGATATCGACTATTACTATGGTCGATATCGACCATTTAACTGAAACATGAAAAAACACAGGCATAGTCGATCTCGACTATCTGCACTTATTTTAAGGTGAAACAAAACAGATGTTTTTTGGCGCTTTAGATTTGCCCAATATCTCAATAAGGCTGGAAAAATTAAAACCATTTGCATCCACAAGAAATTAATAGAGTTTTCAACATATATTAACCACAAAAAGGAATTCGTCCTTACAAAAAGAAAAGACATGGGCACAACACAATATGCCCTTCCAAAAAATGCTTGAACAAAATGTACAAAGCCCCATCACGGCAACATCTTCTATCACATTTATACAAAATACTAACACCAACAAAAAAGGAGTTCATGTTGACTCTTGCATTCCCCTTCCAAAAAATGCTCTAGTAGACTATACACTGTCCAGATTGTTGTTATACAAAATACCAACACCAACAAAAAAGGAGTTCACGTTGACTCTTGCATTCCCCTTCCAAAAAATGCTCCAGTAGACTATACACTGTCCAGATTGCTGTTATACAAAATACCAACACCAACCAAAAAGGAGTTCACGTTGACTCTTGCATTCCCCTTCCAAATAATGCTTCAGTAGACTATACACTGTCCAGATTGCTGTTATAGAAAATACCAACACCAACCAAAAAGGAGTTCACGTTGACTCTTGCATTCCCCTTCCAAAAAATGCTTCAGTAGACTATACACTGTCCAGATTGCTGTTATAGAAAATACCAACACCAACCAAAAAGGAGTTCACGTTGACTCTTGCATTCCCCTTCCAAAAAATGCTTCAGTAGACTATACACTGTCTAGATTGTTGTTATACAAAATACCAACACCAACCAAAAAGGAGTTCACGTTGACTCTTGCATTCCCTTTCCATCTTCAAATTTGCGCCGGTGGATTGCGGCAACTTTGTCGATTATGCCCCCTCTCCTTACAATTACCACAGGTGACTACCCTCCGTTGGCGGCCACAATCCTCGGTCCGAATCCTATTCTTCTTTGTCCGCCCTGGCTGTTTAGTAGCTCGTGGTGGCAAAACTCGTTCATCAGATGTCTGCTCCCATTGTTTACTGTCTCGGGTAGCATGCAACACTTCACTATACGTCGTACGATATACACTTGATAGGTACCAATGTTCGCAGAATTCATATGGATCATAGTTTCTAACTCTCATTGAAGCCAATGCATGAGAACACGGGATCCCCAAAATCTCCCATTTTCGACATGTGCAAGTCTTGCGTTCAAGATCGACGACGTCCACGTACTCCGCAGATTGTACCTGAAACTCAACTAGACCAGCCACACGACCATGCAATCGTCGAGCTTCTTCACTTTCTTTTTTCCAAAACTTTCTCCGCATAAGGTGTTAGACGGCTTGTAATTGCTTCCGATTCAAGATGGCGCTTCTGGTAAAATTCCATTAGCTTAGCCCGTATTTCCTCGACCTGTTTTGTAATAGGAAGGACCCTTGTGTCCTTTAAGAGGCCATTTGTGCATTCTGCAGCGTTACTAGTGAGCATGTCATACCGCCGTCCTTCTACATGTGCATCAGCCCAACGTTGCCTTCCAATTGAATCAATGTAAGTGAATGCCTCTTGGCTGACTGTCTGAATATCGGCCATATATGCATCATACTCAAACGGCTTGTTTGCTTTGGCAGCACGCCAAAATTTCATAACAATTGCCGCATCACTGAAAGCTACCCTAATATTCTCGGCAATGTGACGGCAACAATAACAATGCTTTGCGGAGGGTATGGTGTTCAAGAGCGTCGGAATAAGACCCTTTTGACGGTCCGACACAATAGTCAAATTATTAGGCTGACCCAGCGCTATATGTAGGTTTGCAAGGAACCACTCCCAACTGTCACGTCGTTCGGCTTCCGCAAAG
Organism: Cinnamomum chago; assembly: GCA_038049695.1. Classification (NCBI taxonomy): domain Eukaryota; kingdom Viridiplantae; phylum Streptophyta; class Magnoliopsida; order Laurales; family Lauraceae; genus Cinnamomum; species Cinnamomum chago. The sequence continues at coordinate 39,856,605 of CP142454.1, forward strand.
GCAAAAGCGATGGGGAGGAGCTTATGATTGGCATCGTATGTAACGGCAACGAGCAAGACACCTGAATACTTCCCTCGGAGATGTGTCCCATCTATAGCAATCATTGGTCTGCACGTACTAATGAAAGACCTTAGACAAACTCCGAATGCCCAGAAAAATCTTCTGAAACGGTCATCAGATGTGGTGTCTATGTTTGTTATTGTGCCTGGATTGGTCCTCTGCAGTTCAATACAGTAACTAGGTAGCATTTGAAATGACTCTTCGTAAGAGCCTCGCACTGCACGCAGGGCTATCTCCTTTGCTACATGTGCCTTCCTGTAACTAATAGTTGTCCCATATTCCATTTGGTAGTCGTTCATGATCTCTTTTGGTTTCAGATTGACATTTTGTCGGACTCTATCCATGATGAACTCCGAAATTAGGAATGCTGACGCCTGTTTATGTGCCATTCCCATCATTGGCTTCGAGCATCTATGGACAGGATTATACGTACGCACTTTGAATTGTGGTCCTGATTCCACGATAGAGGCATGAATGCGCCAAGGGCAATTCTGATCTTTACAGCATGCTGTCACTTTGTACATGTTTGCCTTCAAGTGCTTCAGAGTAAAATTTCCATAAATTGCGAACTTAGCCACAGTCTTCCGAAATGTGTCACGATCAGGGAATTCACGGCCAACCCACATTTCACGTGCTGAATTGTTTCCAATGTCTACATTCGATTCTTCAGGTACCATGTTGTCATTGAAATTAACACCTGAATGTTCACTTGAAGGACATGCATTATTGATTGGATTAGCCTCGGCAACGTTGCTTTTGTCCGAGCCCATCACAATCACTGGAATTTGTTCGGTGAAATTATTTTCATCAAAATAATTCTCATCACCATACTCTGCCCCATCCTCTATATTATCAACATCAATTTCTTGACCTAAGGTATGATGCGGACTTGTAACGTTTCAAACAGTCGAAAAATGCATGTCATTATCTTCTTGGAGATCAACTGTAGGAAGCTCTGGAACGACCGTCCTATCTTTCACTTCTTTTCCCTTGCAATTTATCAATACACTCCTCGATTTTTGAAGTAAACATCGATGCTTGTCATTCCTCTGAAACCTACAGTGCATCAACATATAACAAAATGCAAGTAAGGGATTGGGATTAATATTTGATAAAGTATAATTTAGAATGCAACAAATTGACAAAGTATGATTTATAATACAACAAATTGACATACCCATATTGTTCTCTTCCTTTACATTGTCCATTGTTCCAACTTTTAGAAACATATAAGTAGATCCCATTTGTATCCTAACCCGATGCTTTGATCATTCTGTTCACATCATTATCATCTTCAATGCTAGCCAGTGAAAATGCACGTCCATTGTAATGAAGGTATTGTATGCTTAAACTTTTAGTAGATGAATCCCAATTAGATGCTTCAATTGCTTCGGCAACCAATGACCCATATGTTAGGTCGGTTGATAAATACCTCATCTTCTGCTTTCCTCCGTTATAGACGGGACGCATAATATCAAATTCAAAGTTTCCATCGTAGTGGAATATGATTAGAACCTCGCAATCTGACATGCTGTTTATAAATATTAAATTAGTTTATAATAGTGATAGGAATAAAAGGTAAATATGTATACATAAACAGTGCCCATGGTGAAAGGCCAAATATATGTTTAAAGTAAATGCATTGTGATATTCTAAGGGTGTACTAATTGTATTGTTCAACAATGCCATACAGAGATTATGCGCATTTTAAACCCTCAACCAAAAAGGGATTATGAAAACTAAATAAGATAGTGTAACTGTAGGAGCATATCCACCTTTTATAACAATTTCATGAGACAAGGCAAATATGCTGTTAAAATTTCTAAATCTTGTAAAAGGAAATAGATGAAAATGAATTAACATGGCGCATGAATGTTGTGTTTTAGTTTGAGTTAGGATAAATAATACAGTGAAGAAGAGAAGTGATTTCTTTATTGTCAAATACATGTAAATTTAAAACCCTAAACCCAAAAACGTATGTGCAAATTAAAGATGGTAGTGTCACTTTAGGAGCAAATATCCACCGTTCAAAACTCTAGATGCACTTGGGTGCCATTTTCTGGGATAGTAAAAAAATTGCACATTTAAAACACTAAACCCAAAAACGTATGGAAAATCAAAGATGGGTGTGTTTTTTTCGGAGCAAATATATATCCACCGTTCACAACTGTAGATGCACTTGGGTGCCATCTTCTTGGACAGAGCAAGGTCATTCATTACTTGTCTAGGGCTGGTAACATATAAAAGGAAGAATATGAATCAACAAATTGGGTGAATGAAAAGTTTTGGGGAAACCATCAAAACTAATAATAAAGATTCAAGTGTGTACCTATCCCTCTTAAAAGAGTGCAACCACCACCCTTAATGGAGTGAAATAAAGAGCTGCAGCTCTTGTTCGTCGCCAGGCAGTGTTGCAGACGTGAGACGAACGATGAAAAGGGAAAAAGAAGACGCGAAACTGGGTATGTAACTTATGAATGAGCGTCGATATCGACTATGTCACTAGAAGACAAAAAAAAAAAAAAAAAAACGTAACTTAAGGGCCACTTCTGTCTGTCGGGTTTTATTGGGTCTAAATTCATTAATAGAGTGTTTAAGAGGGTTTTTCCCGTTAAATCCCCATCTATCTATCTACTTCTACTATTATAAAAGAGGAGATATTGCAAACATTTTCATTACACCATTGTGGGGCCCACCCCCAAATATTATAATATAATATAATAATATATTATTATGAGAAATTGCAAACTTTTTCACTACACCTTTGTGGGGCCCACCCCCAAATATTATAATGCAAACTTTTTCACTACACCCTTGTAGGGCCCACCCCCAAATATTATAATATAATATAATAATATATTATTATAAGAAATTGCAAACTTTTTCACTACACCATTGTGGGGCCCACCCTAAATATTATCTATATCTATATACTATTATAAAAGAGGAGATATTGCAAACTTTTTTACTACACCATTGTGGGGCCCACCCCAAATATTATAATAAAATATAACAATATATTATTATGAGAAATTACAAACTTTTTCACTACACTTGTGTGGGGCCCACCCCCAAATATTATAATATAATATAATATCTATACCCTTATTATAAAAGAGAAGAGAGGTTGCATACTTTTTCACTACACCTTTGTGGGCCCCCTAAATATTATAATATAATATTAAAATATATTATTATTATATTATGATAATAATAATATAATATTATACTATATTATTATTATATTATGATAATAATAATATAATATCTATACCCTTATTATAAAAGAGAAGAAAGTGTTATGCTTTTTCTTTACACATCTGTGGGCCCCACTTAGTATTATTATATTATATATATAATCAAATAGAACTACACATGTGGGCCCCAATGAAAGAGAAGAACTTGTCATGCTTTTTCTCTACACATCTGTTGGCCTCACTTAGTATTAAGATATAATATATATATATATATATAATAAAAGAAAACTGCACATATGTGGGCCCCACTAAGTAGAAGAACTTGTCATGTTTTTTCTCTACATCTACACATCTGTGGGCCCTACTTAGTATTATTATATTATATATATAATACAAGAGAACTACACATCTGTGGGCCCCACTTAGTATTATTATATTATATATATATCAAATAAAAGAGTACTATACATCTGTGGGCCCCACTTAGTAGAAGAACTTGTCAAGCTTTTTCTCTATATCTATACATCTGTGGGCCCCACTTAGTATTATTATATTATATCACTTAGTAGAAGAACTTGTCATGCTTTTTCTCTACACATCTGTGAGCCCCACTTAGTATTAATATAACATCTGTAGGCCCCACTTAGTATTATTATTATTATATATATAAAATAAAAGAGAACTACACATCTATGGGCCCCATTTAGTAGAAGAACTTGCCATGCTTTTTCTATACATCTACACATATGTGGGCCCCACTTAGTATTATTATATTATATATATATAATAAAAGAGAACTTCACATTTGTGGCCCCACTTAGTAGAAAAACTTGTCATGCTTTTTCTCTACAAATATGTGGGTCCCACTCAGTATTATTATATTATATTATATATATAATCAAAGAGAACAACACATCGTGGGCCCCACTTAGTATTATTATATTTTGATGAAATGCTTAGCACAAATGTTCATGTAAAGGGTTGTGTTTGAAGAATTTGTACATTCACTGCAAGAACTCAAATGAAAATTTTCAATTGAGATATTCATGTGTAGAAAATTTCAACTTCGACCTCAATGCCTGTAAAGACACGATTTGCTTGTCAGAGAAAGATATGAGAATGCCAAAGATTACTTGGAATCCTTGTGATTTGTTGTTAATCCGTTTAAAGCTATGAGTTGGGTACTATTCTGCTTGGTTGATATTTTGTTTCATTGAATTTTCAATGCAAGAAATGAAATATGTGAAATAGAATTGTGACATTTTAAACATTTAGTTCTCCAACAACATTCGACAAAGTGAACTTTGCGACAATAGAAAATCTCTTTTTAATGTTGGGCCTTTTTTTTATGTTACTGAAATAGTGAAATTTATTTTAAATTTTTATAAGCCGTTAAAAATGAAGAAAAGTTGAATATTCAAAAATGACCAGCAATGTTAGAAATGAAATAGAATTTTAACATTCAGGGGAGGTAGTGGCCAGTTGGGCTTTTTTTTTGTTGTTGTTTTTGTGTTGTATTAGCCAGCTTGGTGGATTGGTTATCTTGTATGTCATCTTTGACATTAGTGGTTTTGGCAGAAGGTTTGGCCCATTTATGATTGTTTTTTAATCTTTTAATGTTCTCCCTTCTTTTTGGAAAAAAAAAAGAAAAAAGAAAAAATAATTGTAACATGTTACACATTTTAGTGCATCAAACTTTATAAGGAATGACAAAAAATCGTTCATGTAGTTCCTAAGAGTTATAGGGCTTCAGATTTTCATTAGTGATTAAAATGTAAAATCATACATGAATATTAAAAAAATGACAATCAAATAACCTCTCTGTTAATGGAAATTGATTTGAGGAAAAATGAGAGATGAATGCTCATCCATTACCCTGGAACTCAAATCCCACGATGGTCAAGTTCCCTTTTGCATCGATAACCTCGTGTTTCTCACCCCTCACTTCTTTAATAATCTTTCAGCAAAGCTTATTTCACTATGAAATCCTGTATATGCTAGCAAATATGTTAGGGTGCAATAGAAATCGGCAATCGATACAAAAAACTATGCAAGAGTAGATCTAACCAAATAGTCACTCTAAAAAATATAGAAAAATATTTTATGTGGTTTGATAGTATGCTTGTGTCAGATTAGAAAAAGAAATATTGGACATATATATCCCATTTACTAAGAAAGTATGGAGTTTTTATGCTTAGTGATGAGGACTTGGGTGACATTAGTGGGTTGCAATGAGGAAGATATTTCATTGACATGTGGGTCCACTAGCCAAAGATACAGAGATGTTGTGGAGAGGCTTAAAGTCTATTTAGATGCTTCATTTTCTTAGTAGCCAAATAATCGAGGTGTCATGAAAGTTTTTTTTTTTTTTTTAATATGCAAGCGTTTGAAGATTTTTGTCATCTAAGCCTTTTCTTGATTTCTTCATTCCATGTAAGTTGGTTTTCTTTTAAATTTTATTACTATATGTCAAACCAACATCCAATGCAAGTGACTAATGGCTTGTCTTATTATTTCTTGAATTATGATAAGGTATTTTATTTTTCCTTTCAAGTTTTTATGAGTACGATGCAATGGAACCCATCATTTTGATATGCTGACTCATGTTTTTAGATCCACCCTTTTATGTTGATTTGAAGAGATTGCTTTAGGGCCCTTGTTTTTTTTGTTTTAGGCAATTCTAGCAACATGCATTCCTTCATTATCATTCTACGTGCTAAACTGTGTTTAAGAGTGCTAATTGTCTTTCTTTATGATTTTGCATGCTTCATCCAATGCATCATCTTAGGTCGAACCAATATTACTCTTGGACTTGATTCATGTCCAACATTGCAACCACATTACTATAATGATAGGATAATGAATTTTCCATTAAATTTTCTTAGGAAGTTTGAAGGAAGTAGTTGTGCCCCGCCCTGAGAGTGCCTGAGAGTGCATGCCTAAAGATCTCTTTGTAGTTGGTTCTCTTGCTTCAAATTATGATATTTGTTTCAAAGATTCACTTACTACAAAATTAGAATGTAACAGAACTGATTTATGATACATAAAAAGCTAACAAAAGTGCCACAAATGTACATGATTCAAAATTTGGTAGTGGTGTCATCTTAATTCAAAAAAGCTTTTTAAGTTGTTGCTTTGGCCCTCATCTTGACATATCAATCTTGTTTCTTTCCATGATATTCAAATTTCTTTGTATTTGTATTATTGTCATTCGATACTTCTCAATATGAATTTTGTATGTATTTGGCGCTAGGTTTTAGACAAATTTTAATGGGAAATAGGCCGGACTATCGATCTATATTAAAATTGGTGAGTGTTTTGCCTAATCATGTATGGCCAGAAAATGTTGGTTTTCAACTTTTTTTCAGTTAGTTTCCTTCTATATATCTTGTTATTACATCTTCTTCTTACTTTTTTCTATTGAAACTTCTACTGAATTTCATAAGAACAATTAATGATTGTAAATTGCTTAATTTGCCAAAAAAATGAGCTATATGTAAACTGGTCATTCTCCATTGGGATTGTTAATATTAAGTTTTTCAATGACTTTATTTTTCCAAATTATCATACTGAAAGATTGTGTCCTGCACGTGCAGGGCTCTACTAGTATATATATATATATGTGTGTGTGTGTGTGTGTTTATCAACAATTTTTCGGACACTCTGGGCCGAACAAAGCTACTTTGTTCAGCCCTAAGTGGCTGAACAGAACAAAACTGTTCGGACACTAAGGGCCAAACATAATTGTTTCGTTCTGCCCTGAGTGTCGGAACATTTCGCAACGACCCACTTGAATAAAATGCAAAAAAAGTAAAATAAAATAAATCCGTGTCCCTTTAGCCTCCAAAAGTCCCGTGAATGCCGACAGATTGGAAGAGAAATGAGGAATGGAAAGAGGAAGAGAGAGGAGTCGGTAGAGATAATGGAAGAGGAAGAAAGAGAGAGATAATTCTCAAAAATGGAGGGAAAATTATTTTTTCATTGGTAGTGTATAGAGAAATTGCATGACCAATTATAGCTTTAGTGATGTCCAATTTGACCATTTCATGAATGGGTATGTTGGTCTTCAAAAATCTGGATGTGGAATGATCAACTAGGGATGTGTCAATAGCGGCTTCCAAATTCAAAGATTAAATTGAAAAGTTTTGAAATTTATGTCTTTTTTTTTTTAAATAAGGAAAATATTTAATTCCCTATTTAAGATTTCTCGAAAGAAAGCTGAGCGAGAACTTGTTTTTAACGGCCCCATCCATCTTTTATCTGCTGAGACCTTGCGCATTCGTCGCCACAAACCGTACCTTTGGTGGCTACGAGACCGACCACAAGCGAATTCTCATACAAGGACCAAAAAACCCACTCATCTTATCCAACTTCATAAATTTACACGGCTCTCTTCGAAAGAGATCATCACCGTTTGAAGCATTTTCTTCCCTCTCCAAACATTTGCAACATAATCAGTTAATCACACACACAGTCACTCTCACTCTCACTCATGGCTTTCAAGCTTTCCCTGACTTCATTTCACAATTTCTCAATCTCAATCGACTGCACCCAGAAAAAATTTCTGAAAAACCCAAATCTTATACTTCCATCTCTCAACACTTTCGGGTTTTGTTCAATCAAGGTTCCAAATTCAAGTAAAGTGACTGCTTCAATTGCTAGAGGAGGAGCTCTTCCCCATGCAGTGAAAGAAGAGGAGGCTCAAACCATTCAGACCCAGGTTGCCGAAATCGACCCTTCATCTTCTAAGCTCGTTCTTGTCGTTGGTGGGACCGGTGGTGTTGGTATTGTCCCTCTTCTCTCGTTCTCTTCCTGGGTTTCTCATCTTTTTTCCTTTTTTGATTAGTAGCTTTTCACTTGTTGTTGCTTTTGCAATGATTCTGTCACCTTACAATTGTCATTTGAACTGGGAAGCATTGATTTTGATGAGAGAAGACGAAACAGAGGGATGGTTATTTTGAGTAGTGTTGTTAGAACTTAGAAATGGATGGGATTGGGGCCTCATGAAACCCCATAGCAAAAGAACAATACCCTGAAAAATCAGGTATCGATATGTAACAATTCATATGATGTAAGATGGCTAATCATAGTGACCCACATACTATTCTCTTCCCAAATGTAAGAACAAGAGTTTCTCGGATAAATTGCATGCCTGCACGAGTATTATAAAAATAAAAATAAAAACCCTGCTACACAAGTACTTCAACTACACAACCCAGTTTTTTGGTGCCTTCTCTTGAGCATGTTCATACCATTCATTGTGATAAATTGGATTCTAGGGAAGTGGAATGGATATTATTGGATTACCCTAGTTCCAGAAAGGGATGTCACTATATTAATATGTACTGAATTGCACCTTTAAGTGAATGGACCCATATGAAAATTAGAGAAGTGGAAGGCTATGGGCGTCCTATATGTGAGTGGGATTTTGGCCCAAGTCCTGAGCCTGCTGGCGTTGGGCTGGATGTGGCCATCATCTGAAAGCCCATTTTGTGGCAGCCCTCTTAAGCTGCATCAGTTCTCCCCAATTTTTTTGGAGAGAACTCTCCTTTGAGTTATATTGTTGTCCTCCCTGGCCGAAGATCTACCATAAGAACTTTTGAGTTTTTGGTTGATCCTCATTCTCTGTGTTGCTTGGAAACTTTGCTTGACCTTTTCCTCAAACTAGAAGTATCATTTCTTCTGGTGGTCGGGTTGTACATGGATGCGTGATTGGACCATTGGAAGTTCCAACTATTGAATTTTACCATTAAATTGTAATCTTTGACTATCCGTTCATCCCTCAAGATGAAGACAACATGGGTGCATCAGTGGTTAAATATTCTTTTGGAACCACCAGAAAGATTGGTTTATCATCAAATAATCCATATGGCTCTTCTAGAATCGCTGTTACGATCAAATCCATTAGATGATTTGACGCTTACTAGATCCTAGCCTTCAATATCCTGTCTTTGCTCTTCTTCCTTTACCTCTTTTATCTTGTGATCAACACTGTTTACTAAAACAAATTTGGCCTCTTTCTTTCTTCTAATTCTTCCAAAGTATGGTCCATTTGTACCGAGTGTTCTTCTAATATTACATTCATTGTATTTCTAGTTCTTATGAGTGAACTCCTTTCTTATTGCTAATGATTTTACATATATATTTGCTGTTCAGGACAGTTGGTAGTAGCATCTTTGCTCAGTCGTAATATCAAATCACGCTTATTACTGCGGGATCCTCAAAAAGCAGAATTCTTGTTTGGCAAACAAGATGAGAACGCTTTAAAGGTACTAGGTTCTATATTCTTGTTGCATCAGCTATTTTGTTTCTGTTGTGTGCTTTTATTGCACGTAATGTCCATGTAACTTTTCTTCTATAAATGTTTTCACTTCGTATGTAAATTTCACTTCCTCCACATAGGTTTGCAAAGGAGACACCAGGAACCCTGATGATCTGAATCCTGTGATATTCGAGGTGTAGACAACTTTTGAGCTATATTTAATTTGAAGATAATAGTATCATTTTAAATGCTGTGGAAGATCTAGTTATTTATATTATTCTTATTAAATCAGAATATAGGAATCTTGTTTCATAGGGAGTCACACATGTGATTTGCTGCACTGGAACTACGGCTTTTCCTTCTAAACGATGGGACGGGGACAATACACCAGAAAGAGTGGGTATGTATGATGCCTTGTATGGATAGAATGACTATCAATTATTTTTTTTAAAGTTATTGTGTTGTTGGATTTCATGCTAATAATAGCTATCAAAATATTAAGGAAAAAAATAATAGAATATGTATTTGTGTACTTATTTGACCACTTAATGCTTTTTATGGAATTATGTAGACCTCTGACTACACTCAACAGTGAGTTTAGTTGATCATTGTTTTGGTCTATATTTATAATCATTAAGACTATTTCATATTTGGTTACATGAAGGCAGTTTTGGTCATTGGTCCATGCTTGCAAGTGTCAAGGAATTCATCAGGTGGATCCCACAGAAAATGTTCCGTGACTCAAAAACTGGGCTTTTCCACTTGCTCGGGGAGACAGCATACATAAAAAATGGGAGGCTATGAAAAAGTGAAGTACATGTTCGGACAGATGTGTGGCCCATCTGATGGGTGGACTCAGATTTTGAGTCTGGTACATTCCTGGTGATGGATAGCTTGGATATCACAGATGTGTATCTGCTTGTAGAGTTAGCTTCTCAGTACTTGCCCACCTATTTTCTTTCTAAAATCTTCTTCTACACCATACAGATGCAAGCTCTAAACTACAAAACAAAATTTCCTAACTTGCTTTACTGATGGACTAGATGGCTTACCTCAATGGGTTTTATTTTCTACTTTCCTGACTGTATTTTCATCTTGAAGATTGGGAAGGTGTTCGGAATCTCGTGTCTGCACTGCCTCCAACGTTGAAGAGATTAGTTCTTGTTTCTTCTGTGGGTGTGACAAAATACAATGAACTACCATGGAGGTACATAAGTAACATGATTGGAAAGCTAAACTTACAATTTGAAGTGGTTGTGTTATTTCGTTTAGTGTCTTATGTGGATTAGAAAGCTAATGTATTAACACAACTTAAACCCTATTTTCAAGATAACCTGAGTACAGTATTTTAACCCTTATAGTAAATAATGTTGTTTCTATTTGCAATAATCCTAATGCTGCTCATACAAAAAATTTAACATACAATTCATGTGCACTAAGGTTATTTGTCCCTAAAATTTCTTTGAGATTCGTTTTCTTAATTTCGATAAGTTGTCTGTTTCTATTCAACAAAGCCTCTGTCCCTACAGCTGCACAAAACTCGAAGCTAAATTACCTGGCTCACTAGTTTGGTTGCTCAGCATTCATCCATGAGGTTCTGAATTTGAAGCTTTGGATGAACTCTTTACTTAGTGGTAGGCTTTGATTTGCGTTTGTTGTGTTTCATTCACATTCAAGAAAAACCAAGGCTTTGTAATTTCCAGTAACATCAATTACTTCTGAGTTTTAAAGATTAGTTTTGAATGATTGCTAAGATTGGAAGCTCTATGTTGTTGAAAATTATCGACTACATCTTGCCAAAGGCTGTATGGTGATTGGAGAGAGATGGGAGAGAGTTTGGTGGAGCTGTGATGAGTAGAAACACACAGGACCATGGTTGGCCAAATCACAACTGACCATCTTCAACAAGCTTGTTAATAGTAGCCAGGTCATTACAAATAGATTTGAATGTGTAGATATTCAGATAAGTAAGTCTCACCTTTTTTGTAGAGTTGAAGTTGTTGCATTAATTAAAATTCACATGCTTGGGAATCTGTTGCATGTCTTTCTAATGCATCTCCAATCCCATCACAAGACAATAGGCTTCTTCAGATAAACAACTAGTTATTCATGCCTTAACCTTACGGTCCGATTTCCTCCATGAAATCTTTTCTAGGTTAGTCACATTATTCTTTCCATATTTAGTGTTCATCTGACTAGGCATGGGATATTCACCATCAATAAATCCATCATATCTTCACTTTTCAATGACAAGATGATATGAATCTTCCATAGCAAGAAGTTGGAAGATGGCCGTTTAAGAGAAACATTGTTGCTTACGGTGACAGAAGATGATGGAGAATGATACTTAGCTTCAACGATTGATTTCCTTATGATCTCCGTCCACCAGAGGCATAGATCTCGCCATTACGAGCATGTATCTCCTCCTTCGACTAACCAAAAAAGGTCTATACATGGATCAAAATATTTCAAGTGTAACAGCTATATAGTGCCACTCTCATCCGTAGCGGCCACTATGGTCCACTACAGGCCACTACAGAGTGAGACTGACTGATCCTTTCCAAAAAAAATTTAAAATAAATAGTAAGGCTTATTTCCTTTCTTTTTATCTCTAAGCAACATTTCTACACAACTCTTCTACCCCTCTATGCTTAAAAGAACACTAAAAAACACAAGATCTCGTCAAATTGAAATTGATATAGAGAATTTCTATCAAGGGCTCCTCTCTAGGCATATCCTAGTAGACACCCCCTTTGATATAGTTATTCTTTTCTCTATTCTCAATAAAAATACATTGGTTGTTTTGGTGAAAGTTAGTTTGTTATTGGTTTAAAATTTAAAATTTATTTAACCATTATTTTATAATATATATATCCTTTGTTATGTATAGTTGTGCTAAATTGCTTATTTGAATTATGAATTTACAAATGCATAATAGTTTCTAACTTAGGATAGCTAACCAACATGAATACTTAGGAAAAGTTAGATCAATACTGTTATTTTATAATCATTCAATGATACAAAACCTCGATGCACTGAAGTGACGACTACACCCCCTATCTTAGTTATTATAGGGAAAAAAGCATCAAATTCTACGAGTTTCCAACATTCTGGATTTTTTGGATATTTTTTCAAAATATTTTGACATCTTTTTTGATTCACTCCGCTACCCCTATGTATCACTATGCTACATAGAGTTTTGGCCGCTTGCCACTACGCCTGCCGCAACCGCTATTTTTATCCTTGGGTGTATATGAAAAAACAAGAATCTTGTTTGGATGCGATCAAGGCTCTATACTATGAAGAAGATGAAACACAGTAATATGGATGAGGAACTTCTTTCTCAACATGAGAAAGAGAGTACCATTGATGTATTTATATAGTTTTCAAAATGTAGATATTACATTCAAATAGGAAACAGGTTCCCAGTACAAATAGGAAACTAGCTCCTGCTAGGGTTTTATTGTAGTTGGGACCACTTTCCTTTTTCTTTATCATATCTACTCTTCAATGACATATTAACGTTCTTTAACTCTACTTTGCTGTGTAAGTCTCTCCCGTGTGGAAGAAGGTCTTGGCTTAAAAGTTAAATACCTGGCCAACATAATATTTCTGAAGTAGCAAGTTATTTACCCTAATTAAATTCACCGTGTGGATAATTCCTTATTGTTATGAGCTAGATTGGACCAAATTGCAGATTATTTTGTTGCAAACTAGCAAAGTGTGATTTAAAGTAGGGCTGTAATTGGGCTGGTTTGGTCTTGAGTCCTGGCTGGAACTGAATAAAAAATTCTTTCCATTTTCCTGAACTGTTGCTATATATTTTACTTAACCATCAATTAATAGGCCAAGGATTGGATGGTTACACTTTCTTGACATAGAATTTGGGGCACTCATGTCCTCAGTGGGGCTCATGAGCTTAATCCACTGGATCACCAGACTAGAGGCCCACTTTTATGCAATGGATTAACTCATTAATATTCACATCCCCATACATCGTTCCCATTATGGCCCATTGGAAATCTGAATGCTCTCGAACTGAGTTTTGAATCATCCAACTAAAACCCCTAACCACAGTAAGGATTTCTCCATTTTATCTTCTTGCTGCTACATCCTGTCTGAAGAGGGCATGGCACTACTTTGATTGTTATCCCTAACTCATTTGGGTTTATAATAAAGTGAATAAATTTCTTATAATCAAGTCTGAGAAGTACTTTTATCAGCATCATGAATCTCTTTGGCGTTCTCAAGTTTAAGAAGATGGGAGAGGACTTCGTTCGTAGCTCTGGCTTTCCCTTCACGATTATCAGGTTTATTCTACAAGTTAATGTTACCCTTCTCTTACTGTTTACAGACTTCCTCCTCTAAGGAGATGGAAGCATATTCCTATATTTTTCACTGAAGGAGTAACTTTCTGGTTGTGTTAGGCCTGGAAGACTGACTGATGGACCATACACTTCTTATGATCTGAATACACTGCTTAAAGCAACTTCAGGCCAACGTCGTGCAGTCCTTGTTGGCCAAGGTAATCCCCTCATATGAGAATGGAAGAGCATTTCCCCATGATTTCTTAATGGACTCAATTTGTGGTGATATTGAATATGCTAATAAAATGGACAATGCTTGCTATATTATTAAAGCAGTGCTGTTTACCAAAAGCTATCTAGTGCATAAAGAATTTGAGGGACTTATGTTATGTAAAATGTTAAAAATGTAAATGACACATGTGAAACTGTTACAGATACAAATGATACACATGTGAAACACATTCTATTGTTTGTCAAACTCACCATTTTCACATAAGTAAATGAGTTCATCCAATGGTTCTAGATGTGTTTTGGTTATTTTGGACGTTTTTCACAAATTTCTCAAAAACCCATGAAGAATTAAGATAAGAAATTTTACCCTGAACGGTTTGGATCATGAGTTGGTGGTCAACAAATGTCCAAAACATTAGATCTAACAGGTTTAAACTTTTTCACAAATTTCTTAAAATCAATGAAGAATTAAGATAAGAAATTTGACGTCTTAGCCATTTTTAGCCACATAAAGAAGATGAATGGTTCGGATTGTAAATTAGAGGCCGACAAGAATAAAAATAAAAAATAAAGGTTTTTTATGGGCCCCACATCACCGTGAAGTACCACTGTACCAGCACCTTTTACATTTGGGGGTGTGAAATGGTTTCACATCTATGGGGTTGTGAGCCTGAAGGTGTGAAGAAAGCCTCATTTTCACACCTGATTTATGCACCACATGCATAAATTGCTGCAAACAAGCACGACACAAACAGTTACATGTGTAAATGAGCGCAGCCAAATTACCCCCTTAGTGTCGTTAATTTAGAAGATCATCTTGGTTTTATTTTCTATATTCTTTTTAGAACATAAGTCATCTTCTCGGTTCATTACACTAATGATTTTGGAACTTAGCTTATAGCTCTGTCTTTCTCTCCCTCTCATTATTGCATATTCTGGCTTTACTTTATTTGCTTTGTAACTTAATTCAATACTTGATGTTTTGTATGGTTTATTGCACCAATATAGACCTTTCCATTTTCAGTCTATGGATCAATTACCATTGATTACATTATGCGATAAGCTGTTTTGCCTTTCATATTGGTAGTACTCAACATTTTATTACTGCAACCTTTGATACCTGGATATGACATTTGGTCTATAGTACCTGTACTGATAGTGTACGATACAGATACAGGTAAGGGATACGGTGCAAAATCTCAAAATAAGGTTGGAGCTGACTAAAAATTCCCTACCCGGAAAACCTTCTTAAAAAGAGAGAGAGAGAGAGAGAGAGAGAGATGTGTGCATGTGTTTGGAAAAAAAAACAGAGAGATTTAGGCTGGAATGGAGAAAAAGAAAAGAGGGAACGAGATCTGTACTTGTTCTCTGGTCGTGGGATGCCGCCTAAAGCTATCATCAAAGTCGAGCATTCTTATCCTTCTCCTCCTCCTCCTTTCTTTTTTTTTGGGAAAATTTTAAATAAGGCCTTTAAGTTTTTGCCTTATTTCAAAAAAGGACACAAGTTTCAAAAAATTTCAAATTAGTTCCTAAGTTTTTTAGTAAATTTTCAATTAAGGACATCCGGCCATTTAAATGTATTTTCTGACGACTTTTTCTCAATTTTTTTAAAATATCCAAATTACTCTTCATTTAAAGCCATGACATGGTTCCGGCAACTACTACATGCAATCGATCACGTAGGGACGCTAGTTGTCCTTGATCACAGTGAGGATGCCGGTGAAGAAAATGAGGAGAACATAGAAAAAGTGGAGGGTTTTAATGAAGGGTAATTTGAGTATTTTTAAAAAACCGAGAGAAAAAATTGCCAAAAACTAGCTTTGAATGGACGAATGTCCTTAATTGAAAACTTTCGAGAAAACCTAGGGACCAATTTGAAAAGTTTTCCTTTTTTGAAATAAGATAAAAACTTAAGGCCTTCTTTGAAAATTTCCCTTCTTTTTTCATTTTGTTTGTACGTTGGAGTAGTCATCGAAAAGGGGCAAAAGGCCCTTTCGCCTTTTCACAAAAGATTCGCACGTTGGAGTGTACTCAATACCCATTGAAAAGGGCAAAACTCCCAAAGGTCCTTTCCCTTTCGCCTTTTCATAGACGAGTACGACCCACCTCTTTTTTTTTTCCTTACTGTTGGGCTACTTGTACAGTTGGCCCAATTTTTTTTTCCCTACATTAGGTTGTTGGTCTAGTGAGCCCACCTCCTTGAACATTTGATCCACTCAGTGGGTCTTGCCATATTTGAGCCCTAAATTGAAATAAAATAAATATTCCACTTAAAATAATTCCTAATCACATATCTACATGTATATATTTCTAAAAATGATTTACCCGTATCCGTATCCTAAATTTTTGAAGTTGGCGTATCGAACTTCGTTCCCCATGTCCATATCTGGGCATCATAGAATACAACTTTTCTCTTATTTTGTTATTTAAATGAGTAATATTGAAAGAATGACAAGCCCTCTTCCTGTACAAAATTTCATGTCACACAAATTGAAGCATCCAAAAGCATGTTGCTTATAAAATTTGTTTAGATGCTCCATTTTTCTATTTTATAATGCCTTACAAATGGATCTTTCAGTCTTTTGTAATAGTTTCTAACTGGGTTTATCTAGACCTTGCCATGTTAGATGTTCCACAGAAAATGGAATAAATGAGTAATTTTTAATCCGCAACCTTGGTTCCACAATCTTGGTGTGTTAATATTCCTTATACGCTGGAGATGCGTATGAATCTTGTATTCTGAAATGGTGTATGCCTTATCCTAGACATTGTACATACTGCATCAATTTCCATAATTTCCATGCAAGAGGCAGCCACCTACTTATTTGAATTCTGGACTAGACGAAGCTTGGTTTTATATGTTCATGACAATATCCATTGATCATTTTCCCTTGCATTTCCACTTCCCATTTACTGCATTCATTTCATGTTTATGTGAAATAATTTCAAGTTCAAATTTGTTGCAGAATCAGACAATTCCAGTATCTATCTATCATATTGTTTCCAGAATCTCTCTCTTGGATGCTTGTTTGTTTGATCAAATGATTTTAACTCGCTTGTTCTCTTTCATCACCATTGTGATCCTTCTTATTGTTTTATAGGAGATATACTTGTGGGGGAGGTTAGCAGACTTGTGGTGGCTGAGGCTTGTATACAGGCATTGGACATAGACTTTACTCAGGGTCAAATATATGAAATCAACTCTATTGAGGTGATTAGCGTCAAACTCTTGATTGAGGCTATCTTTGGAAAATAGTTGAATAAACATTTTGTTGTTAAACTAAACACCTGTCTTTTTTTTTTTTTTTTTGGAAGTGATAAACCAGTATGTCATGAAAAAGTCTCCCTTACACATTTCCTCCTGAAAAATACAAAATCTTACACACAAAAATAAAAAAGAAAAGAAAAAAAGAAAGAGATTTGTAAGTTCAGAAATTCATTTTGATTCCATTTTAAATTTTTTCTTCATGAAAATATGGTATTTTCAGAAAACACTAGGTTTTTCTTAATTTCTCTTTTGTTTTGCCAAGCATGACCTTATCCTTGCTTTAAATCATTATTTTAGGAGAGAACTTGAGGTTGCTAAGTTGGTTGGCAACCTCGGATCTCACCCAGCTGCCTAGGGTTTGATCCTTGGGTGTGTGTCCTCTTTCTGTCCTTCCCGCATGTGTGGGCTTTCTTCACATGCATGCGGGCTCTCTCATGGGTCCCAGCCCCCTTGGCTGGCTTACCCAAAAAAAAATATACCAATTTTTTAGAATGTCGAGGCTTGTGGCTAGACTTTCCAATTGTCAAAAACATGAGGCGTAATCTTCACAAGCACGCATTTTTCTTTGTAAATATAGAATCAGATCATGTATTTGTCATTTAGAGAGAGATGAAGTACAGATCATGAGAGAGAGAGAGATGAATGTCTTCCCTCCTTTGAGGATCGACTGTTGTATATATAAGGGTTCAATTCCCGAATTACCATCAATTACAAATCCTAGATCCTAAACAGAAGCAACAAATTAAGTAACCACCTTTGACTAATTACAATGCAATAAATGGGCCTAAATGGATGGGCCTGGATTGACACCCCCCTCAAATTGATGCTGGGGAGTCATAAAGCAGCAATTTGGATACAAGAAATTGATGTTGAGGCCGAGGAAGACCCTTCGTGAAGATATCTGCAAACTGAAGTTCTGTAGGGACATGAGGTAGACAAATGACATCACGCTTATATTCATCCCGAATAAAGTGGCAGTCAACTTCTATATGTTTGGTGCGTTCATGGAAGATGGGATTTTCAGTTATGCGAATAGCCCCAGTATTATCAGCATGCAATGGAGTAGGAGAGGTTTGAGCGAACCCGAATTCCGAAAGAAGTCCCCGTAGCCATAAGATCTCAGAACAAGCCAAAGACATTGCCCTATATTCAGCTTCCGTGGAAGATCGAGACTCCCGTTCTTATTTCTTGCATTTCCAAGAAATGAGAGAATTGCTGAGGTACATGCACCAACCAGTAGTAGAACGGCGAGTGTCCTGACAGCCTGCCCAGTCAGCATCCGCATAAGTGGTCAGATGAAGAGGATTATCCTTTGGATAATATAAACCACGAGGGACAGTTCTTAGCAGATAGCGGATAATGCGCTTCACAGCTGCCAAATGAAGGTGGCGAGGAGCTGTCATGAACTGGCTCACAAGATTAACAGCATAGGATATGTCAGGTCTAGTGATGGTGAGATAGACAAGACTTCCCACCAGGCGCCGGTATGGTTGAGGATCAGGAAGAAGATCGCGATCATTCTTACTCAGCTTGAGATTTACCTCGACAGGTGTATCAACAGGCGAGAATCATGGAGGTCAGCCAACTCGATAAGATCTGATGTGTATTTGTGTTGATTAACAAAGAGACCTTTGGGAGATTGATGCACCTCTAAGCCCAAGAAATAATGCAAAGGGCCCAAATCCTTCATCTGGAAGTAAGTCCGGAGGGAATCTTGAAGAGATTTGATCATACCATCATCCGTGCCAGTGATGATAATATCGTCAACATACACTAGAAGCACAGTAACCCCAGTAGAGGTGTAGCAAAGAAAGAGAGATGGATCATAAGGGCTTTGAGTAAAGCCACTTTCGCATAAGCGACCCCTGAAGGTTTCGAACCATGCCCGAGGAGCTTGCTTTAGACCATAAAGCGATTTCTGCAGCCGACAGACGGACCTCTTGGAGGGAGATGGGACGCCTTGTGGTATACGCATATAGACTTCTTCTTGCAAATCCCCATGGAGAAATGCATTTTTGACATCCATTTGGTATAATGGCCAAGACTGAGATGCAGCAATGGCGAGAAGTAACCTAACAGATGTCATCTTTGCCACAGGTGCAAACGTCTCCTCGTAGTCAATGCCATACTCCTGTCTGTTTCCGAGTGCCACAAGTCGAGCTTTGTGTCTATCCAAGGACCCATCAGATTTAAGTTTGATCGAGTAGATCCATTTGCAACCAATTGGCTTAACTGCTAAAGGACACTCCACAATATCCCATGTGTGATTCAGAGTCAATGCATCTAATTCCTCCTTCATGGCCTGGTTCCAGCAATCTTGTTGGACAGCCTGCAAATAAGAACTTGAGATAGAGATAGAAGATAGGGTGGTCATCAAAGAAGTATGTGTAAATCCATACCGCTCAGGCGGTCTAGAAGTTCTGGAGGAGCGACATAAGGCAGGAGTAGGTGTGGAACCATTTGTCGGTGGAGGATCAGGGGGAGGGCCATCTGCAGTGGGAGGTTTCTCCCGTCGGTGGTATACAAAAGCAGGATTAAACCTAGTAACAGAGGTTTGATCCGAAAAACCTGGTAAGAGAGCAAGTGAAGAGGGAGGAGGACAATCCATGTGAGTTTGGAAGAAATATTGATTTTCAAAGAAAATAACATTTCGAGAAACCCTGATACGACGACCAATGGGATCATAACAAACAAAACCTTTTTGATTAGTGGCATAACCCAAAAAAGCATACCTGCGAGATTGTGTTGTGAGTTTCGTTCTTTCGGTGGGAGGTAGATGAACGAAGCACACACAACCAAAGGTATGTAGGTGATCAAACACAGGATGATGGCCAAACAATTTAAAATGAGGTGTTAAATGAGCAATGGTAGGTGATGGAAGGTGGTTAATGAGATAGACAGCCGTGGTGAGAGCTTCAGTCCAAAAACGAGGGGGAACGGATGATTCAATCCGAAGAGTTCTAGTTACATCAAGAAAATGTCTGTTTTTCCGTTCTGCGACTCCATTTTGTTGTGGAGTATATGGATAGGTACGTTGAGAAATGATTCCTTTATTGGTTAAAAAAGATTGAAAATCCTTGGAAACATACTCCCCCCCTGAGTCTGAGCGCAAACTTTTAATGCATTTAGAGAATTGGTTTTCCACATATTTAACCAAAAATGTAAATGCCTTAAGAACATCAGACTTCGAATGTAAGAAATAAATCCAAGTAAATCTGATGTAGTCATCAATGAAGGTGACAAAATACTTGAAATGACTATGTGAAAGGGTCGGAGCAATGCCCTAAACATCACTGTGAATTAAGTCAAAACAAGCAGTGCTCCGTGTGTGAGAGTTTGGAAAGGGTAAAGTTTTACTCTTACCTAATTTACAAGTATCACAGTCAAAAGAAGCAGAACCAACAGGTTTATTTATTAATCCAGATTGAAATAAAGTAGACATTGTAGAAGCGTTCGGATGACCAAGTCTATTATGCCACAATCGAGAATTATTCTGAATGAAAAAACAAAATAACTGCTGTAAAGTTTTATCATGAATAAATGAAGACACTGGTAAGGAAAAAAGTCTTCCACGCTTAGGCCCCCTCGCGATCACTTCCCCCGACTCCTGGTCCTGCACAACACATCCAGAAGAAGAAAAGGAGACTCTGTAATTATTTTCAACAAGTTGACCCACAGAAACCAAATTAGTAGCAAGAGGAGGAGAAACCAAAACATTGGTTAAGGGTAAGGGGTCAGGGGTATCACCAACAGAGGTGATGGGGAGATGATCTCCGTTGGCAGCTTGAACAGTGAGATGACCAGTGTAAGGAACAACATTTTGTAATGTGGCGGGTGATGAGGCCATATGGTTACTTGCACCAGAATCTAAGTACCAGGTATTGGAAAGAGAGGAAGTAGTACCTGCGATGTTCATGGATGCTAAGGCATTGATGATCATTTGGTTAACCATATCAGGGGTGAGGAGCGGGAGACATAGATTGTGATGAGGAACCAGGCTATGAGGATGAATCATACTGCAGAGAACCACTGAGGTCAGATGAAGCATATGGTGGAGTAGTCACTGTTTAAGCAGTAGGAGCAGATGACACAGTGGAAGTACCAGGGCCGAATTGCACATAATTGCGGGAAGTAGAATTGCGAGCCTTCTTCCGACATTCTTCAATAACATGACCAGTGGCCTTACAATATCTGCAAATTTTGGACTTGCATTGATTTGCATAGTGACCATATTTCTTGCAGTTATGACACTGAACTTTACTGATGTCCCGAGGAGATTGTCTGGCAGTGGCAACATAGGCAAATGGAGCCTCAACAGAGCGTTGTTGTTCCAGAGTAGTTTTAGTAGCTAGACGTTGTTCCTCCCGCAGAAGTTCCTGAAGACAGACATCCAAGTTGGGAAGAGGAGCCCTGCTCATCAAGTTCGATCGAACTGTCTCAAACTCCAAACGAAGTTTCATGAGGAGCTGATCCCGATGACTATTTTCCTGTAATGGAAGTAATTCCGGTAAAAGTGCTGCAGATACTGTGGCAAACTTAATCTCATCATATTCAGACCACAGTCGGCGGAAGCCATTGTAATACTCCTGAATAGACTGGGTACCTTGAATGAATTGAGAGATTTCAAGTTCCAATTGAAACTGGCGAGCAGCATTGCCCTGTTGATAAACTTTCTTAGTCCAATTTTAGGCAAATTAAACCACAGTCACTATTGAACTAAATCTGACGTGTGAAGAGGTCCAGACCAGTGCCCAGAATCCACAGGATAAATAGTGGACAAAAGTAGTGCACAGAAAAATAGTCCAAAACAGTCCCCAGAAGGCAGGTAAGTAATAGTGCACTAACACAGTGCACAAATTGACTCAGACGATCCTGTCGTCACTGTGTAGATCTGCACGTGGGTCCCACCAAATGATCTGCTGACAGATCTGAGGATGAGGATGGGTGCACAACAAATGGCCGCAACTATTGAAAGTGGTCGCTGGCAAAACAAATCCAAATCCAAACTTTTGGACGGCTGAGATGAAAAGAAATGGACAAAACTGAGTTTCCATAAAAATTGGTAGATGGCCTACCTCTGATGATCCATAAATCTTGAAAAAATCTTCAAAAAGATGTATAAATCCAGTCGACCAAGATGGGTTGTTCCAGCTGAGTAGCGATGATGATCGCAGGTGGGCCACTGTAGATCTGAGATGAACAGAGATGAGCACAGACGATCAGGGCTTCCAGATCTTGGAAGATGATTCTGATGATCAATAAATCAGAAAAAATTCTTCATAAATCTTGGAATCTTCAGGCGACCAATATGGTAGAGTTCCGCTGATGAGTTGGTGATGATCACAGGTGGGCCACGTCTGATCTGAGATAATCAGGATAATCCGGCTGAAGAGAATGATCGCAGATGATCATATACTGGTTTCCAATGTTTGGAAGATGAGTTAGGAGAAGATCACAGATCACAGATGATCGATCGGGCTCTGATACCATGTCATTTAGAGAGAGATGAAGTACAGATCATGAGAGAGAGAGATGAATGTCTTCCCTCCTTTGAGGATCGACTGTTGTATATATAAGGGTTCAATTCCCGAATTACCATCAATTACAAATCCTAGATCCTAAACAGAAGCAACAAATTAAGTAACCACCTTTGACTAATTACAATGCAATAAATGGGCCTAAATGGATGGGCTTGGATTGACAGTATTTCTATATTAAAGTAGCCAATTGTAGTTTGGCTCTGTCAAGCCTTGTAATGAGTTGTCTAGGATTGACACAGTTAAAACTAGATATGATAGTCTTAATGTAGAAAATCTTTTAAGTTATTGTATAAATTACCCCTAACTTTTTTCTTCAAAACAAGATATGTTAATAAGGTGTATGCACCCTGATATAGAGCGTGAGTGAAGCGCACACTTCCTATTGGAGTATGCCTCAATTACTCTGAATATGCTACACATTAGACATGATCCCCAGGGCAATTATGTGCCCTAAGGTGTAAACAATTGTTAAAACACTACTCTTAAGTTATATGATTATTCTTGAATTTGGATTGTGATTAAGGATTACTACTAATGGTAATTTATGCCATTTTCATAAGGTTCATAAGGTGATCTTATTGCTTAGGTTGATTGAAATTAAATATTTATACGTTAGTCCTCCTAATCATGGTAAGCTAATCTTTCTTAAGCTATGTTGGTAGTAGGTGGACCTCGTGGATAGATTTTCAAAACTTTTGACCCACTTGACTCAGGGATCAAGTACTCATAAGGCCATAAACCAGATCCAGGATGCAATCCCTCCATCTCATGAATCAAGCACAACGATAAAACCTATCTAAAAGATAGAAATCAGCAACATCATACTACAAAATAATCCACAACAATTAGAGAAGTAGATTATACCTTTGGAGCACGGTAGTGCTCTAATCGAGAAAAAGACAATCAACTAGATCAAGAACTCTTCTTGAAGCAATTTAGGATCTCCAAGACCTTGTTGTCTTCCACGCTATGACCCGCTATCAGATCTCTTTTCTTAAGAAGATTGGTGGAAACTCCAAGAGAAAACCCTACTAGAAACTCCAAGGAACTAGAAGAGAGAATAGAAGAAGAAGAATTGTGCAACACTTGCACTTGAGAGGGTTGGGCGTGGACTCCAATGTTGGACGTCCAACCCTCTCTCCTCCTCTATATATATCTTTCAAAAACTCCTCTTGTTACTAATTAACTAGAAGTCCTACTTCCAAAAAATTAGTAACTTTCTCCTTTCTAATTATCATAGAAGTCTCACTTCCACAACAATTAGTAACTTACTATTACTACTATTAGAAGTCATACTTCAAATAGAAATAGTAACTTTCTAATTCCTTCTTTTTAGAATTCAAGTAGGATTAATATCTTTCTAATGACTTGGGCTAGTGTGGGGACCACTAGGGATTCCATAGAAAGCTGGCTCCAACTGGGACACCGCGACCCCACATCTCATGTGGAATCCGGGCCCACAGTTAATTGCAAATAACACCACTATATAAATGCAATTGCACTCCAGTCTTTGGAATAAATTACAATGAAGACCCTAAACTTCTCAATTACTACAAGTAGACCCCTCTATCAATATCCATGGATTGATTGGAATAAATCTGTCTCATCCAATCTTAGATCCACAGCTTATTATCCTTGAGCCCCAATTAATCACAGTGATCATCAATACCATCCAATTAACTCTTAATCGAGATGGGTGCGCACTTACTAATGACAAATTCATTAATTGGCACAAGGGGATAATATAGATAGATTCCATCTTGATCATTGGATGTTCTCACAGTCCTACTACCACATACCCAAGACACCGAGGTATTGACCTACAGTTGGCCTCACTCATTGGTGAATCAAAGTAAATGAATAGATAGAAACTTGAGTTCATCAACGTCTCAGAATTGAGTGCCTATTGCTAGGGAATTATGAGAGCAGACTTTAAAAACAAGACAGTATTCCATAAGGTGCTTCTCATGGTCCTTCAATACATCCAATGTACCAGCACCATGATCTAGAAGTTTACATTCTGATGATTGAGACAAATCACATTATCTCATAGTGATCAAAGTGCTGCAACCTTATCAGATGAGATGTCTAGTCTCATCACTGATTGTGAAGATATTTAAGTATAAGATTTGTGAGACATGTCTCTCGTATGTGGATCTTATCTATTTACATATATCACATCTAATATACTAATGGGACCTGATTCATCTCATGAACTATTATGTCATATGTATTGGTCATGTGCATTAAGTAATAAAACACCATTCATCTCATGAATGGAAAGCATGATTTTATTGATAAATAAAGAAATTAATCAATTTATTACATCAACTGATGGATTGAGACCATACAATCTAACAAGCTACACTTGTACTACGTTTATTTGTTACCAAGAGCTGATAATGCTCTGAGTTGAAATGTTTGAATGATTTCAATCTAGAGGAAATTACTAGAAAATGATGACCGGTGCACCAAAAATGCCCTCATAGTTTCTCTGTAATAGTAAAGGCTCTCCAGCCAATTTTCACTTTTGTTTGAAAAGAAAACTTTAGGTACCTTGGATCTATGGTGCAACAGGATGGAGAGATTGATACTGATGTAAGTCACAGGATTCAGGCCGGGTGGACCAAATGGAGGAGTGCTTCGGGGGTCTTGTGTGATTGGAAAGTCCCCCTCAAGGTTAAATGAAAGTATTATAAGGTGGCGGTGCGTCCAGCGTTGTTATATGGATCAGAGTGTTGGGCAGTAAAGCATAATCATGTTAAGAAAATGGAAGTTGCGGAGATGAGAATGCTAAGATGGATGTGTGGGATCACAAGGAGAGATAGGATTATGAATGAGGAGATTAGGGGCAAAGTAGGAATAGCACCGATTAAAGATAAAATGAGAGAAAATCGACTAAGATGGTTCGGCCATGTTAGAAGGCGCCCAACGGAGGCACCTGTTAAAAGGTGTGAAAGCATGGAGATTGCCCGGAGTAGGAGAGGGAGAAGGAGACCCAAGAGAAGTTGGAAAGAAACTATTAAACATGACCTTGCCTACATGGATCTAACGGAGGACATGGCCCTAAACAGATTTGATTGGCGTCGTCAAATCCATATAGCCAACCCCACCGAAAAGGCTTGGTTTGGTTTGGTTTGAGCGATCATATCGTCACTCGTTTCAGTTAAGTGACAATATCGTCACTCGTCTCTTCTTCCTCTTTTCTCTCCCTCTTTTCGCTCTTTTTTTCCCCATCCCTAACTCCATTTCACCCACATTCAATGAAATTTCTCTCTCCTTCCCATCAATATTTTAGAAGTCCTCCCAAATTCTTCACCCGCTCCTTTTTCTACCTCTCTTCAACCCTTTCCCAAAAACCACTTTCTCACCCCAAAACCAGTCCTCCAGCCCAAAAATGGCCATCCAAAACCACCCATGTCCCTTTGTAGCAGCAATTACCAATGTTGCACCGGTTTCATCTTCACCCATGGCCACACCATCCTCTTCATGTGGCTGAGCTTCCGCTCCTCAAGATCAAAAGTAAGTTCTCGATCTCCGAATTTTACATTCCAACCATCAACAAAATCTCCAATCTCATCTCCCAAATACAACCAAACCAAGCGCCCCCCCACGCCCCCCCTGCCACCCAAAAATAAAAAAACAAACACAACACCACCAACCCACCAACCTATAATGCACGGATACTTCAAAATGGGCAGCGTATCGTGTCGTATCGTATCCGATACTTCACTTTTTATATGTAAAATCCGTGTCCCTGTTGTATCTACGACGTGTCCTTGTCGTATCCATGCCGTATATGTGCATCATAGCCACCAACACCTCGATGTTCTTCGACCTCAAGCTTGAGAACCCCAACAAGGACAAGGGAATTTGCTCTGAGATGGAGTGAAGGAGGAGGAGAAGAAGAGACGAGCGACAATATCGTCACTCAAACAAAGTGAAAATTGTCGGGAGGGCCTTTGCGGTTTTAGAGGAACTATAAGGGGCCTTTTTGGTGCACCAAATATCTAAGGTGACTTTTCCGGCAATTTCCTCTTAAATCTATGGGTTTTTTTTTTTTTTTTTTTCACAAGATGTATGAAAAATATGAGAGGAGAAACAAGAGAAAACAGAGAAGGAGAATAAGAATTGAGAAGAATGGAGTATATGGCCGTGTTTCCTAGGGCCAGGTAGTCACATCCATATTTAGTTTATTCAAATTTATGAAATTTAAAAAAAAAAAAAAAAACTGTCTTCCCAACTTACATAAAATCCCAGAGTTTTATCTATTTAAAATAACTCATAACACTCCTCGTCAAGCTGGGGCATATATATCCCTTGTGCCTAGCTTGGACAAAACATAATTTAATTGTTGCCCACGAACTGCTTTTGTAAGAAAATCCATGAACTCATGAATCGTCAGGATTTTTTTTCATTGTGAACACTCACATCCCATAGTACAGTTCCCTTATGGAAGAGTTGTCAATATCCATGCGTTATTTTTCTCAAGAGCCTGCATTTCTTTAATCACGGTTTTCTTCCACTCAAGATGAGAAAGTGCCTTAGATACACGTGTAGGTATGTGCTCTGATGATATCTTAGTGACAAAAGCATGGAAAGTAGGGGATAGATAGTGAAAAGAAACAATTTTGAATAGGATCGTGTAATACACGACCTTGTACCCTTACAAAATGCAATAGAAAGATCAATTTTGGAGGGATTAGTTGACTGGGGAGGATCCAACTCTGGGTAGATCCCTGAATGTGTCGTATGCCTAATGACAAAATCTTATACTGATCAGGGTTAGATCAATGAAGATGAACGGCTATGATGTGGACAGCCCCACACAACTGTTGACTTGCAAGACTCCACCAAAACCCCTCCAAAATATCAAGATAATTATTAGGAGGGATGGACGACTGAGTGTATGAAAATTGAAAGGACGTGACATCATTTGATGAATCAATCACCAGTGGGCCTCAACTGTTGAAATCAGAATACTGTGTATGAAACCAGTCGACTGCAGCAGATATTGTCATATTTGAAGGCTGATTTGAATCCAAGAATGCTTCAAAAATTGTGAAATAAATTGGCAAACCAGATTCTAGCATCTGGTAATGATCAAGCAAGGAAAAAATGGGTCCCACCCACTGGTCATTCTCTAAGAAAACATTGACACGATGCTGGAATGATGAAGTTCCAGAAACAGATCTATATTCAGATCTGATTACTATTGCTCCTAGATTCTGCAGGGAAAGATCTCCAGATACAGGCTAGTATATCTTCAGAGATTCCTCTAAATCAGGGAATTACAATCAGTCAATCAATAATTACTCAAAATTATGTTCCTTCACAGCCACAAGGTTGGAATTGTGCTGATTAGCAGTGTCCAATAAGGACAAGTTCTTTGTTTGTTGTGTCCTTTTAAACTGGATTGTGCGCACATATTTTTTAGTCTGTTTTCTATGCAAACAATGTGCATTATCTATTATTTTAATTATTTATTTATTTTTATGACATGGGTATCTCTGAGGTCTTTGACCCAACAAGACTAATCCCCCTAGTGGCTCCCATTATCTATTATTTTCATGCAAAAGGTAAGCTGGCTAGAAGAAATCTTTATGTGGTCTAAAGTTTTAAAGGAAATGAGAACCTTGCTAGCGGTTCGTAACCCTTCAGAAACAATGCCTTACTAGCTATATGATGATATAAATCAAAATGGGGTTCATTTTAATACACATTTGTATGTGTAAAAGGATCTATAGATCCTTGTATTAACTTAGAAAGAGGAGAAGAACCAAAGGGAGGAAGAAATTGTGAATTCTGTCTTACCCAAAGATGGGAATCGACTTGTGTTTATATACACTTCACTGGTATCAATTTACATGATGATGATATCTTTACATCCTATGATTAGGCTATGATTACAAGCAATTATTGAAATGTCTACACAACCTTCCAAGAAGGGATATTTGACCAATCTACAAAATCCCACTAAGATTCCACACGTGAGATATGTTTGGATATGGGCTTATGGTTATGGATTTTTCAGGTTGGGTCAGTTGACCTGTTTATATCTCTACACTCCCCCTCAAATTGATGCGGTGTGGAACAAAGCATCAGTTTGGAAATAATATATTCATGTCGATCCTTGGGCAGCCCTTTAGTAAACACATCGGCTAGTTGATCATGTGAAGGAACATAGGGTAGACAAAGTTTGTCAGAGACATAATGCTGACGAATGAAGTGGCAGTCAATTTCTATGTGCTTAGTGCGCTCATGGAAGACGGCATTCTTGGCAATGCGAATGGCACTTGTGTTATCTGCATAAAGTGGAGTAGGGCCTTTGAGAAAAACACCAAACTCACGAAGGAGACGACGAAGCCAAACAATCTCACTACTAGCAGAGGACATAGACCGATATTCAGATTCAGCAGTTGATTTGGAAAGAGTGCTTTGTTTCTTACTCTTCCATGAGATGAGCGACGTTCCTAAGAACATGCACCAACCGGTTGTGGATCTACGAGTGTCAGGGCACCCTACCCAATCTGCATCGGCATAAGCTTGGAGTTGTAGTGAAGAAGTGGTCGGATAAAACAGTCCTCGATCACGGGTGCCCTTGACATACCAAAGAATCCAGAAAACAGCATGGAGATGCTGTTATTCATAGAGATGGAAACCAGAACACAGAAAATACAAAATAATGTTTTAATCCAGTGCCCATTAGGGTCGACTGTTCTCCCATTATAAAGGGGCTGAATCCCTGATTACATGCAACTATCATTATCTCATCTAATCTAGATCCTAAAAATCATTTTTACAATTGACGAAGTAAGATATGATGACTGGGCCCAAAATGGGCATGGGCTTGGATTGACACCCCCCCCCCCCCCCCCCCCCTCAAATTGATGCTGGGGAGTCATAAACCATCAATTTGGAAACAAGAAATTGATGTCGAGGCCGAGGAAGTCCCTTGGTGAAGATATCTGCAAACTGAAACTCGATAGGGACATGAGGTAGACTAATGACATCCCGCTTATATTCATCCCGAATAAAGTGACAGTCAACTTTGATATGTTTGGTACGTTCATGGAAGACGGGATTTTCAGTGATTCGGATAGCCCCAGTATTGTCAGCATGCAATGGAGTAGGAGAGGTTTGAGTGAACCCAAGTTTCGAGAAAAGGCCCCGTAGTCATAAGACTTCAAAACAAGCAGAAGACATGGCCCTATATTCAGCTTCCGTGGAAGATCTGGACACATATTCTTGTTTCTTGCATTTCCAAGAAATAAGCGAATTTCCAAGGTACATGTACCAACTAGTAGTAGAACGACGACTGTCTGGACAACCTGCCCAATCAGCATCCGCATAAGCAGTCAAATGAAGAGGATTATCCTTTGGATAATATAAACCAGGAGGGACAGTTCTGAGCAGATAGCGGATAATGCGCTTCACAGCTGTCAAATGAAGGTGTCGATGAGCGGTCATGAATTGGCTCACAAGATTAACAGCATGGGATATGCCAGGTCTAGTGATGGTGAGATAGACAAGACTTCCCACCAGGCACCGATATGTATGAGGATCAGGAAGAAGGTCTCCATCATCTTTACTCAGCTTGAGATTTACCTCGACAGGTGTATCAACAGGCGAAGAATCATGCAGGTCAGCCAACTCGATAAGGTCCGATGTGTATTTGTGTTGAATAACAAAGAGACCGCTGGGAGATTGATGCACCTCTAAGCCCAAGAAATAATGCAAAGGACCCAAATCCTTCATATGAAAGTAATTCCGGAGGGAATCTTGGAGAGATTTGATCATATCATCATTCGTGCCAGTGATAATAATATCGTTAACGTACACCAGAAGCACAGTAACCCCTGTAGATGTGTGGCATAAAAGAGAGATGGATCATAAGGGATTTGAGTAAAGCCACTTTCGCATAAGCGACCCCGGAAGGTTTCGAACCATGCCCGAGGAGCTTACTTTAGACCATAAAGCGATTTTCGCAGCCGACAGACGGACCTCTTGTAGGGAGAGGGGACGCCTTGTGGTATACGCATATAGACCTCTTCTTGCAAATCCCCAGAGAGAAATGCGTTTTTGACATCCATTTGGTATAATGGCCAAGACTGAGATGCAGCAATGGCGAGAAGTAACCTAACAGATGTCATCTTTGCCACAGGTGCAAACGTCTCCTCGTAGTCAATGCCATACTCCTGTCTATTTCCGAGTGCCACAAGTCTAGCTTTGTGTCTATCCAAGGACCCATCAGATTTAAGTTTGATCAGTAGATCCATTTGCAACCAATGGGCTTAACTGCTGAAGGACACTCCACAATATCTCATGTGTGATTCAGAGCCAATGCATCTAATTCCTCCTTCATGGCCTGGTTCCAGCAGTCTTGTTGGACAGCCTGCAAATAAGAACTTGGGATAGAGATAGAAGATAGGGTGGTCATCAAAGAAGTATGGGTAAATCCATACCGCTCAGGCGGTCTAGAAGTTCTAGAGGAGCGACGTAAGGCAGGAGTAGGTGTGGAACCATTTGTCGGTGGAGGATCAGGGGGAGGGCCATCTGCAGTGGGAGGTTTCTCCCGTCGGTGGTATACAAAAGCAGGATTAAACCTAGTAACAGAGGTTTGATCCGAAAAACCTGGTAAGAGAGCTGGTGAAGAGGGAGGAGGACAATCCATGTGAGTTTGGAAGAAATATTGATTTTCAAAGAAAATAACATTTCGAGAAACCCTGATACGACGACCAATGAGATCATAACAAACAAAACCTTTTTCATTATTGGCATAACCCAAAAAAGCACACCTACGAGATTGTGCTGTTAGTTTCGTTCTTTCTGTGGGAGGTAGATGAACGAAGCAAACACAGCCAAAGGTATGTAGGTGATCAAACACAGGATGATGACCAAACAATTTAAAATGAGGTGTTAAATGAGCAATGGTAGGTGATGGAAGGCGGTTAATGAGATAGACAGCTGTGGTGAGAGCTTCAGTCCAAAAACGAGGGGGAACGGATGATTCAATCAGAAGAGTTCTAGTTACATCAAGAAGATGTCTGTTTTTCCGTTCCGCGACTCCATTTTGTTGTGGAGTATACGGGCAGGTACGTTGAGAAATGATTCCTATATTGTTTAGAAAGGATTGAAAATCCTCCCCCCCCCCCCCCCCCCCCGAGTCTGAGCGCAAAGTTTTAATGCATTTAGAGAATTGGTTTGCAACATAGTTAACAAAAAATTTAAATGCATTAAGAACATCAGACTTCGAATGTAATAAATAAATCCAAGTAAATCTGCTATAGTCATCAATGAATGTTACAAAGTACTTGAAATGACTATGGGAGGGTCGGAGCAATGCCCCAAGCATCACTGTGAATCAAGTTAAAACATGCAGTGCTCCGTGTGGTGGAGTGTGAAAAAGGTAAAGTTTTACTCTTCCCTAATTTACAAGCATCACATTCAAAAGAAGCAGAGTCAATAGGTTTATTTAATAATCCAGATTGAAATAAAGTAGACAAAGTAGAGGCATTTGGATGACCAAGCCTATTATGCCACAATCGAGAATTATTCTGAATAAAAAAACAAAATAAGATGTAAAGTTTTATTCTCAATAACAGAAGACATTGGTAAGGAAAAAAGTCTACCACGCTTAGGCCCCCTCGCGATCACTTCCCCCGACTCCTGGTCCTGCACAACACACCCAGAAGAAGAGAAGGAGACATTGCAATTATTTTCAACAAGCTGACCCACAGAAACCAAATTGGTAAGGAAAAAAGTCTACCACGCTGACATTATTTTCAATTAGCTGACCCACAGAAACCAAATTGTTGCAATTATTTTCAACAAGCTGACATTGGTAAGGAAAAAAGTCTACCACGCTTAGGCCCCCTCGCGATCACTTCCCCCGACTCCTGGTCCTGCACAACACAGCCAGAAGAAGAGAAGGAGACATTGCAATTATTTTCAACAAGCTGACCCACAGAAACCAAATTGGTAGCAAGATGAGGCGAAACTAAAACATTGGTTAAGGGTAAGGGGCCAGAGGTATCACCAACAGAGGTGATGGGGGGATGATCTCCGTTGGCAGCTTGAACAGTGAGATGACCAGTGTAAGGAACGACATTCTGTAATGTTATAGGTGAAGAGGCCATATGGTTACTTGCACCAGAATCTAAGTACCATGTATTGGAAAGAGAGGAATCAGTACCTACGATGTTCATGGATGCCAAGGCATTGATGATCATTTGGTTAACCATCTCAGGGTGAGAGGAGCTGGAGACGCAGGCTGTGAGGATGAATCATACTGCAGAGAACCACTATAGTCAGAGGATGCACAGCGTGGAGTGGTTACTGTGTAAGCAGTAAGAGCTGACGACACAGTGGAAGTACCAGGAGCGGACTGCATATAGTTGCGGGGCGTAGAATTGCGAGCCTTCTTCCGACATTCATTAATAACATGACCAGTGGCTTTACAATATCTGCAAATTCTTGCCTTGCATTGATTTGCATAGTGACCATATTTTTTGCAATTATGGCACTGAACTTTACTGATGTCCCGAGGAGGTTGTCTGGTTATAGCAACATAAGCAAACGGAGCCTCAGCAGATCTTTGTTGTTCCAAAGTAGTTTTAGTAGCCAGACACTGTTCTTCCCGCAAAAGTTCTTGAAGGCAGTTATCCAAGCTGGGAAGAGTAGCCCTGCTCATCAAGTTCGATCTAACTGGTTCAAACTCCATACGAAGTTTCATGAGAAGCGAATCCTGATGACTACTTTGCTGTAATGGAAGTAATTCCGGTAGGAGTGTTGTAGACACCGTGGCAAACTTAATCTCATCATATTCGGACCACAGTCTGCGAAAGCCATTGTAATACTCCTGAATAGACTGGGTGCCTTAAGTGAATTGAGAGATTTCAAGTTCCAATTGAAACTGACGAGCAGCATTGCCTTGTTGATAAATGTTCTTAAGATAACCCCACATTTCACGGGCATTTTTACAGGGTTTAAGGTTGAGGATAAAATGGGATTCAACAAAGCCCAACAACCAGGTCTTGATTCTAACATCCTTTGTTTTCCAAGCTAAAATCTTCTTATCATCTTCCTCAGGTTGAGGGTCAGATCCATCAATGTGTGCCCAGAGTTCTTTTCCTTCCAAGTAAATTTGAAATTGGAAGGCCCATGAGGTATAATTTGTTCCATCAAATCGAACCAGGGTTATCTCATGTTTTTCCATTACTAAAGACTAGTAAGAAGCACACCCAGTTTTAATAACACAAACAGGAGGTGTTGCAACAGATAGCAACCAACAGACGAGATTTGACAGTGAAAAATGTCCAGAGGAGAGGCAACAACAGCAGGAAGAAGTAAAACCAATGATAAAGAAATTAATAGTCAGCAGCAGTAGTAGTCTCAGATGAAAACAGGAAAAAAATAACCATCCGGCAAACAATAAAAGGAGCAACAACAGCAGTAATAGTAACCCAGATGAAGGAGCAATCAACAGCAGAAATCAAGCAACAGTAGATAAGGAAGACAACAGTAGTAGGAAAATGAAGACAAATTAACCAGAACAGGCAGCAGTAGCAACAAAGTCCAGCAAAGAACCAGAACAGCAAGCACCAATAAAAATTCCGGAAACCAGCACCCAAAAAAACCGAAAACGTCTAGGTCGTCTAGGAGTAGAATTGGACCTGGGCTCCACCAGGTGATCTCTGGGTAGATCAGAGAGGGGATGGGTGAACAAGATAATCACGCAACTATTGGAAGTGGTCCCAGTCAAATCAGATCCAGATCCTGGATTTTGGACGGCCGAGATAAAAACAAGTGGAAAAAATTGAATTTCAACAAAAACAAGTAGAAGACCTACCTCTAATGATCAATAAATCTTGAAAAAATCTTCATAAACAAGAAGATATTCAGTCGACCAAGAGGGAAGAATCCGCTGAGAATGGTGATGTTGATCACAGGTGGGCCACGCCTAATCAGAGATGATCAGAGATGATCAGGGATGATCCAGCTGAAGAAAAATATCACAGATGGCTTCCAAGGCTTGGAAGATGACTCAGGAGACGATCATAGATGATCAACCTGGGACCTCTGATGAGAAATAATTCCAGGAAAAATCACCAAAATTCCTGAAATAAACCTGCAACCATACTGGGCTGCTTCTGCAGATGAGTTGATGATGATCTGAAGTGGGCCACGTCTGATATGAGATGATCAGATCTGATCATGGAGTATCTGGGATGATCAGTGATGATCTGAGGTTGCACGGAGGGCTTCCAGATCATTGGATGTGAAAGAAACTAAAACCCTAGGCTCTGATACCATGTTATTCTTAGAGATGGAAACCAGAACACAAAAAATACAAAATAATGTTTTAATCCAGTGCCCATTAGGGTCGACTATTCTCCCATTATAAAGGGGTTGAATCCCTAATTACATGCAACTATCATTATCTCATCTAATCAAGATCCTAAAAATCAGTTTTACAATTGACTAAGTAAGATATGATGACTGGGCCCAAAATGGGCCTGGGCTTGGATTGACAGATGCGATTTACGAGGATCGCTAAGGAACTGATTGACAGTCTGAACGACATGAGAGATATCTGGCCTTGTCATAGTCAGATATAGTAGGCTACCAACCAACCGTTGAAACAACGTTGGGTCTTGAAGAGTTGGCCCACCATCTTTGCTAAATTTAACATTGAGTTCAATGGGTGTGGCAAAGGGTTTGGCATCACCAAGTCTTGCCGATTTGACCAAGTCATCAGCATATTTGGTTTTTACTACTCGAATACCATCCTTGTTCCTTGAGACTTCGAGTCCTAAAAAGTAAGTGAGGGGACCCAGATCTTTCATCTTGAAGGATTTCATGAGATGACTTTTCAGGTTGGAAATACCTATTGCATCATTGCCACTGATTATCATATCATCAACATAGATCAAGAGAACAGTACAACCACGCGAAGTTCTTCGAATGAAGAGAGAATTATCATTTGGACTTTGATGAAAGTTAGCTGTAATGATAGCAGAGCGGAACTTATCAAACCATGCCCGTGGAGCCTATTTGAGCCCGTATAAAGACTTTTTCAGTCTGCAAACATGTCGAGGCGGACATGTATATCCTGGCGGAGGACGCATATACACGATTTCCTTGAGATCACCATGTAAAAAGGCATTATTTATATCCATTTGCCATAAAGGCCAATTACGAGCTGCTGCGACGCCTAGTAGACATCGCACTGTAGTCATTTTAGCAACAGGGGCAAATGTTTCTTCATAATCAATGCCATATTCCTGTTTATAACCTTGGGCTACCAATCGTGCTTTGTAGCGATCAATACTGCCATCGGATTTGACTTTTAGTGAATAGACCCACTTGCTTCCAATGATAGATGTATTCGACGGAAGAGGCACAATGTCCCAAGTGTTGTTCATCTCGAGAGCTAACAATTCATCTGTCATAGCATCTTGCCAACATGGTATATTAGCAGCTTGAGAATAAGAAGTTGGAATAGGAATGGGATCTGAAGAAGTAAATAACGCGAAAAACCCATACCAATCTGGGGGAACTAAAATACGACTAGAGCGTCGCAAAATAGGATTACGTTCATTAGGAGTGTCATGTCCTTGAGGAGTCAACATGGTTGGTTGATCGGTAATGAGAGTAGCTGGAGGCAGATGCTTGGCGCGCCGCTTATAAACTTGAGTAATTTCTGGAGAAGAGTCAGATGCTGGAAAGTGAGGAAGGTAAGAAACTTGGATAATAGGAGGAGAGGAATAGAACGGAACATGTTCTAAGAAAACAACATTTCGTGAGATACGTAACCGGCGTTCCTTGTGATCATAACAAAGGAAGCCTTTGTGGTCATCACTGTATCCAAGAAACATGCAGCGAGCAGCCTGTGGGGACAATTTGTTTTGCTCAAGGGAAGGGAGATGAACAAAGCATAGACATCCAAATACCCTCAAATGTGAGTAAGAGGGTGGGGAACCAAATAAGCACTCAAATGGAGAGACTTTCCCAAGGACAGAGCTAGGAAGTCTGTTTATAATATGCATAGCTATATGCGCTGCTTCACACCAAAATTTAGGTGGAACTAGGGATTCAACAAGAAGGGTTCTGACAATTTCTAAAAGGTGTCGATTCTTTCGTTCTACTATCTCATTCTGTTGTGGGGTGTGAGGGCAAGATTTTTGGTGGAGGATCCCTCTATCAGATAAAAAAGAGGTGAATTCTTTGGATGTGTATTCTCCCCCTAAATCTGAGCGTAGGATCTTAATGGTCTTTTGAAATTGAGTGCTTACCATATTGTAGAATTGGCAGAACATGGAAAAAACTTCAGATTTAGATTTTTAAAAGTATATCCATGTGTACCTACAATGGTCATCTATGAATGTAACATAATACTTATATCCAAGTCTACTCAATTGAGGAGCAATGCCCCAAACATTTGTATGAATAATATCAAATGGAGCAGTGGCACATGAGTGATGAGTAGAAAAAGGCAACACATGACTTTTACTCAAGCAACAAGTCTCACATTTTGATTTTGCAAAAGAAGAAAACATAGTACTAGTAACAGATTTTTCCAAACTACCAAGTCTAAACAATGAAAGCAAATTTGCATTATTCAAATGACCAAGGCATTTATGCGAAATAGGCCATAATCTATTTTGAACTCCCACAGAAGAAGCAAACAATGAAGGTTGTCCCATGTCCAAGAGAAAGAGCCTGCCATGCTTACTCCCCTTCCCGATCGCCCTCCCAGTTTGCCGTTCCTGTATGACACTACCAAAGGGAGAAAAGTGAATCAGGAATCCACAATCAACAAGTTAACCAATAGAAATTAGATTAGCTGCCAAATTGGGAACAAAATAAACATCAGATAATGTAAAAGTCCCCATGGATATGGTTCCCAGACCAGAAATTGGCAATTGTTGACCATTGGCTGTGGTGATTGAATCATGACCCATATATGGTTTTGTGTTATGCAAATTTTGGGCTACAGAGGTCATATGGCTGGATGCACCAGAGTCTAGAAACCATGTTGAGTGTGTGATAGGTGATGAGAGGGAAGTAGATGAGTGAAATGCAGGAAGAGCTGTAGAGGAAGACAAACCACTAATACCTATGGAGGTAAATGGAGTGGCCACAGAAGAATTTATCATCTCACGAATCCGAGCAGTGGTCAGAGTGACTGACCCTGTATCTGAGGATGGCAAGTCAAGCGAGGTGCTTTGTTGAACCTGAAGAGCATTTGGGCCACGCTTTGTAGATTGATCAGGTTTCTTATCAGGCCTTCGTGTACAATTGGAAATGACGTGACCATTTCTCTTGCAATAGTTGTAAAATAATTTTCTCCGGCAGTCTCGAGCCACATGACCATACTTCTTACATTCATAACACTGTGGTTTTTGTCCACGAGTAGTGAACATGGCTGTCTCATCAACTGATGATGGTGCCGGTTGTGTTAGAAGTGTCTTTGGGTCCGCATTAAGGGAATGAGTAGATAACATGCGAGCTTCTTCCCGGAGAACCTCTTGGATGCACGTATCTAGATCAGGAGAGATTTCTCTATTCATAAGAGCGGCTCGCACAGGTTCAAATTCCGATCGAAGGTTCATAAGGAATTGACTAACATGTTGTTCTTCCCGTAATTTAAGGGCTTGAGGAAGAAAAGCTGCCGAAACATATTGAAGGAGCATTTGATCCCTCTCGGTCCATAGGGCTAGAAAGCCATTGTAGTATTCCTGGACAGATTTATCATTCTGGCAATATCTTGCTAACTCTGTATCAAGGTGAAATCTTCGGGCCTTGTTTTGCTGATGATAAATTTTCTTCATATGGTTCCACATGTCGGAAGCAGTGGTAAAGGCTTGAAGTGCCATTGAAAAGGAGGGATCTATTGAGTTGAGGATCCATGTTATCACTTTTGCATTGCGTTGGTTCCAAGTAGCAATGGTTTTGTCATCTACAGCAGGTGTGGTAGATGTGGCAGTGGTGCCTGCAATGGGTTTAGGAGTTGTCCCATCCAGATATCCTAACATACCTTGCCCTTCAACAAAATTTTTGAGATGGAAGGACCAGGATAGGTAGTTAGTTCCATTAAATTTCACTGGAATGATATCAATCTTGTCCATTTGAAACAGATATATGAATTTCCCGAAAAGAAACCAAATGCAAAAAAAAAAGGCTGCTGGGCGTCCAAAAAATGGAGCAGGAATGGGGATTTCTTGTTGTGTGTTGATTTTTGTTTCAATCAACCTTCCAAGTTCAATTAATAACCTATTTTCTCAGCTTTTGGAGAAGGAATTTCTCAGTTTCGACAGTTGGATGTGTATGAAGTAACAACTTTAAAACTTTCTGTGAAAACTGTCGAACCCAAAAAGTAGGTACAACACTAACCTTTTGAGATGATAAAGTTTCAAAAAAATATGAAGAAATCCCAGAGTAAATAGGCGAGCAACTTGGTGCAGAAGTTGTGACAGATGCACAATCCGAGGTGGGCCCAGTTCTTGATCAGACGGTTAGATCAATAGATAGCCGAAATGGAGATTGTGGTCTCTATTGGGCTGATAAAATGCCAGAAAAATGTAGGGAAATCCAAGAATAATGGGCGAATCTGATGCTGTAGTTTTCTGCAGATTCGACAATCTGGAGGTGGGGTCCACTGCTTGATCAGGTATACAGATGGTTGTCGACTGGTTATAGAATATTGCCAGAGATATCTCCTTGTACAGAATGTGGTTTTGGAAGGCTGAGATGATTCTTCTACTGATCAGAAGCACTGTTGAGATGATCTTTCTTTGATTCAGAGAGAGATGAACAGAGAAAATGTCCTCTGTTGATTACTTAGTCGACTGAACAAGAAGATCCACAAAGACAGAGTTGTAGTAGCTCTGATACCATATAAGAAACCATATACCAACCCAAAAACTTAAGCTGATGGGTGGAAGGCCCATACAGGTATATTAAGACATGACAAGCCTCTTACTTAGGCGATGTGGGATGTGGGACCTGTTTATATCTCTACAGTATGGATGATGGTTATTTCTTTAGTATATATTTAGTAAATGATGTTTCTGTTTTATGACACCACGTTTTACGAATTCGTAACGTACAGTTTTTTTTTTTGGTGTGTTTTTTTTTTTTTTTGGTGGGGGGGGGGGGGGGGGGGGGGGGACTCAAACTTGCACACACTATACAGTATACCTAACCAGCTGAGCAACAACAGGGGACAAGTGAGGACTTATGTTTTCCATTACTTTCCTGATCTAAATTGTTACGGGACTTTGCAGGGTGAAGGACCAGGTAGTGACCCAAAGAAATGGAAAGAGCTATTCAAAGCTGCCCAGATCCAATGATGAGATGCATCTTAGGCCCCTGTACTATTAAAGCTATGTTATATTATTTACTTTTGTACCTTTTGTCGTCATTGCCTTCCTCAATGTGAAATATGTATTCCAGAGAGAACATGGGAAAGGAAAATGCATGGTCACATGGAAGTAAATTCACTTGAAATAGATAAAGATGTTGTTTTGTTAATTTTTCTGTTGAACACTAGGAATAATATCTTGCATAAGGTCTAAGTTGTATAAATACTATGCAAAAATAATGTGTAAAGTGATATCTATATCATCATCGTGACGACATGAGCCTTGTCCCATTGATCTCGGTTGGATGAAATAGTTCCACAAATAAGCTCTAAGAAACTCTCTCGATGTGCATGTGTAAAGGATTACTCTAGAGATCGGATGGTGAAAAGGAAAGGGAAAATGTTGGCTTACACAACACATACATTTATCACTTCACACTGGAACTTGTTGTAGGGACACCACCGATGCAAGGCACCATATTGAAAAGCAGCACACTGAAGTGTATGCTCCTGAAGATTTGCATAAAAGGGAGAGGAGCTTTCTTGTGTAGACCATACCTGTATCATACTAGTTAGTTATTAGCTAGATTATTTTTAGCTTTGATTGATTCTTTCTAATCCCTTTAATTGGGTTGTTGAGTGTTGAGAATATTGAGAAATATTTGGCTTTATTTGTAATTTTGATGATTGGGTTTATCTGTAATTATTAGAGTTACTTTAGGATGGATTTGTGATGGGATAAGGATTAGGTTTATTGATTAACTTTCTTAGTATGAGTAGATATCTTAGGTTGTGAATTCTTATAAATAGCCATCCGCTATTCTTAACGAATTCACCTTAAGGGCCCGTTTGGTAATTTACTTTTAAAATAAAGTGGAGTGAAGTGAAATGAAAAGAATGAATAAAATATAAGTAAGTTATGATGATATTTTGTTTTTAGTTGTTTGGAATGGAATATTTTTGACTTTTTGTATGGGGAAATGTAGATTTTTTGTCTTTTAGTGAGTAAATGTAGTTGCTTTTTGACTTCTTTTGGAAAAGATGGAGAGAATTTTTGTAAAAGGTGTTTTTGATGGGATGTTTAACTTAACTTGACTTTATTAGTAAATTTACCAAACGGGCCCTAAGAGATTTCTGCCCAAGTCATTCCGGCAAGATTTAGTGCATAATTTCTTGTTCAACCAAAAACTTGACAAACAAGAGAGCAATCAGCAAGTATCAGAAGGTAGCAGAGAATTTCGACAGAGTGTCTGCATTGAGGGTTTCTATTCACCATCGGACTCATCGTAGATATCTTTGTCCTTCTCGTCTCTTTTGTCCATGGCTTCCAAATCTCTTTGTGATCCCTAATCTATGCTAATCTCCATAGCCAGAACCGGTAACTCTGTTGTTAATTGTTTTCTAAACAGTTTTCAAACGACCCAGAAAACATCTCACTTGGTGCTCACTCAGGTATGTTGACCCATATTCAGGCGACCCACTAACCTATTTAGTAAAGCAACAGCCAAGCAGTTTGGACCACTTTCTTCTCAATCTCATCTTCTTCCTTAAAAGCTGATCCAACAGAACACATAGAATATTAAAAGAAAAGGAAAAAGAAGATTTTTTAAGTCTCTCTCTCTCTAGAGTGGAGGTGTTCTTCAGATCATCATATAGAATTGATTTACATTGAGGAAAAAAGGGGCATCATGTCAACAGCTGTGTTAGCGGTCCTACTATCTGAGCGTTATCTTGCCACCTACAGTTTCTTTTAAGGGCATGTTTGTGTAATATTTTTCTGCAAATAAGTGAATGGTTCTCCACATAAAACCTTTTTTTTTTTTTTTGTTTGGTGCGGAACAATTCTACGGAAACACTTTTCTGCTTCGTCGGCATTTTCCTTGCTAATGCTGGAAATGGGTCCCAACTTGTTTCAACACCATTCTCTCTCTGGTGAATTCTCTCCATTTCAGTGATTCAGTGTTTATCTTGCTAGCCATGATACATTTTCTTCATCAAGACTCCCCTACCATCCAGGCAGTTTTGTCAAGCTCAAATAAATTTTGCTCACTCCCACTCCTCCCCATATCTCACAAAGGTGTATATGTACTCCCTACATTTTCTTGAGATGAAATGTTTTAAGATGTATATATGTCATGCACCACCTAAACATCTCAAAGGCTCATGCTGACAAGATCTTTGCCGGTAAGTTGCCAATGTATAAAGTTTGCATCTCATTGAACCTGAATCTTCCCTCTGAAACCTTTGCTAACCATCCTTGCCGGCCAAGAGAGCAGATATCATTCTTTACTTCTCAGACCTTATTTTTCTTGTTTATTCTTCTTCTTCCCTTTGTTTTTTTTTCATTTGGAATGGTAACTTTACTATTTTTTAATGGAAAAGGAAAGAGAAGATTGTAGGACAACATTAAACAAAGAAAAAAAAATTCATCCCCAAGCAAGAACAAAAACTACTTTTATTAAGGACACGTTTGGCAACCGGAAAGAAATCCTTTGATCTATTTAGAGGATTCCTTCATTCTTCTTGCACAATGATATCCTCAATGAGAATTTCTCATGAAGAAGATCCATTTCA
The DNA here is from genome assembly GCA_038049695.1 of Cinnamomum chago. Lineage (NCBI taxonomy): Eukaryota > Viridiplantae > Streptophyta > Magnoliopsida > Laurales > Lauraceae > Cinnamomum > Cinnamomum chago. The sequence continues at coordinate 39,899,412 of CP142454.1, forward strand.
ATCCATGTTTGGCAAACACAAGGGAATATATGGATTTGCATATAACTACATCCAAAGGTCACAAGTTTTTTTTTTTAATTTTCTCACAACCGTATTTTTCTTTCTTGAGATGATGGATGGTTTGGATTTTCATTGTAGGTCCCATAAAAATTAAAAAGTATTTTTTAGGTTAGTGAACCTTTTTACAAATATCCCAAAATATATAAGAAATCAACGGCTGAAAATTGACCTTCAAAACATTTTGGACCTTTTAAACATGATGAATGGTTCAGATCATGATTGTGAGACTCATAAAGTCGGGTTCAATATCACCTCGGGATACGTTTCATGCGGAAACAGTTAATGTATTTCACTTTGGATGTTCAACGGTCAGTAGGTTTTTTTTTAATCACCATCCATGATGAGTCAGGATGTCAAATCTTGACTCAGACGTTAGAGGCCTTCTGAATAGACTAGACGGTTCGGATTTTACAAAAAGGATCCATAGAAATCCAGATCTTATTATCCAAGGGTCTAGACTTTTTTTGCAAATATCTAAAAATCTATGAAGAATCAACGGCTGATATTTGACCATGTAGTTGTTTTAGATATTCATAACACGATTAACGGTTCAAATCATGAATTCGGATCCCAAATAGGAGATTTACAAATAAAAAACCGGTAACTCCAAAAAGTACTGTTCATCCGCCTCCATCTGAGAGGGATGTCTGACCAGGCCTTTTCTTGCCTTTCGAAGATTCATAGAGTATTTTCAGAAATCCCCACATACGATGGAAAGCAAGGTTTCTGCACCGTGGACCTTTGCCAAACGTGCCCAAAAGACATAAAAAAAGCTTGCATTAGAAAACAACTAAAGCAGCTTTATCCTTGATCCCACTAGGCTTATATCTTAATTAATCCAACTATGGAAGTTTTTACACCTTGCTGTTTCCTGTATGATATTTTTTCCCCTTCTTGAAGGTACCCCATTTATCACTTCTTCCTAAAGAAGCACCTACAACTTTTCCAACCTTCATCATTTGCTCCCCTGCCACCCCCACTCTGATCACTGCTATCAAGATGAGGCATTACTATCTGACTGTCCTCACTTTCACGAGTCATGACTCTGATCAAGAATTTTGTTATCACTCACCATGTCAGCCCATGACTTCCAATATGCATTTTCTCAGCTGAGCATATGCCCATCCTTACTATAATCAGTTTCATTCTTCCTCCGAACAAAATGCTTCACCATCTTATCAAGAATTTCGTCTTAACCACCCAAAGAAAACCCACATTATATCAGCTATTTCATACTTTTTTAGTCAACCTCCTCCATCACAGATTTACAAGGTAACTCCTCCCTCCTTGATTGATATTGAGCACAATGATTTTGATGCACATCATGTGCTGACTTACCTGATTGGGTGAACCACCATAGCCCAAGACATATATGCATTATCATGTTGTCTCGACCAATTTCCTTGAGAATTGCATATTGAAAAGCCTTCCCTTGATAATCAATATCTTCACCTTGAATATGATCCACATCTTTCAGCTGGGTTTCAACATGGCAACCAGAAGGTATCAATCAACTATATATCACCGACCGTTTTGCAACTCTTAATCCACAATCACCATTTCATGTATTGGGCAGTGGACCAAGGCCCACTGGATTCAGCCCAAGGCCTACAAACGGCTAGATGGACCGAGTGTGGGTCAACTTGAAACCACAGACACATGATGTATTTAAAAATCACAAAACATAACTAGCAGTCTACCTACCCCCAATTGATCCTTGATTCATAGGTCCTTGATCGCCAACACATCTCAACAGATTCGAATGGCAATTTGCCTGACCTAGGGAAATCATATCCTAATCAGACTCGCAGCCCAATAGGAGTTGCTGACTATGAACTATTTGAATCAAAGAGCACTTAACCATCAAGACTCCCCAGCTGAATAATCAGTGTGTTGGACCCCAAGCAAAGCTGAAGCTTGTGTTGTTGAAGGTATCCATTGCATTAGGCCTTCCAGCATGTAAGCAGGCTGGTCCTTGGGTGTGTGATTCAACTTACAAGCACGGCTGGAAAAATCTACTGAATATGGCTCAATACAAACTTGGCACCTACCAAGTTGAGTCATTGCCAAGAAAACAAATAAATGGCCTGAGAAATGAATCCCAACACCATCAATAGCAGTAAATATAGTCAATGTTATATTAAGAAGCAAGGACATTGGCAAGAAAACAAATACGTACCTCAATTCATATTCCTGGGCAATGAAATGAATCCCACCACCATCAGTCAAATTCCAAGGGGGTAAAGGCACCATCATAGACTTTATCAAAACTAGTTATTGTCCACTAAAAATTGAGGCAAAGTTATATGACCATACATTGAGTAAATCATGATTTATCGCAACCTGCTACAACCCCCCGAAGGAAATTGAGGCAAAGTTAGGCCAAATGCAACAAAAGATTTCATTAAAAAGAAGGATGCAAGGAAAAGGAAACAGAGGTACAAGAGCATTGTACCCCATAAGTGAAAAATGTAAGAAGACAAATAGAGTGTAAATTAAGTTGAAAGTTGATAAAAGGCCCCAAGATGGCTTTGAGTGCACCCGTATATAACTAATCTTTAGGTAATCAAATTGGCAAGCCCACAACAGATGTATGGAAGATGTTGTTTACAATTATCATACATGAAATGCCATTTACAATCAGTGCTTATTTTACATTCACAGTTCAAAGAAACAGACAACCTACAAGAACCCTGGCATTCCTGATCTTGATGAAATTCTGGACCGGATAAATGGTCCATCCACAAGCTTTTTGACAGGTTAAGAATACATCTGAGCTTGCTCATTCCTTTCAGCTATGGGAAGGTCAACTTAGTCCGGCTAATGATATAATGCCCATTGCATAGCTCAGTCTAACAGAAAGAAATATCAAATAAAGGGATATAAGACCAACTCCTAACATTCTGTTAGGGCGCATGTCATTTCGAGGTAAAACAAATAGCGCCCAGATGAGCCCAGTAATAAGGAATCCCATAGTATAAAACAAGCTATCATCTCTTGGAACAACATAAGAAGCAGGTCTCTGCGTCCAGGCTCCAAACAACATAGAAATCCCTAAACCAGCAAGAGTGTTAAACATGGGTCCAGCATAGCATCCAGAAAGCGCGATCTGCACACCATCCCCACCACTCATAGCCAATGCAACATTAGACATCAAATCACCCATTGAGTTGCCCCATGCCAACACTGTTAATCCAAGCACTGATGGATTAATCCCAAGAATTGTACCTAATGCCACTAAGAGGGCGACAAGTTCGTTAGCAACAATGTAAAACCAGACTATGCTCATCACAAATCCTCCAAAAACCCATGGAAACAAGAATTTTCGTGGTGGGCGGTCGGATGAGGTAAATACAAATGCAAGTGCACCGAATGTTACGCCAAGTAGAACACATATAGCATACATAGCTTTCCCATAATGAGAACCCCCTGTATCTGCATTCCATAGAAATGCAAGAAGAATTGGTGCTAATGTAGCGCTAGCAACTGCATAGCCTTTCGACCACCTTTCCTCCTCAACAATTGGAATTGTCAACCGCCTAGGAAGTGTCAATGGTATCTCCATGAGCGAAAAAATCTTGGAACAGGAGAATGAGAACGACAAGTGGTTGGACTCCCTTTCATCATCACTCCAACCCCATAGTGGCCTCGGATTTTCTATGGCACTAAATTTTAGAGTTTGGTTTGAATAAATAGCCACATTTGAAGCCCACATCCACTGTGGCAATGTGCCTTGCAAATGTGACGCATCATTGTTGAAATCAATATCAAGCAGCGGGCTGTAAACAGATTCATCCTCTTCATTCCCACTAGCAAATATACTTCCTCTAACTGGAAGCAATGGTGTCACAACATCAAGCTTCAACCTCCGGGCATGTTTGCTCAAAATTTCATTTGCTGCCACCAAAAATGCATAAACCACATATATCAAAACAAATGCAACTGCACCTCCAACACCGACCTTCCCACTGATTAATATCAGAGACAGCGATACAAGTGTCAAAAGAAAGAAACCAATGTCCCTAACAAAACATTTTCGGTCAATCTGAACCCGCTTATCTGCAATACATATTGAAACAGCCCCAACCACAATACAGGTGACGAAAACAGCCCCACCCAACACACTGTTAAGCCCAACCTCTCCAGCATCAGAACCCACAAAAGCAGCGATGCTTGCAAACACATCAGGAGCTCCATTTCCAAGGGGAAGAAGAGTGACTCCCGCAACTGTAGGGGGGAGCTTCAAAAGACTAGAAAGCTTCTCCAGGCAACAACAGAAGTAGTCAGCAGCCGTGTTACCCATCATATAAAATAGTGCGGCCAACCAAATAGCCAAAATTGCATAGCCAAAAATGGGGACTTCCTTGCAATTACAGTAGAAAAATGTTAAATAATTAATAAACCCACCAGATGCACACTGCTGATGGTATCTCAGGAACTCGCACTGGCTCGCAAAACCCTTGTGCTCTGCCAATCCGGCACAAACAATAGGACTCCCAATTGCTGTATTGTTCAACTCATTGGTCAAATCTCGCTCCGTAGAATTTCCAGAAATCTCAGCAATTCGCCTGTGCAAAGATCCGAAATGCTTTGTCTGACGTGGAAAGCTTCCCTTCGAAATCAATTGAGAAGAAGTTGGGTACGTATTACGCTTGAGAAATGGATTTCGAAGAACATCATCTTGGTTGTAGAAGAAGAAGAACACAACAAGAGCGCATAGAGCATTGAAAGCAAGACGAATCCGGAGACGGGGCTTGGGACGGTCGCAACGAGAATTTGAATCCATCCTGTCCAAACACTTATAATCCTCAGAATTTCATTAACACGTGAATTATAAACATGAAATTCAAGGAAACCCTAGGTCCATCTTATCAATTCAAGGTTCTTTCCAATTGAAACCCTAAAACTGGAAAAAAGAAAATTGAACAAGTGGAATTCCGCTCCATGATTCAGATGGATTTGTGTAAAAGTGGCAGACTGAGAAATGGCTAATTATCACCCAAAAAACAACGACGATGTCAACATCATTATCAAGTGAAAATTAGTACCTCCTTGATCCCTTCCTTAAATTGATAGAGACCTTTAGTTGTCGTGCTCCTAAGAGTTCCTCCAATCAAACCTTCTCTAGTATGTTCTTAGCATGAAACCTTTAAAGAGAAAGAAGAGAAATATAAGATGATGTGAGAGATGGAAGAAACATGTGGGGCATCCATCTCAAGTTGTGTAATGATTTTTAAAATGATGGCTAGTTTATCACTGTGATATGTAAAATGATGATTGATGACAATGCCAATGAGATTAAAAAAAAAAAAAAAGAGCTTTGGCATAAGTTGTAGATAGAGTTTAAAAATAAAAGTAGCCCTAGATAATGCCATCATCGGGAGTTTCCATGCAAATGATTTCTTGTAACCCACAAGGCCTGTCATTGCAATATCTAGACAATTCATATTACAAACCCTCTCAATAATACAAGCTCGCCAAGATTTCATCCCAGTGGAACTAAGGGAAGTGATATACACCAATAGAAACAGTGTTGCACAAACCCATCCATAGATGAAGAGAGAAGAGGTGAAAATGATGGTGAAAGATAGTTTCACACAGTTCATATTTGAACTCTTTGCAGAAAGTACTTGCACTCAGCATTTTCCTTATTTCTCTTTTTTGAAAAGCAAAAGATGGTAATGCAGGTATAATTTATAATGGGTGTAAACTACATACATGAAAGCGTAGCCCATTCAAGACAACAATTCTCAACTCCTTTCCAAGAAAAATACTCATAGCACTCTAAAATAAATCCCCTCTTGAAACACAAGTTGAAATTTACATACAAAGAAAAACATTCTGCAAGCCTACTATATTCAAACCCACAAGCACCCAAGAAAAACATCTGCAACACTCCTATCTATATCCTTCATTACATACAAAGTTCAATACATTGTCCAAAATGAAGATGGAAATGAATAATGGTCCAGAAAGGGTTCAATAAGAAAATGAGTCTAATGAAATATAAAACTCACCAACAATTCAAAAAATCACTTTATAGTTCATCAAGCATCAGTTAGGGTTAGGGATTGGGTAAAACAGGACAAGAAAATAGATGAGTGTGGAACCTAAGTAATTTAGAGCTTCAAAATGTCATTCAATCAAGAGAGAATTAGGGTTTTCTGACATGTATCGATCTGGGGCTAGAAATTGAAAGGGCAAAAATCTTCTAGGTCAACATATTCACTTATCAGGATTCAGGGTCCATCTCATCTAATGGAGAGAGAGAGAGAGAGAGAGAGAGAGAGAGAGAGAGAGAAAGACAAAAGTAACAACAAATGCCTATTGAACCTGCAAAAATAAATGACTGCACAACAAAAGCAAAAACCCTAGGCATTAAAGAATAAAGAAGAAGACTGAAGAGAGAATCAGGGAATGAGAGCGGACCTCTGTGCAACGCTGAGACTGTGCCGAAGCCGGACTGCCTGAGCCTGATCGGGGAAGAAGGCAAGCGATTAGCGTGAAAAAGGGTTTTGTTGATTCGTTCGGGTTTGGGAAACGTTGAAAACGAAGGGGAGGGAAATTGGGAAGGAATTTTCGGCTTACGGGACCTTGGGGATGATGGGCCCAATGCCGCCTTTTAAAATAATTGGATCGCCCCTGCTCATAACGTGGGTCCTCCTAGAGATGTCAAACGGGCCGGGCCGGGCCGAGCCGGAGTGGGCCGGCGGGTCTGTTCAAATTTTTTCCCTTTTATTTTTAATATATATATATATATATATATATATATATATCTTATGGTCTATTGTGAGACAATGTATTGTTCACCTAATTATTCTCAACTATATTTCTACCTCACAATTTAAAATAAAGTAAGCAATACTTCTCAGTTCTCACCCACATGTCAGGGGACCCCAAGTAGTGTACTTAGATAAAGGACAAGATGGAGCTGTGTACTTGGAAAGTGTGTACTTTAAAATCTATGCGAAGATCCTCAATTTGCCTCTAAAATCAAACACAAAGATTATGGGTCAGTCACTGCTGAATTGACCCTAGATTAATAGATTAAGTTAGGTTATGGCTAGAATAATTTATCATAATTTTTAAGTCAATGAGAAAATATGATGCGAATGGGGATTAATTTGATTAATCCAAGATAAACCCTACATAATACATACTAGCCCAATAATTCGTATTCAACTCGGTATCTTCCTACACTACACTGTATTGCAAAATAAATAATCACATATTAAAAAAATTTACCTCTTTCCATGAAATAAGTTGGATAAAATAGAAATAGAGAAATAGGAGCTAAAAAGGATATAATTACTAGAAACAACCGTAACTTAAGTGGTTTGATGGAAAAATGAGCGGTTAGTTGCATGAGGAGTTACACAACCGTCGGTCAAAATTATAATCAACTAAAAAGATACAGTCACATAAGAAAACAACTAAAACATGGATGGTTTGATGAAAAAAAAAAAGGGTGAGTAATCGCATGAGTAGTTATATAACCGTGGGTCAAAATTATAATCGATGGTCAAAATCAAAACCAACACCTCCTAGCTAAGGTCTAATAATATATCTTATGGTCTAATAATAGAACTCTTAAAGCCGATCTCAGTTAATCAGATAAGCCTACATAATGATGATGTTGATGACAGGTTCATAAAAGAAAGTATCTGAGGATGAGGTGGTGAAGAAAGTTCACAAGTTAAATGCTGATCCAGATGTCCACGATTGTAGCCTTGCTTCTCATACTTTTAATTTAGTCAACAGAAATGCATTGGTTTTAAAAGCTGCTATTTGCATATTATTACCTTGTTTACAATTTTTTCCATAAAGTTTCTCATTGTTATTATCATTTCCACATTTTTGTGTGGAAATGAGTTGTATTAATACACGATGGGCAAATAGTGATGTTTGGTAGGTGCCAAAATAAAAAAATGCACAGAAGAAGTTTGCGTTCTATTTGGGCCCAATTTCCACAGTTATTTTGTCACAATAGGCCCACCTGTTATATAATGATTGACATCCTTTGTATTTTTTTTTTTGGTAAATAAAACTTTGATTAAAAGAAAATAATGTAAGGGTTAGAGTATTTATAGAATTTGTAAAATTGAAAAAGGACACAAAATACCCCTTATATGACCGTTTTATGGCTATTGGGGGGTTAAAATGAAGATTTTTTTTAAAAAAATATCCATTTTTGGGCAGGCCTAGCGGGCCAGGTAGGCCCAAATGGCCAACCCACGTGCCTGGCGAGCCCGGGCCAAACTGGCCAACGGGCCCAGCCTCCTCGGCCCAGCACGGCCTGTGCCTTGCGGGCCGTGCCGAGCCACAGCCCGTTGACTGGCGGGCTCGGCCCGGCCCATTTGACATCTCTAGGTCCGCCCCAACATCATTATAACTCATACAATCAAGATTGAAGCCGAAGCCAAATGCCTCTTGCATATAATTTCTATAAAAAAAAATCCCATTCCATGTGATCATATAATCCTTAAATATATCTAATTTTAGACTTATAATTCTCTACTTCCTCTTTCTTTTAAAAGAGTGGATGACTTCAAAGGCCAGAACCGAAACCATTAAGAAAAAGGTGGAATCGGATCCGGACCCAGAACCGTTTCAGAACCAATTTCTTGGCCTGAGCCAGGGTAAGCCTTTATCCTACCCTCATATATGTGGGCCGGACCTAGGGCGAGCCAAGGTGGCCAGAGTCCTCAGCGAGCCTACAATATCGAAGTTCTTGCCTTACCCTCAAGAGTCAAGACATAAATAAATAATTTTGTAATATTATTATATAGGGGATTTAACGGAAAAAATCCTCGTAGATAGCCTATTAATTAATTTGGCCCTAATAAAAAATGACAGACAGAATGAGCCCTCAATTGACGTTTCTTTTTTTTTTTTGTCTTTAGCGCTATAGTCGATATCAACTCTCATACAAAACACCCCCCGAAACTTCATTCGTCTCTTCTTCTCTCTTGTTCTATGTTGCTTTCTACAACCGATCTCAAATCAATCTCACAACAAAACAAGGAGGAAGAAGGAAAGAGAAAGATGGGTTATTTTTTGATTTGGTGAGAGGAAGAGATATCTGTGGAAGTCGAGAAAGAAGCAAGGAGGCCATGTCGAGAGTGGAGGCGACATGGCGATTGGGATGATGATGGAGGGGTATCTAGCAGGTGTGAGAGATAGTAGATGGGTGTGAGATGGTTTGGAGAGGTATTCGATGAACGAGGGTCCGACTACAAGAGAGAAACGGAGAGGGCATGCCGGTGCTGGTCATGGTGGGCGTGCGAACGAATGTTGCCTTCGGGGTGCCGCGAATGGGAGACAGAGAAGGCGAGAGAGGTGAGACAGCAATCCGAGACGGGTGCAGGCAGCGAGGGTGATGATGGAAGGGAGGCGCTTGCGGGTTCTGAGCGGCGAGATGGAACGGAGGGGGGGTCTAATAGATGGGTGCGAGATAGGCACCATCTTCCCATGCTCCAGCGGCTGCACAACTTTCCAAGCTCCCGCACCCCATTTCCATGGCTCCCTCTCCTTCTCAAAACCCTCACTTTCCTTCAAAGCTTCTATCAGGCCCTCCTTTTTCTTAAAATCTTTGATTCCTTCTCTCTCTGTTCAAACTGGTAGAAGAACAACTTTTTCCTCAACGACATGTTCGCATGGCGAGCAATTTTCGGGTCCGTACTTTCAATTTGATTTTTATGGTTTTGGGTTCTAATGAATGAGTTCTAATTTAAGATGATGAAGATAGGTGTGAGGTCTCTTGTTCCATAGTCCGGGCAAAATGGTGACTGGGGTTATAATGGCACATGCGTAAAAGCGAAGAAGATTGCCCGAGGATGATGGGTGGGAGAGGTGCCAAGGAGAGGGGGAGATGCAGGCGCGGTGCAGGGATGGATGGAGGTTGTGTCATAAGACCTGTGTTTTTGGATAGCCGTTATTGGGGTAGTTTCCATGAATGTGTTCGATGAAATGACAAAGAGAAAGGAGAATGAGATTTCACGCTCATTTCTCTTATTTTTCTCATGGGAAAGAACTCTGTTGCTGTTGTGGGGTTTGTCATTCCTTGATTTTGTTCACTAGGAGATATTGGAGGAGAGGAATTAGATAACATGGGTGGGGTTTTCATTTCTTGATTTTTGTAATTTTCAAACAGATTTCATACATATATTTTTTGAAATGTAAGGTCAAGACACAATGAACTTGTAATGTTGTGAATGGTTTTCCGAGAGGTTTGAAATATGTTTGAGGTGTTTGAAATGTCCGAACTCTTGAGCTTTTGAAATGTCTCAGTGAAGGGCCGAAACCTTTCCCACCAAAACTCTCTAATATGACGTCAAATGATGAAATTGGTATTGGTTGAATTGGTAGAAGCATTTTTTGGAAGGGTGATGCAAGAGTCATTGTGAACTCCTTTTTGGTTTGTGTTAATATTTTGCGTTAATGTGATAGAAGATGCAACCGTTTTGGATAGTGTGTAGTCTACCGAAGCATTTTTTGGAAAGAGGTGATGGTTGAATTTGGTATTGGTTGAATTGGTAGAAGCATTTTTTGGAAGGGTGATGCAAGAGTCATTGTGAACTCCTTTTTGGTTTGTGTTAATATTTTGCGTTAATGTGATAGAAGATGCAGCCGTTTTGGACAGTGTGTAGTCTACCGAAGCATTTTTTGGAAAGAGGATGCAAAAGTCCATGTGAACTCTTTTTTTATTAGTGTTAATATTTGGTGTTAAAGTGATAGAAGATACAACCGTTCTGGACGGTTTACAATCTACTGAAGCATTGTTTGGAAGGGGGATGCAAAAGTTAATGTGAACTCCTCTTTGGTTGGTGTTAATATTTGGTGTTAATGTGATAGACGAGAGATGATGAACTCGTCAGTATTTGTACCATGGTATCCAGCAACGATTTAAATAAAGCACTGGACGAGGGAACTTGTGGAACTTGTGGGCAGTGGTTGTGGAACTTCTAGGGTTTTGGTAGTTGGATTTATTTTGTGAAACTTCACATACCATTATTTGAAATTGAATGGTTTGTTAATGTATGGTTGTTAATTGAATGAACCAATGTATTTAGAATAATGTTTAGTACAATGGAATGTACCATTGTCTGGTTTGTTTGATATGACCAATAGTCGATATCGACTATTTAGCTGAAACCTAAAAAACACAGTTCATAGTCGATATCGACTATTTACCTGAAACATAAAAAGCACAGTCATAGTCGATCTTGACTATTTAGCTGAAACATAAAAAACACAGTCATAGTCGATATCGACCATTATCATCGTCGATATTGACTATTTACCTGAAACATAAAAAACGCAGTCATAGTCGATATCGATTATTTAGCTGAAACATAAAAAACACAGTCATAGTCGATATCGACTATGTTATAATACTATAACTTACCAAGTTAGCTTTAGATGGAGTTAGCTAATCATTTTCAACAGTGGAAAAAAATAAAAACATCAATAACGGGACAATACAAACAACTATTATATTATCATAGATAAGTTCTCAACAACATATAACCCCAAAAAAGGGTGATCCTTACAAAAGGGAAAAGTATGTTTAACACTTGTGCTCTTCCAAAAAATGCTTCAACAAAATGTACAAACCCATCACGGCTACATCTTCTATCAATCACATTTACACCAAATATCAACACCAATCAAAATGGACATGATGACATTAACACGTGCATCCCCCTTCCAAAAAATCTCTTCCATGTGGAGATTACATTGTCAAGACGGCTGCATCTTTTATCACATTAACACCAAATATTAACACTAACCAAAGAGGAGTTCACATTAACTCTTGCATCTCCCTTTCAAACAATGCTTCAGTAGACTGTACACTGTCCAGAACGGCTGCATCTTCTATTACATTAACACCAAATATTAACACTAATAAAAAAGGAGTTCATATTGACTCTTGCATCCTCTTTCCAAAAAAATGCTTCGTTAGACTGTACACTGTCCAAAACGGCTACATCTTCTATCACATTAATGTCAAATATTAACACCAACCAAAAAGGAGTTCACATTGACTCTTGCATCACCCTTCCAAAAAATGCTTCTACCGATTCAACCAATACCAATTTCATCATTTGACGTCATAGTAGAGAGTTTTGGTGGGGAAGGTTTCGGCCCTTCACTCAGACATTTCAAAAGCTCAAGAGTTCGGACATTTCAAACACCTCAAATATATTTCAAACATCTCAGATAGAGGAAAACCATTCACAACATTGCAAGTTCATTGTGTCTTGACCTTACATTTAAAAAAATATATGTATGAAATCTGTTTGAAAATTACAAAAATCAAGAAATGAAAACCCCACCCATGTTAACTAATTCCTCTCCTCCAATATCTCCCAGTGAACAAAATCAAGGAATGACAAACCCCACAACAGCAACAGAGTTCTTTCCCATGAGAAAAATAAGATAAATGAGCGTGAAATCTCATTCTCCTTTCTCTTCGTCATTTTATTGAACACGGGTCTTATGATACAACCTCCATCCATCCCTGCACCGCACCTGCATCTTACCCTCTCCTTGGCACCTCTCCCACCCATCATCCTCGGGCGATCTTCTTCGCTTTTACGCAGGCGCTATTATAACCCCAGTCACCATTCTACCCGGACTCCGAAACAAGAGACCTCACACCCATCTTCATCACCTCAAATTAAAACTCATTCATTAGAACCTAAAACCATAAAAATCGAATTGAAAGTGCAGACCCAAAAATTGCTCGCCATGCGAACATGTTGTTGAGGAAAAAGTTGTTCTTCTGCCGGTTTGAACGAAGAGAGAATGAATCAAAGACTTTATGGAAAAGGAGGGCCTGATAGAAGCTTTGAAGGAAAGTGAGGGTTTTGTGAAGGAGAGGGAGACATGGAAATGGGGTGCGGGAGTTTGGAAAGTTGTGCAGCCGCTGGAGCATGGGAAGATGGCGCCTATCTTGCACCCATCTATCAGACCGCCAATGCAGGACCAGCGACGCCGCCCCTCAGTTCCATCTCGCCGCACAAAATCCGCAAGCGCCTCCCTTCCTTCATCACCCTCGCTGCCTGCACGCGTCCTAGATCGCTGTCTCACCTCTCTCGCCTTCTCTGTCTCCCATTCGCGGCACCCCGAAGGTGGCGTTCGTTCGCACGTCCACCGTGACCAGCATCAGCATGCCCTCTCCATTTATCTCTCGCAGTCGAACCCTCATTTACCAAATACATCTCCAAACCATCTCACACCCATCTACTATCTCTCGCGCCTGCTGGATACCCCTCCATAATCATCCCCATCGTTGTGTCGCCTCCACTCTCGACAGGGCCTCCTTGCTTCTTTCTCAACTTCCACAGATATCTCTCCCTCTCACCAAATCAAAAAATAACCCATCTTTCTCTTTCCTTCTTCCTCCTTGTTTTGTTGTGAGATTGATTTGAGATTTGTTACAGAAAGCAACAGAGAAAAAGAGAGAGAGAGAAGAAGAGACGAATGAAGTTTCGGGCGGCGTTTTGTATGAGGGTCGATATCGATTATATCGCTAAAAGACAAAAAAAAGGAGAAATGTCAATTGAGGGCTCTTTCTGTTTGGCATTTTTAATTAGGGCCAAATTAATTAATAGGCTGTCTACGAGGGTTTTTTTCCGTTAAATCCCTTATTATATATAATTAGTTTTTGTAGAATGATGTTACGCCTCTTTATTCAAAATAAGGATACTTGCAACGCAAAAGCAATTTTTTGTGTCATTTTTCAAAAATTCTACAACGGAAGTTACTTATTCCTCATATAAGAATATTATTTGGGATTAAATGAAATAAGTTAATTTGATAATATTGTTACATGAAATCAAGACATGGATAACACTATTAAAGACCTTAGCACACTAGTTATACTTACATGGTTATAGGCAGTGGAGCAATGGATGGGAGTTGCTAAGAGGGTGAAATGGATGGTGATTATGAAAGTGATGGTGGTTGAGAAGAAAGGATGGGCGCAGATTGGTGGTGAGATAAGGCAATTAGAGAGGAGGATAATTAAACCATTCATATAAGTCTTTTTTCACCCATGTGATTAGCCCTGATATGCTTATGGACCGTAATTTGAGTGCATCAGAGTTTTTTGCAACTTAAAATAACATTGTTTGTAATGAATTTTGATGAATGTCCTCTCTTTAGATTGTTCATGATTTTTAATTATTGTCACCTTATTATTTTCATTATTATTTTTATTAATTCTTTAATATATCTAAGAAAATCTTTATTCGATTGTCTTCACTATTTGGCAGAATGCTGCAACAAAATCTCACAGAAGCAATGGATATATTACTTCCATTCTTATGTTTTGAGGGAGATATATCTGAATTTTCACTTTCTAACCCTCTCATAGGGCTCTAAGGTGCTTTATATGAGAGAAAATAGCTTGTGATATGAGAATTGATTGAAAAACAATGCTACATCATCACTAGGAGTTGAATCCATCTTATTTCCTATGAGAATGTTATCAGAATTACACATGCATAAATACAACCTTCTTAGAGCATATTTTTTTCCTCTTCATAATTAAATCTTTATCAAGATCTACATGTAATATGCATTTTCACATTGTTAAGGTAGTCCCTCAAATGATAACATCCTTGAACTGAGAATTAGTATGTATATTTTTGTTTTATGTTAGACAGGTAAGCAATTCTATTTTTTTCGTGATAACCTGCCTACCTTTTGATTCCTTGGTGGTTGTGTGTAGGCATGTCAAATGGGGCGGGCCGTTCTGAACCAATCAACGGGTCGTGGCCCGACACGGCCAGGTCAACGGCACGGCCCGTGACATGTGCCGTGCTGGGCCGAGGCGCATGGGCCCGTTGGACTCTTTTAAGAATTTAAATTTAAATACTCGATCCTTATCTCTTATATGATTGATTTAATTTCAAAACAAAATGCATGAATTTTCCCTCATAAATTTTTTCCTATTTTATTATATTTTAGTTTACTTTTCAAAAGTAAGTTAAAGTGAATTTGCAACTAATGTTGAACAAATTAAATTTCTCCTTTGTAAAATTAACCAATTATATAGAACCTTTTGTTATCATTATAAGGAGTGATTTTGATTGCATTTTTCCATCTCAATATAATCTAGATAATTTTTTTTTAATTATTATAAACTTCTTATAATCTTTTTGTATATAAGTTATATTGCCCATGCTAATTACGGGCATGTTTTGCTATGGGCCATGATTATGTTCTAGCATCCCCTCACGATAGGATTCAATTGACGGCCCTGATTTTGCAGTTGATTTTGAAATTGGAGCTCAGTTTCAATTTTAAGTTTAACTGATTTTGAGTTCAAAGAGAAACTTTAGGAATTTTTTAATAGTTATATTAATATTTTTCCTAAAGTTTCTCTAACAAAGATCCCATTTTTATTCTCTCACTTAAACCTCATCTTATCGCACATCCAAAAGTAACTCAAATTTTAATATTTAAAAACAATAATGGCATTTTTTTGTTTAGACTTTTTTTATTCTCATTCATCAGTATTAGACGGACGGTGTGATGCCGAGTCTAGTCTCCCCGAGTGATGAGTGCGGTGAGACTGTTGAGTGTGATTCGCAGGGCTAGTCATTCCCCAGCAATGGTAAGATTTCTCGCCGTGACTGTGTTCAGTATGGGAGGGCCGCGACATAATATCCCTCGGTATCCAACTCGGGTGAATGTACCATATTGTGTTGGACTAGATATTATGTTTATGCTGATTCTAAATACTTATCTTGCTCAACTGCCTAGATCATGTATCTTGATATTCTCTTTAACTGTGTAACTGTCTTTACTCTCTTTGATACATATATCCTATGTTACTTGTATACTGTGACTTACTAGATCATTAGATCTAACCCATTCTTGGTGCTTAGGTTTCAACCTTGATCCCGAGGACGGTACGCTCGAGTTAGTCGAGACACTCGTAGCAGGAGACTACGGATGGGGACTAGCAGACCATGAGGTCAAGCTAGAATATGGAGAGCCGGTACACGGGATGTGAGAGCTCTCTATTTTGGGCTTTGAGTGTCTCTTGTAGTGAGCAGGGTGAAAAATGTAATAATTCTTTATAACTTTGACATTTTAGGCTGGATTTCAGCCCTGCTACATTTGCTACAGTTTTATGATACCTTATCTATATTCATATGCTTCCGCATTATTAACTGTTAATCTTATATCTTTCAAAAAAATTTAAATTGGACCTCACTGCGGACCTATGATCTTGGAAGCTCTTGGACTTTTCGGGAAGTAGCGTGCCAACTTCGGATATTCTGACGACTTTTTCGGTATCCGAAATTAGGGCGTTACATTTTATGGTATCATAGCCAGGGCAAGTCTCTAAGAAATGAAACACATTAGAAACTTTAGGACGTAGTGAAGATTTCGGTGTTGAGGATACGTGTAAGGACGATAGATTGGGTAGAACTAGTGCAGTCTTAAGCATTGGACTCAAACTGACACAATTCCCTTCTCTTGACAGATGTCGGTAGATGAGGCCCCACCAGCAGATCCAGCAGTCGGCGGTCAACCCGACTATGAGCGCCAATTTCAGCAGCTCTTTCAGGCCTTCCTGGTCTCACAGGAGGCTCAGGGTTCAACTCGGTGTACTTTGCACATTTAAGTGCAAGTCCTAGACATCATCGAGAGGGTGGCTTACCTCGGTCCAGCAGACTCACCTATTCGGGAGGCACACCCGAACATCATTTTCGAGCAATTCCTCAAGAGGGGACCACCAGAGTTTTCTGGCACGGAGGACCCACTAGTTGCTGATGACTGGATAGTGCAGATAGAGAAGACCTTTCGAGTCTTCGAGTGCATCGGCCGACAGAGAGTCCAATTGGCATCCTATATGTTCAGAGGAGTTGCATAGAATTGGTGGAGGACCGTTCAGCGTCCTTATGAGGGGATTGGTGATGAGATCGCTTGGACAGCCTTCAGATCAGACTTTCTTCGGAAGTTCATTCCTGTGCACGTCAGAGATCGGAAGCTCAGGGAGTTAAAAACTCTCGTCCAGAGAGATATGATTGTTTATCAGTATGAGCTTCGCTTCACCTAGCTTTTTCGTTTTGCTGAGGCTTTGATTACTCCAGAGTCTGAGAGGATCCGATGATTTGTCAATGGGCTGAGAAACGATATCCAGCTACACATGGCGTGCATTGACTATCCTACCTCTGAGGAGGCTGTGAGGAAGGCCTATTGGGCTGAGGAGCGTCTCCAGCGAGTAGAGGCCATGCACCAGCAAAAGCGGATTCGGTCCACTCCAATCAGACAGCAGCCCATGATCCGACCACAGCAGCAGTTCCAGAGATAGAGGCCAGCAGGCCATATGAGGCAGTTTCATCATCAGCGACAGCAGCATCGTCAACCTGTCATATGTTTTGATTGTGGCGAGCTAGGGCACCTTTCTAAAGCATGTCCACTCCGAGGAGGACAGCCGCCTATTCTCCAGCTTCCGGTATCTCCTAGAGCTCCAACTCCAGCTGCTTAACCAGTCCGTTAGATTACACCGGCACCCCAGCCGCCACAGCAGCAGCAGTATCGCGGGCCCCAACAGGCCAGAGGACAGCACCACCAGCGGGGACGACATCAGAGGTCCCATGGTCAGTAGCGTCAGCCGCAAAGACCCTAGGCCACAGGGTAAGCATTTGCACTTACACATGAGGAGGCTGAGGCAACAGGTAACGTAGTCGAAGGTATTCTTTCTATTTGTAATCATCTTGCTAGAGTATTGCTTGACCCTGGTGCGATACATTCGTATGTGTCTTCGTCTTTTGCTTTAGTCCTTGGTGGAGTGGGTGAGGAGATGCCTTGTACGCTAGTCGTATCTACACCTATAGGTAGGCGGGTAGTGTGTCAGACTTACCACCCCCGATGTCGAGTACAGATTGAGGAGTGTATTCTGTTTGCAGATTTGATCGTGTTACCCATGCATGACTTCGACGTTATCTTAGGGATGGATTGGTTGGCCAAATATCGAGTAGTGATGGATTGCTTCGAGAAAACAGTCAGACTCATTATCAATGGTTCAGATGACATGATCGAGTTCGTAGGCGAAAGGAAGCGACCTAACACCAGAATAATTTCGGCACTAAAGGCAGAGAGATTGGTGAAATCAAGTTGCGAGGGCTACATCGCATTCATCTTTGAGGACAAGCAGTCCAAGGGTGTGGAAGAGATTCCAGTGGTTCGCGAATTTCCAGATGTGTTTCCCGATGAGATTCCACGATTACCACCAGTCAGGGAGATCGACTTCACCATTGAGCTTGCACCAGGCACAACACCGATTTCTAGAGCTCCTTATCGCATGGCTACGAGAGTTGAAGACCCAATTAGAGGAGTTGCTAGACAAAGGCTTCATCAAACTGAGCATGTCGCCGTGGGATGCACCAGTGCTTTTTGTGAAGAAGAAGGATGGATCGATGATGATGTGCATCGACTACCGACAGCTAAACCAGGCAATAGTGAAGAACAAGTATCCTCTTCCATGGATCGACGAGCTTTTTGACCAGCTTCAGGGTGCTCAGTAGTTTTCAAAGATAGATTTGAGATCGGGATACCATCAGCTGTGAGTGAGAGAGCAGGATGTGCAGAAGACAGCGTTCTGTACACGCTATGGCCATTATGAGTTCCTTGTGATGCCGTTCGGATTAACGAATGCACCAGCAGTGTTCATGTCCCTAATAACAAGATCTTCGCTCCGTACCTCGACAGCTTCACAGTTGTGTTCATCAACGATGTGTTGGTCTATTCCAAGTCCAGAGAGGAGCATGAGCAGCATTTGAGAACGTCTCTACAGTCGTTATTCGACAACCAGTTGTACGCGAAGCTTAGCAAGTGCGAGTTTTGGTTGGAACAAGTGATTTTCCTCGAACATATCATCTCCAAGGACGGACTAGCAGTGGACCCAGCAAAGATAGAAGCAGTGGTGAATTGGGAGAGACCGAAGAATGCCACGGAGATCCGGAGTTTTCTCGGCTTAGCAGGCTACTATCGCAGATTCGTCATGAGCTTCTCCATGATTTCAGCATCGTTGACCAAGCTAACGTGGAAAGATGTACCATTCATATGGTCAGATACTTGTGAGAACAGCTTCTAGGAACTAAAAGAGAGACTGACAACAGCACCGATCTTGTCTTTACCTACCGGCAATGGCGGATTTGTAGTCTTCACCGACGCTTCGGGGACCGGTCTAGGTTGTGTCTTGATGCTGGAGGGGAAGGTCATTGCCTATGGATCACGCCAGCTGAAAGAGCACGAGAAGAAGTACGCTACGCACGACTTGGAGCTAGCAGCGGTCGTTTTCGCATTGAAACTATGGCGGCACTACCTCTATGGAGAGAAGTTCGAAGTGCATTCAAACCATCACAGCTTGCAGTACCTGTTCACTCAGAGCGACCTCAACAACCGACAGAGGAGATGGATGGAGTACATCACGACTTTCCTATCAAATACCATCCGGGTAAGGCGGATGTCGTAGCAGATGCTTTGAGCAGGAAGGCCGCCCTCGTCAGTTTTCTAGCAGCAGAGGGTGTGTAGACCGATGTCTTCAATGGCTTAGATGTCTAGTTTCAACCGCTCAGCGAGAGAGTCATGCTTGCTACCATGTCCGCATGGGAACTAGAGTTACTAGGAAAGGTCAAGGACAGACAACACAACGATCCCCAGCTTGTCAGAATGATCGAGCAGATTGACCAAAGGCCAGAGCTCAGACTGATTGGTGGAGTGCTCTACTATCAGGACAGATATTACGTGCTAGATATCCAAGAGCCGAAGGACGAGATCCTAGCAGATGCGTACCATAGCAGATACTCGATTCACCTCGGCAGCACCAAGATGTATCAAAACCTGATGAGCTACTACTGGTGGAACAACATGAAGAAAGAGACCGCAAGCTATCTCTCTAGATGCTTGACGTGTCAGTAGATCAAGGTCGAACACCAGAAGCCGCCAGGACTACTTCACCAGCTCGACATACCCCAGTGGAAGTGGGAGCACATTACCATGGACTTCATCGCAGGACTTCCAGCTACCAGGTGACACAGCGATGGCATTTGGGTGATTGTGGATTGACCGACTAAGTCGGCTCATTTCTTACCACTTTCGATGAGAGCAGGACTCAACATCCTTGCTAAGTTGTATGTGGACATGATTGTTTCTTTGCACGGAGTTCTAACTTCGATTGTTTCGGACAGAGACCCGCGTTTCACTTCACATTTTTGGGAGAGTCTACAGTAAGCTTTGGGCACCAAGTTGAGTTTCAGCATCGCTTATCATCCTCAGACAGATGGGCAGACCGAGCGCACCAACCAAACACTAGAAGACATATTGAGAGCTTGTGTCTTGGACTACAAAGAGAATTGGGAAGATTCTTTGTCACTTTGCGAGTTTGCCTACAACAACAACTACCATTCGAGCATCAAGATGACACCTTTCAAGGCTTTGTACGGCATAAGATGCAATACCCCAGTTTGTCAGGAAGAAGTTGGTGTCAGGAGTTTCCATGGATCATCTATAGTAAGCGACACCAGCGAGAAGATTCAGCAGATAGTTGAGAACTTGAAGATCAGCCGCAGTCGACAGAAGAGCTATGCAGACAATAGGCACAGGCTTCTCGAGTTCCAGAAGGGAGACTAGGTATTCTTAAAAGTTTCCCCAACCAGAGGTACCCTCAGATTCGGTGAGAAGGGCAAGTTAGCACGAAGATATGTTGGACCGTTCGAGATCAGGTCCAGGATTGGAGATGTCGCCTACAAGCTCCAACTACCACCAGAGTTATCAGGAGTTTACGATGTCTTTCATGTCTCTATGTTGAAGAAGTATGTTGAGGATCCTACGCATGTTATATACTACCATCCACTCGATATTCAGCCAGATGCTTCATACGTCGTCAGACCAGTTGCTGTCATCAACACCAAGGAACAGGTGCTCCGGAACCGAACCATTCAGTGGGTGAAAGTCCAATAGGAGCAGCACACTTCAGAAGAGGCTGCGTGGGAGTTGCATGATCAGGTTATAAAGGATTATCCACGTCTTCTACCGCATGTACGCTCTTACTTTGTTTTTACATTTAAGGACCAAATGTTATGAATGAGGGAGTGATGTGAGGTCCCACCCCCTTGTGGGCCCTCACTTTTGGATTGAATACTATTTAATAGCCTATATTAGCTAATTATACTATTTATTAGGGATTAGTAAGGGTAGATAGGTATTTTCCCTAATTAGGTCTTTGTTGTAATTTGTAGAGTTAATAGGGTGTCTTTTATAATTTTGAGTTAGTTAATTGGCTAGAGGCCCTAACTAGTAATTAGTATTTACTATAAGGGTTAATCCACTTGAGAAGCTTTTAGATTCCCACCTAAAGACCAAACTACCCATGACTCTAACCCTAATCCTATGTTAACTAAAAGGGTATTCTTGTACCTAACCCAAACCCCCAACCTATATATACTACATTCATCCCTATCCCATACTTTAGCTACAATTCTCTCTCTCATTTCCCTCCAATTCCCCCATCTCTTCTCTCTCTCTCTAAAACCCTAGATCTAGAACCCAAACAAGAAGAAGAAGGTCATCTACTACAAGCTACAGCTACTTCCTATCTTAAGGAGCTCTTTCTTCTTCTTAGTCTCTTCTCTTCCTTCCAATCAAGGTATTCTTCTTCATCTTGTTCTATTTCTTTAGATTTCTTATTTTCTCTCTCTAAGATCTCCTTCCTTATAGCAATTCTCTTGTGGATGTGGGTGTAGGAGTTAGAGATCTCTATAGATCTGAGTTTTGGGGCTGGATTGTGTATTTGGAGACTATAGGAGCTTGGAATTTCATTTTATAGCTTAGATTTCTCTTTTCTCTCTCTACAATCTTCCAAATTGACCAAGGCAAGTGCAATATACCTATTTATCATAGAATGCATGTTTTCTTCTCTTTTGATTCTATAATTTTCAATTCAATTGATGCAATTATGTTAGATCTACCATTTGAGCTTAGTTTCATGGATTTATGGCTATTGATGGATGAGTTCTCTCATTTGGAAGATCAATGGCCCGTTTGGTGATAGATGGTTGTGTATTAAAGTGCTTTTCATGTTTTATGATGGTCTTGTGATGTTTGGACGAGATTTGGATGAGTTTGATGAAAAATTAGGTTGAAGGAGAAGAAATCCAGTATCCTGGAAATTCTGCAGGCTGCGTGTACTAGGTCGACCGACCTGTAGGGAGGTCGACTGAAGACACTGCAACTGGAAAGAAATCAAGTCCCAGTTATTTTTTGCAAGTTTCTCAGTCCTGTGTACTCGGTAGACCGAGCCCTGTGCCGGGTTGACCGAGGACACTGGTTCTGCAGGAAATAACTAACAGTTGGATTTTTGCCTCAGACGTCCCAGAATTCAGTATGTGCGGTCTACCAGACCCTGTCCTGGGTCGACCGAGCACATAGAATTTGTAGTGAAAAGTGTCAGAGAGCTGGGACATCTTTTCCAAGTTTTCTTGTGTATGCGGTTGACCGCCCAGCCAGGAGGTCGACTGAACACGCAGTGAACTCCTGAGATCAGGGCATTGCCTTCCAGGTGCTTGACCCCATAATTCCAGAGTACTCGGTTGACCGACCAGACCGGGAGGTCGACCGAGCACACTGCGTAGAGGGTCGACCTGGGAGTCAACATCCTTACAAACCAGTGTACTCAGTCGACCGAGCACTGTGTCGGGTCGACCGAGGACATTGTATACAATGATTTTTCAATTTTCACATTTTGAGGTTGTGATTGTTTGTGGAGCCCATTGACCATCCAAATGGACTATTATTGATGCGCCTAGCCCGAGTTAATGGTGTGGCTCAACCTTGACTCGTGGGGACCACCAAGTAGGGTCTTGGTTATATAATCTATGATGACTCGATCCTTAAACATTGTCAATGATGCCCGTAACTTCAGGAGCACCAAACACAGTATCCATTAGCATTTGAGACTCCATTTAGAGATCAAATTACCTGAGATAAACTCGGACCCGAATGTGGACCATTACCTAGGTTGACTTTAAGATCTTACTTTACATATCTTATCACTGTCACTCTTATGTCCTTACTATAGCTTATAACTGTTAATTAAATGAAAAATGGATGACCTGAACCTAGGACTACTTAGAAGTGACCTGATGGTGTGATTGGGAGAACACTGACCTGTGTTTGTGGCTAGGCGGGCCATTTATGACCTAAGTATGGATGTGTATACCCTTAGATTGGAGATGTGTATTATATTGGACTTATAACTCATTTTGGAGGAGAATGAACTGTTTATCACTGTAAATGGACTTATTACCTTGTTTGGACTGTTTTAGATCAGGCCATGTACTTGATAGGCCTTGATATGAATCCAACAAGTGGACTTGGACTTGGATTGTGATCCATGGATTGATTTGATACTTAGACCTCTTAGAGACCTTGATAGGACCTTGTTCACGTAAGGCAAAGCCTAGACAGACACAGACCTTTAATGATTCCTCAAGTCGGCATAGACATTCACTCAGTTGTTCTACGCTCAGCCTTTGGACTGATTATCACTGGTAGAAGCTATTTATAAGTGTTAAGTGGGCTATCATGATGAGGTATGTTTTTAGACGGGCGGTGTGATGCCGAGTCCAATCTCCCCGAGTGATGAGTGTGGTGAGACTGTTGAGTGTGATTCGCGGTGGTAGTCATTCCCCAGCACTGGTGAGATTCCCTGCCGCGACTGTGTTCAGTATGGGAGGGCCGTGGCATAATATCCCACAGTATCCAGCTCGTGTGAATGTACCATATTGTGTTGGACTAGATATTATGTTTCTGCTGATTCTAAATACTTATCTTGCTCAACTGCCTAGATCATGTATCTTGATATTCTCTTTAACTGTGTAACTGTCTTTACTCTCTTTGATACATATATCCTATGTTACTTGTATATTGTGACTTGTCAGATCATTAGATCTGACCCATTCTTAGTGCTTAGGTTTCGACCCCGATCTCGAGGACGGCGCGCTCGCGTTAGTCGAGGCACCCGTAGCAGGGGGCTACGGATGAAGACCAGCAGACCATGAGGTCGAGCTGGAAGATGGAGAGCCGATACACAGGGTGTGAGAGCTTTCTATTTTGGGCTTTGAGTGTCTTTTGTAGTGAGTAAGGTGAAAAATGTAATAACTCTTTATAACTTTGACATTTTAGGCTGGATTTCAGCCCTGTTATATTTGCTACAGTTTTATGATACCTTATCATTGCTTTCGCTATATTCACATGCTTCCGCATTATTAACCGTTAATCTTATATCTTTCAAAAAGTTTAAATTGGACCTCACTGCGGACCTACGATCTTGGAAGTTCTAAGACTTTCTGGGAAGTAGCGTGCAAACTTCGGATATTCTGACGACTTTCTCAGTATCCAGAATTGGGGCGTTACAGATTTGATTCCCAATTTCACTTTCAATTTCAATTTCAATTTTGACCCTTTTCTAACATTGAACTCCTCCTATTTTCAGTCATTAATCCTCTACTAATATCTCCTATTAATACTAACCCTACTAATATCAGCTATTAATAGCAAACATGAATATAATTGCCCTTCTCACGCCTTTTCTCTCACTAACTTAAATCATAAACTCCTATAAATTAGGGAAGATAAATGCCCCTCCCATGGTTTCTCTAATTAACTCAAATTATCAATGCCCAATATATTTTATTCATCATATCTTCTCCACGGTCTTCTCTCTTTCCATTTCTTTTATTCTCACTTCATTCCCCTCTCTCAGGCCAAATCATTGTTTCACAGGTATATGAGTTTATATTTGTATTCTTTTCTCTTTTTCAATAGTTTTTTGCTTTTATTTATCTTCGATTCTTTGATCTTATTTTATCAGTCGATTGCTATCTCCATATGATTTTTTATCCATTCAAAAAAAAAAAAAAAAAAAAGACTTGACTATAATGCGACTCTTTTTACAACCAATTTCAATTAGTTTTGATCCCTATATCATTCGATGCATAAAATCCTTATGGAGGGCAATAAATAAAATAAGACATCTTTGTAGGTTATTTATGTAGAAGAGATCCACACCAATTGTGCATCTGATGTGGACCCCATGTTATTCTTTTGAAGCTTCTATTTTTATTTATTTATTTATTTTTGCTAAAACTGAAGCTTTATATTAAGAAAGACTTGAAAATAAGGTACAACCTGACCATACAAGAGATCTTAACCATTGGATCCAAGACCTAGATAACGTAGATAACATTGATATGTGGTTTTAAATATTGGCAGGTATGTATGCATTTCTTGAGAAACGATTATAGTGTATTGGTTCTTATGACCTCACATATCTAGAACTCTATCGTTGTTACAATTAATATGTCCTATTTGAATCGCCACTGTAACGCCCCAATTTCGGATACCGATATAATCGTTCGAATACCCGAAGTTGGCGCGCTACTTCCCGGAAAATCCGAGAACTTCCAAGATCGTAGGCCGCAGTGAGGTCCAATTTAAAACTTTTTGACCAACATAGTAATAACATTTAAATTTGCGGAAGCATAACGATTAAATAAAGCGGAAGCAATAGGTATCGATATATAAAGTAAAGTATGAGCAGAACTACAGTCTAATTAAAATGTATCAGTTGTTAATCAAGGTTATACATATTGAATTCTACCCGACTCACTACAAAAATGTCTCTCAAACCCAAAATAAATATGAATTCTCAAAACCCTGGTAAATAATCTCCGCCCTCCGGCTCGACCTCCGGGTCGGCCGGTCCCCATGCGTACTCTCCAGCGACAGGCGCCTCCACTAGAGCTAGTGCGTCCTCGGGAATTTCTGGGTCAAGGCCTAAGCACCAATGAAGGGTCAGATCTAAAAGATCTGGCAAGTTACAGTATACTACTAACATAGAACGCATGTATCAAATGAATAGAGACAGGTAAAATAATTAAAGGATGACAAGATAAAGATCTAGGCAGTTGTGCAATAATATCATAGAGAATCAGACTAAATAGATAGCAACTAAACTACTACAGCAAAATGGCACATTCACACGAGCTGGAATACCGCGGGATATTATACCGCGGCCCTCCCATACTGAACACAGTTGCGGTGGGGAATTCTCACCAGTGCTGGGAATTACTAATCCCGCAAATCACTCCTCATCTCATCATCATACTCATCACTCGAAGACCGGCACGGTATCACACCGTCCGTCTTAACCACACAGCTCATCATGATAGCTCTACAACACTCAACTAGCTCCTACCGGGGATGATCAGTCCACAGGCTGAGCTTAAATCAACCGAGTGAATGTTCATGCCGACTCGAGAATAACTCTAAGGGTCTGTGTCTGTCTAGGCTTTGCCTTGCGTGAACAAGGTCCTATCCAAGTCTCTAAGAGGTCTACACATACCAATTCAGTCTATGGATTTCATTCCAGGTCCAAGCCCACTCGTTGGATCCATACCAAGGCCTATCAGCACATGGCCTGGTCTAAATATGTCCAAACGAGGCAATAATCCATTTACTACTGATAAACAGTTTCCAATAATCCAATATAACTTAAAATCTCAAAAGAAACTACCTCTTCCAACTAGGGGTTCACATCTCCACACTTAGGCCCAATAAGGGCCCGCCTAGACACAGACACGGGTCAATGTTCTCCCAAATTACACTATCGGGTCGCCTCTAAGATATCCTAGGTTCAGGTCCTCCAATTATGTTTAATTAATAGTAAACAGCTACACTAAGGATCTAAGAATGACATAATATAATAAAAGTGAAGTATAAACTTCAATGAAGGAATCAACAGGGAAATCCAACGGTCCAATCCTAGGTAATGGGCCACATTAGGTTCAGGTCCATCTCCGGTAATTTGATCTCTAAACGAAGTCATTGATGCCAAATATTACTGTGTTTGGTGCTTAGGAATTTACGGGCATCTTTGACAACACTTAAAGGTCGAATCATCTTAGATTAGTAACCAAAACACTCAACAGTGGTCCCCGCGAGTCAAGGTTGAGCCACACCATTGACTCGTGCTTGGCACATTGATGGAAGTTCATTTGGATGGTTGATGGGCCCCAAAATCGATCAATCATAAAATAAGTGCTAAACTCACATCTTAGTGTTCACAGTGTGGCAGGTCGACCTGGCAAGGGTCGGGTCGATCTGCTCCACTGGAATTAAAGTTGGGACTTTGTTTGGATTCTGGAATTTCCAGTGTACCCGATTGACCAGGTGGCCAGCCGGTCGATCTGGTACACAGGTGAACCTGAGTCAACAGACTCCAGGCCAAATCTCAACTTTTGCACTAAAGTCTGGGTCTGATGGAAAAATCCAAGTCATACACAAACTATTCGAATTGAGTTCATAAAATACTCAGGGCTTAATCAAATTATAAAATCTAATGAAGTTTCTAAAAGTATAAATCTAAAGGGGTCCAAACTAATTTAAATTAATTAAAGACTAAGGGGTTCTGATTTCCAATTTCTAAAATTAATAGGGTTCCACTGAACACATTAGAAACTAAATGTTTTATTTAATTAATAAAGCTAATGGGTTATGGATTAGTGGGCTCCACTGGGCCCAGCTCCAATTTGGTTCGATAAAAACTAAAGAGGTTTATATTTCTAAATTATGAAAATTAATGGTGCTAATAGAATACATTAAAAACTAAGGAATTATTTTTAATTAAAGTAACTAAGGGGTTATAGATTGGTGGGCCCCACTGGGCCCAAAGCCCTCCATCCAGAACCTAAGTCCACTTATAAAGTTGAAATGAGGTGAGGACCACCCTTTTCAAGCACCCCCAACCTACCATAATTCACCCAACACTTATCCCCACTCCTTTATTATTTTGTCTCATCCAATCCCACACATCACACTCTTATATCCACCCACGTGGTCATCATCCCTCACCTTTCTCTCTTCTTTCCAACTCAAGTTTTGAGTTACAGAACCCAGTTGCAATAGGTTTAACGACGATAGCCTCATGAGTCCATTTGGTTAATGGCCCTTTGATCAAAGATCCATGATCTGACCCTACCCTCAAGGTCGCCCGGGCCCACACGGCCAGATGACCGGTCCAGATCCACGGTCCAACTCATCCCGCAGGCCCCACAACCGGATTGCATAAGAGACAAGCACTCCAGGTAACTTACGTCTGCTACATGAAGAAGCAATGATCGTGGGCCCCACTGATCAAGGGCCCACGATCAGCCTTCATCCTCTGGGTCGCCCATGGTGGCCCTACACGATGTGGGGTCCGGATCTCCAAGGGTGGCCCACCTGAGCCCCACTGATCTCAATACAAAGAACCCAAATAAACTCTCTGTTTCCAGTAACAGTGACGGTAACAGTCACTCTTTCCACTCAATTCAAATCAGATTGCTTCTTAAACTAAACCATTAATCAATTAACAATTAAAAATTGTAGAAACACTACAATGCCCATCCATTAATGTCCATTCCATCACTGCCATTATTTCCATGAACATAGCTCATCAGGTAGAAATACAGAACATAAGAACATACAATAACAATTGAAATGAATTAATAGAACAAGGGGAAGAAGCATGCATTCCACGAAATCCAGTATAGGGTACTTGCCTTTGAAAAAATTGAGGAAAGGTCTGCAGAGGGAAAAATCCAGCTGAAATGGAGAAGAAGAAGATGAAGAACAGCAGTAGCAGATCCTAGGGAAAATCCCAGCTCAAACAGAGAAGGAGAAGGTGATACAACAGCAGTTACAGAGGAGGTGTCCCAGCACAGAATCACACAGCAGCTAGACAAATGAAATGAGAAAGGAAGAGGAAGATGGAGCAGCTGCTGTAGCTCTCTGAAATAGCCTCCCAGCACACAGTGACTATTGCAATCTCAGTTCATACAAAGGGAAGAATTGAGAGAGGAAGGAGGAGAGGAGAAGAGAGGCAATTGCTCTTGGGAAGGGGGCTGGCTTTTGCAATGAATAGTGTTTTTAGGGTTCTTGGGATAGGAGCCATTATATAGATTAGGGGAGGGGTGGCTTAAGACAAGATTAGCCTTAGGGTTATTATGCAATTAGGGTTAGGGTTAGGGCAGATTTGGTCTTTTGGTAGGAAGCTTCTAGAGGAGCACCATTAAGCACTAACCCACTCTAATTAATTAGGACCACTAACTAGGCCTAACCCACACTAATAGCCTAGGTTTAACCAAAACCCCTTACTAATTAAAATACCAACTCACTAAGCTAATCTAACTCTAACTTAGGAAATCAACTAATCTCTCATATCAACCCCTAATTAGCCCAATTAAATAGTAATTAGCCATGATTAGCAATAATTAGCAACAATTAACCATAATTAGTATAAATTAACAAATATTAGTCTATAAAATAGCAATTAGAGGGCCCACTAAGGGTGGGGCCTCACAGCCACAGTGGCGTGTGCCCATTGATCAATCTCTCAATGTTAGAAGGCTTGCGATGATCTCTTCTCCTAATTTTGTTTACCAAATAATAAGCTTTCATTCATAAGAATGTAATTCTTTCTTAATTCATCCATGCAAAGTCTCATAGACTTGGACTCTTTTAAGAATTTAAATTTAAATACTCAATCCTTATCTCTTATAAGATTGATTTAATTTCAAAACAAAATGCATGAATTTGCCCTCATAAAATTTTTCCTATTTTATTATATTTTAGTTTACTTTTCAAAAGTAAGTTAAAGTGAATTTGCAACTAATGTTGAACAAATTAAATTTCTCCTTTGTAAAATTAACCAATTATATATAACCTTTTGTTATCATTATAAGGAGTGATTTTGATTGCATTTTTCCATCTCAAAATAATCTAGATAAATTTTTTTAATTATTATAAACTTCTTATAATCTTTTTGTATATAAGTTATATTGCCCATGCTAATTACAGACATGTTTTGCTATGGGCCACGATTATGTTCTAGCATCCCCTCACCACGAAAGGGATAGGATTAAATTGACGGCCCTGATTTTGCAGTTGATTTTGAAATTGGAGCTCAGTTTCAATTTTAATTTTAACTGATTTTGAGTTCATAGAGAAATTTTAGGAATTTTTTAATAGTTATATTAATATTTTTCCTAAAGTTTCTCCAACAAAGATTCCTTTTTTATTCTCTCACTTAAACCTCATCCTATCGCACATCCAAAAGTAACTCAAATTTTAAAATATTTTAAATTGTAATATTTAAAATCAATAATGACATTTTTTGGTTTAGACTTTTTTTATTCTCATTCATCAGTATTTCAAAAAGCGTCCTAAATTAAATATGTTTTTATACTCTTCTGCTAGTAATTGATGAAAATTTAGAGAAGTCTTAGCAAGTAAGACTTTCTAAACAAAATAGGACCGGGTCGATTGAACAATAAATGAAAAATAGTTCCCTGATTAAACTAGGAGTCAAAATAGGAATAGGGAAAATAAATCAATCTTCAAAGCAATTGATTGAATCCGAAGTTAGATTTCCATACTAGGGCACACTCAAGGACTATAAAATACACCATAATTGATGAAAACTTAGAAAAGTCTTAGCAAGCAAAACCGGACCGGGCTGACTGAGTAAAGGAGGAGTAAAAATAGGAATAGGGAAAAAAAAGAAAAAGAATGCCACAGTAGCTCTCGATTAATTAGACCTGTTGACTCAACCCAATGGACCGGTTGACTTTCCAAAACTGGCAAGGCGAAGTTGATATGGGGAAGAAGGAGAAGAAGCAGAGACCAAAGCAGCAGCATCGACGCCTTTATAATCAATTCAACGAAGATGATGGCGATGCCTTGCCTTCTTCTGCTTACAATCTCCCATCCTCAAGCGAGCAAATTCAAGAAGAAGAAGACGAACGAGATGACGAAGAAGAAGGAAATGAAGAAGGAGATGGGACGCAGTCGCCCCCTTCGAAATTCATCCTCTACCAGAAATCTGTACAGGCAATACTTTTGCATTCCTCCTTATCTCTGTAAAACCCTAACTCTACCAATTGAGAAAAACAAACAAAGAAAACAGTGAGCATTTCTATGTGTTTCTTGCTGGTAAGAATTTGTACTCACATGGGGTTTTTTTTTTTTGACTAACCAAAGAGTAGGGAGTGGATTTCATGATGGGGGTTAGGTTAGAATGTATAAGTCAACAAATTAGTGAACTTGCTAGTAGGCCACTTGGTGATGTTGATCACATCCTTGAGTTTGAGTTCTAGAGAAGAGAAAGATTAGTAGTAGGTCTAGGAAGGTCCAAACACTAGGGAATAGGAAGCTCTAGGAAGGCTTCCACTTCTCCTCTCATGTCGGTTAAGATGAGGAAATTGTGGGGCAGAGCCAATAGGTTGAATGGTAATGCTAAGTTTCAGAGAAATGTTGCTGCGGTGGTGGCTGGGGCTTCCAGACCGCAACAAGCAGTTTTTTCAGGGAGTCTTTATTCTGGTGGTGCTCGCAATTATGTTCAGATTCATGCTTCGAATAATTCAGTGTCACTGAGATGTTTGGGTGAAGATTCCACTCGGTATGTCCAGGATTGTTCTGTCCAACAACTTGTAGCAGTTGCGATGATCCTTTCAAAGAAGCGTTGGAAGTGATTAAGCTAGGGAAGAAATTGGGGGTGTCTTTTGGGATTCGTGAGCAAGATTTAGTGGAGCGTATTGTGCATATTGAGGAAAGGGTTGGGGGAGATGGTGGCTTTGAGAACCACAGGAAAATTGTAGGCCAGGAGGGCGGATGGACGTCTGATGCTTGATTGGTGGGTTTTTGGGTGTCTGCTATTTAAGGTTGTCATGATTGTTGTTATAGGTTGGGAGGGCTGGCTAAGAGGTTGGCAGTTAGAAAGTTGGTTAATCTAATTAAGTGGATCTGTTGCTTCTTCAGGAGTAGAAAGTCTTCAAGAATATGGAGAGATATGTGTATAATATTTGGGTGTCTAGAAGGTGTGGTTGGGGTTGGGTTCCATCTGAAGGTGCTTCAGGGGGTCTTCTCACTATTTGAAGGGACGGGGTTCTGAAAGTCAAGGAGGAGGTCTTCAAATCTTCTAAGGTGCTCTCCATTAGAGTCCTCTCTTTGGCGGATGACCTAATTTGGGGTTTGGCCAATATTTTATGGTCTGAATGAGGAGGACTCTGCCAGGGATGCTTTCTAGGCCTGTCTTTTTTCTATTCACAGGCAGTGGGATGTTACTTGGTGTTTTGGCGGTGATTTTAATGTGGTTTTCTCTCCCATCAAAAGAGAGGAGGGGGTTTTCTTTTCTCGCAGTGTGGAAAAGTTCTGAGCTTGTTAGTGACAATGAATTCATTGATTTGCCGTTACAGGGCTGGAAGTACACTTGGACAAATAATCAGTCAAGAGTGGCTATGAGTAAAATTGACTGTTTCTTGATTTCTGAGGAATGGGAGGAGCATTTTTCAGATGTGATTCAGGTGGCTCTTCCAAGAGTGTTATTTGGCCACAGAGGCCTTAATGTTAGTCCCATCCCATTGAGGTGGACTGGGGGCCAAGTCCATTTAGATTTAAAGATTGTTGGTTGCTGCATAAGGAGTTCTTGCCTATGTAGGGAGTGGTGACTGGTGGAGTCAGATGGACAATTAAGGTTTTGTAGGGCTCAAAATTGTCAAGAAGTTTCAATGTCTCAAGGGAAGAATCAGGGCTTGGAACAGGGATGTGTTTGGTAAGTTAGAGGTTTCCAGAAGTTGTTTATCTAAAGAGTTGGATTTTTAGGATCTTAAGGAGGAGGAAAGAGGGTTAAGCCAGGAGGAGAAGGAGACTAGAGGGGAGATTATCAGGCAGTTAGGGTGATGCAGTAGCACCAATAGTCCACAATAGTCCGCACATTCGTGGGCCACATGTGGGACCGATTGAAGCCTAAGAGAAGTTCTTATTGTTAATAATTTCTAAAGTTAGTGATGAGTTGTAACTAGAATTAGGTTTCTAATTTGGATAGGGTTATTATTTGATTTCCTAGTTTGATTAGGATTGATTTCTTAGCCCCTAAGTTTCTTTTATTATAAATATAGCATTGTAGAGATCAATGATCTCAGAGATTTAGAGTTAATAAAATTTTCCCTTCCGTGGGTTATCGTTGGAGAGTTGTCTTCTTCGTGTGATTGTTCCCGTGGGAACCCTAATTGTGCTCCGGCACTTGCGATCCTAACCCTCACACTCACTAACCCCTCATTAATTAGCACTCACCCTAATTTGGCACCAATCTGGATAATAATCACCATCGGATTAAACTTTATGAAAAATTTAACTTATGAAACCGTTGGTATTTAAACCAAGCTTGGCTAAACTTATAAATATTTCATCATAGCTTGGCTAAACTTATTAAAGCATGCTTGTGGAGACTATTTAAGGCCATAAAACCCTTTTCTCAACCAACAAACTCTTTTGCTTTCTTCTAATCTAAGCCCTGGAGGCAACTGCATATAGAGAAATCAGAAATGGTCTCCTACGAGCTACAATATACGCAATCCAGCTTCGTGGGGCTCACTTGGGCCCACCTTTGAGCAGTGCAGGCCTTTACACTCTCATCACCCCATGATCTGGTACCATAACAAATTTCGCTATTATCAAACCTTTATCCGCTGTTGGGTTGAATCTTAAAGAAATCTATGATTAAAAGACCATTAAACTTCATGGCTATTAAATCAAGGTCTAGGCTGATCTAATAGGGCCGATTTTTTTGTTGACCCTCATTCATAAGGAGACCTTTCCATGTAACCAACCTCACTGATAAGTAGGCATCTGAGTGGGCCCCATAAGCTGGACTACATATGAGAAGTATGCAGTCTGCTCGTAGTAGAACATTCCCCACTGCATATATAATTCTTGAAGATAGCAATGTAGAAAGGCATTTTTATCATCTAACCAAAATAATGGCCAGTTAAAATTTGAACCAATTGAGAGGGTAACTCTTACTGAATTTAAAATTTTTTTACTGACGAAAATGTCTCAAACTAGTCCATACTATATGGCTGAGTGAAGCTCTTTGCCACTAACTTTGCATTGTAGCACTGGATAGTACCATTTGGGTTGTACTTTATTGCATATACCTACTTACATCCCACTTCACACTTTTGTGCTGGAATATCAATAACTTTTCATGTTGTGTTCTTTTCAATGGACTGTATTTCTTCCAGTGTTGTTGCATTCTACTTTGGACTCTTTGAATGCTTCACTCACATGTGAAGGTCTATATTCAGTGGATAACTTTAGCACAAAATCATGATATGTAGGTCATAGATGATGATATGACATTTCATTCTGATTGGATGATGTGTACTGTAAGCTAGCTTTCCCTTAGGACCCTTACACGGCAATAGGCAGATCAAGATCTATATCAATGGCAATAGAAATATTTGATGGAGATCTAAATCTTGGACTTCAGTTGGTGATTGGTAGGAATAACGGCCTTGCTTTCTATTTTCTTTGAGAATACACTTGAAGAGGTTTCTTTTCTAGCGGTTTTATATTTTCCTTAAAAAATAATCCCTTTTATGGTTGTTTCATGTTTGTAGTTCTTAGAAAAAGAATCATTTCCATGGTTTTTCTAAAATGGACTTTCATGCTGGGTTTTGATTGAATTTTAACAGTCACCAAAAGGAGACATCAGCTACCTGCAGAAGTTCTTTCTCATGTATATAGGCAGAAGACACCCACTCCATTTGCAGGAAGATTTCTGTGGAACAGCTCTCCTGAGGTCAGACGGTTTGGTCTTAGTTTTTCTTCTATAGTTTCTGTTAATTCTATTGATATTCTTATTACAGGCGGACATGGTCTGATTTTTCTTTCAGTGATTGATTTAGTTTTGATGTAGGCCGTGCGTCAGCCGATGCCGACCCATGACACACATTAGGCACTGTAAATTACCTAAGGAGGCCAATATCTTATTAGTCAGACAGTACTAGTAGGCCTATCCTTGCACAAACAGCTGGATCATGGGAAATCTTATAGATATTTTTAACTTTTTTTCTTTGTTAACACATTTGTCTTAAGAATGCTTGAATCATCATGATTGATGAGAGGTATCTAGAGTCTAGTTATAATAATTTCTCTAGTATTAAGTCAAAATTCTCCATAACGGCCTAAGCAAATGTTAAATCTCAACTGTAGATTATGGAATTCAGAAGTAAATGATGAAAACCCAAATAAGATAACCTACAATCTAGAGAAAAAAAATCCCAGAAATGCAAATCAAATTCTAAGGGGCCAGATCTGAACACACAACATAGCAGAATATTGCACCCTAACTGGTTCGGTACTTCAAATGAGGTCGAGGAGACCTGGCCGACTCCACTGTTTGCACTGCAAAATAACCCGACAATGTCCTATCATTCATTCAAACAACATAGCATGATTCCCAGGGTAAGAACACATCTAGGTATGAAAAATCAAAACCAGATCTTAGCTATCTAAGGTTTTGGACGGTTGAGATGAAAAATTGCCCCCAGAAAACTGCCGAACATTAGATCCCAGAAGAAACTTACATCTGTCGTGAAAATCTTCCAAAAATCTTCAAAAACTTACTTAAGTCAGGCAATCCTATTTCAGGAAGATTTTTGCGGGATGATGATCATAGGTGGGTCCCGCAATGTCTCACGATTATGATCAGATGACCTGCTGCTGTAGCTCAGAGAGAACACTGTTGTAGCTCTGATACCATAACAATCATGAGCCATCAGTGAAAATCATAGGAAGAATGCTCTGGAATGGGTTCCTTTCATTGTGAGAGGTCATCCCTATTTGTAGCTCATGAAGAGAGACATATTACAGCAACGGTTTCCCGATGAATAAAAATCCTACTGGATTTGGAAGGGGAAATGTGGAAACATATTTCGGAAGAGGGAGAGGGTGGGGGTGGTGTTGGACTCGGGTTTCCTCTCTTGCTAGGAAATGGGAGTTCCGTTTATGCAGAAACTCCCGTGCACAAACGTAGCAATAACACGTCGTACACTGGAGTTACACTGACGTATGTATCCCTCAGAAATTGTATGGTGGCCCTAGTGACTATCCAATAGATTTACCATTAAAAAAAAAAAAAAAAAGACTATCCAATAGATTTGATGAGAACCCTGCCCTTTTGCGCCCTATTCTTCCTCAGATTGCCTTATTGCACTGATTCTTCACATTCTTTTATTGTTTTAAGTAAACCAATGTACATTATGGGGTCTAAGGTAACTGACATGAATTGATTTCAATATGAATTGATGTGGGAATGAATTTCTTAGGTTCTTTTGTTTGTGTAAGGTTAAATATCTGTCACGCCCCCAAACCGGACCACCGACATGAATTGATTTCAATATGAATTGATGTGGGAATGAATTTCTTAGGTTCTTTTGTTTGTGTAAGGTTAAATATCTGTCACGCCCCCAAACTGGACCACCGATAACATTATGCATTTTAGGTGGCAACGGGTGTGGGGTCCACAAAAGATAATATTTTACCCCTCACCTGGTTCCCACAGAACTCCACAGCGAGTACAAGTACAGTTTTCATCACATATAAAACATATCACAGCAGAAGCGTGTGTAACCAATGATAGCATACGTCAAAGAAGAGATAAATCACAAGCCATGATAGGATAACCTGTCATCAGAGCATGAATATGCCCAAACATAAAGCAGTGTGAAAGCGTAACAATTAAACGGTTAACAAGTATTTTAGTTAAAGTCCTAGTGGCTAAACAACTAAGCTAATGGTAAAACAACTAATTAAAGAAAAGACAACTCTCTCTCCCTCTCTCTCTCTACATATATATATCTAGGTGATGCCTCTATCGCTGCCCAATGTCTACTTCACATCATCGGGGGTCCACTCAACTAATCCTTACGGCATCTCCTTGTTGGGAAGTCCCACATCCCACATCGCCTAAGTAATAGGCTTGACATATCTTAATATACCTGTATGGGCCTTCCACCTATCAGCTTAAGCTTTTGGGTTGGTATATGGTTTCTTACATGGTATCAGAGCGGGTTTCGATCCCGATGTTCTTGTGTAGCCCACGTGACAGGCCCGTCCATGAAATCTGTTGGGCCTGCACGTGAGGGGGAGTGTTGGGAAGTCCCACATCCCACATCGCCTAAGTAATAGGCTTGACATATCTTAATATACCTGTATGGGCCTTTCACCTATCAGCTTAAGCTTTTGGGTTGGTATATGGTTTCTTACACTCCTCAGCCACCTCTTTCTCTGGGTCAAGGGTGGCATCATAGTAGGTCGCCACCTACAACACCAAGTATAACAAGTTAGAGCAAGTAAGCAAATATAATAAACATATCATGTTGCATCAAATATAGAGTTAAAGACATGTAAACTAGAATATTAACAAAAATGTGTAATACTAGGCATGATTGTGCAAGAAATAGATACAAAATTGGTGAGTCATGTAAGACAAGTCTATACCAATACTTCCTAGCAAAATGACAACCACGTGGGGTCATTGTTTCAACTGCACGATTGCAAGTGAAGTGTCAGTGGCGAGAGCTGGATAATATGCAATAAACAAGGGTACCGTGAGTCTCCATAAAAAAATTATATATATGGCCATCAATAATATTTTTTGAATATGGCACCGGAGGACATAGTCAACTCCCATGCAAGGCTAATTTGCAGCTAGCATAAACAAGGCTAAATCCATACCAAGATGGATCTGACTAGAATGCGATCGAAGTTAAGTGGTGCCGACTCGAGAATCAATGGCAAACTCTACTCGAGAATCCATACAAATGAAGGAAGACTACTTCATCCAAGCTTAACTAGCAAGTCACATTACCAAGGGGTAGTCCTGTAGTTTCAAGTCCTTCCTAAATCTTGGCCCGCTATGGCTAAACCAAGCAAATGAAATGATATAACAAGCCCATTACAACAAGGGTATCTAGGGTCCATCTTAGGAACAAGGTACAAGTCCCAATATATCACAATAAACAAGAGTAATCAAGTAAGGATGTATGAACAAGCCAAGCGAATAACGAAGCATAGTGATAAGGATATATCTCATGAAATTAATAACAAGTCAAGGACAAATTACAAGTACCGAACCTAGGGTTTAGATTGTCCTTAGATAATGCCATCCAACCTTGTGTAGACTTAGGGTCCCCAATGGATGCAATGGATTATACACAACATTTTGAAGGTAGTTGACATCAAGGGCCCTAAACCAATGCACACTGGACCTAGCATTAACCTACCCGAAACCCAGGCAATCCGTAGGTGGATGTCAGCTCAACACCACCTACTATGGTCCCACAATTAATTAAGATGAGGCATGGTCATTGGGTCCCAAAAGTATCACCGAAATCCTAGGTTCAAGGTCAACATATAATACTTGGGAAATCTACGTTTAGCCGTGTATACCCTACGATTAGCCAATGTGTAAAATACTGAAAGTCCAAGCTAGACCAAAATATGTCCGAGGCGCGCGGGGGGGCGGGGGGGGGGGGGGTTGGTTTGAATAGGACTAATTAAAATTTCTTACTTAAATAAACAAATAAATCCACTTAAACACAATAACTAATGAACTCGAAATAAACAAGAATTGTATGCCTACTATCAAGTGATTAAGTGAAGTGCTAAACACTCTTTATGATGTACCAATAAAATCATTGTGAATTAGCACAAGTGTGTGTGTCAATTTTATCTTAGAGATAACTATCCGGCACATGTCTCTAAAACATAATTAAGTTATGATGATGCATAGAGAGACAGAGAAAAATTGGCAGAAGTGATTTATAGTGGTTTGGTCACTTGACCTACATCTACTTCTCAAGAGTTTTCACTCTAATGAGGTAGACCACAAAGGTAAACCTCCAATCACATACACACCTATTTTTTGATACGGTGGTTCAACCACGAAGATCTAATCCACTTCACAATGATGATTTACAAATTTAAACAAGAACGCTTGCCTCTTGACTTGGTCTTGAGAGTGCTCTTCAATGCTTGAATGATGCTTCAAGCTTTGACTCCTTCCTTTGCTCCTTGGTGTAGATGATGCTCCATGATGTGCTCAACCAAGAGGGCTATAGGAGTTCTAATTCTAGGGAAAAGATGTGTATCTTGAGGGCTCAAGGTTCCCTAGAAGTGATTCCACAAAACACGCTAATAGAGCTTGGAATGCTCTTAAGTGTGCCTAATTAAAGCTTAAGTGCGGAATTGGATTATGGGAGCTCTTAGATGGTTTTACTATAGGGGCACAAGTGTGGGCAAAGACGTCTCAACTCTCAAGAACCCAAGAGTTGTGGCCATTGGAATGAGCTCAAGTATATATAGAAAACTCTCCAACAGCATTTGGCGGTTAGCCTCCTTCAAATTTGTGGTTAACCGCCACTCCCAACGGCCAGAAAACGGCTAGTTTGACTTTTGGTCAAACTAACTTTTAAATGACGGTTACCCGGTGGTTAACCTACTTTAGCTTGCGGTTACCCGGTGGTTAACCTACTTCGGCTTCGTCTGGGGATTACCTAGGGTTTTCAGAATTGGGCAAATCCGTTGCTCAATTGAGCCATTTTATCCCCATTAAATTTAAGGGTTCAAAGGTCATTTCTTGGTTGGTTTGGGGTCCCATTTACCTGAATAGGTTGGCACACATAAGGAGTTCTTCTTTGTTGATTCCGAGCCTACCAAGACTATGATCTTTGCCTTCGAACTTGATTTTCCTTGAGAGACACTAAGAGGCAAGGTCTTGGACTCATTTGACATGGAATTGACTATACAAGGGTGGGCATATATAACTATGGCCCTAACAATCTCCCCCATTGTCAATTTCGTGGCAAAACACCTATTCTAGACACAACTACAACATATGGACTCAATTTCAACCAAGATATATAGAGTACATGATCTTTACAACAATATAGAACAATTACAAGACTCAGGACTCAACCAATAACTACTGCTGAGAATGTGCTGAATTTAAAGATATACCTACATAAGACATTGAAAACACATTCTTTGGTGGGATTTTCTCTCCCCCTTAATCGTTAGTAAAAAATACCATGTTTAATTGAGTCTAGTGCTTTCTTTGATAAAAAACACTCCTCCTTACTCCATAATTCTTGCCCCCCTCTTGTCATGACTTTGACAAAGAAATGACTTAAAAACACAAGGGGTAATGGAGAGAGAGATGATCGCAAAGGAAGGATTAGACATGTTTGCCAATAAGCTCATCATGATAGAATTTGCTAAGAAAAGATATGACTGTATCCATTTTTTTTTGGGGGGACGGGTGCGGGGGTGGGGTGGGGTGTATGATATCAAAGATATGACTAAGATGATACAATCATGCTATATGAAATTGAATGATACACTCTAACTATGTAGTCCATGTCAATTTCATCATTTGATCCCCAAAATCCATTCATAGTCAACGTACCTCTGGAAGCATAAGGAATGGATTAGTGTTAGTCTATGGGCACAACATTCTCCTTAATACAAAAACATGGATTTAGCATATATGACTATGGAGCTCAAATAAACTAAACATGGATGAGGAGTTGAAGGATATGACTAAGAAAGCATCAACAACCATAATTCATCAAAATGAAATAACTTTGAGAGTCAACAACAAATTCAAAAATGAATTCAACAACACATATGGCCAACCAAAAGATATAACTATGAAGAGAGTAGGATGGTCCAAAAGGAATCTCTAGGCCTCAAGGGTTTTCAACTAATTTCACTTTAGATATCCACCTACCGCCATAAGAGGTTGGTTCTAGGGTCTTAGGCCTAGGGATCCCACCAACACTTAGAGATTTCACTTCATTTAGCTTAGGATGGAGGGGTGTCTTTTGATGAATTTGTTTCCCTTTACCTTTCTTAATTGTTTTACTACTTTCTCCCATGTGTTGATACTTGAATTTGATATTCAATTTTTCATCTTCTTTTAATTGAATTTTCATTCTTTGGTCCAAGGGAGGAAGGTTAGGGAACTTCTTCTTAGGAGACTCTCTTTTAACTTGTTTGGACATTTTAGAGTCTTTCTTGGGTTTATATGTCTTCCCTTCAATTAAAATAGATTTGCCTTTGTCAAGCTTGTTGAAGGGTGAGGATTTTAGATTTTTACTTAGTTTGCACTCAAACTTGAGATGGCCTCTCAATCCACAATAATGGCATATGATATTTGATTTTGAGCTATGAGCACTAGAAGAAGAGGACTCACCTTTCACAAAATCAGTAGAGGTGCTAGGGCCATTATAATTGTACCTATCATAGCCAAGGCCAGCCCTATCTCCTTGAGATTTACCCATCTTGAGCAATTTTACCAATTTATCATCACCTTCGGTAATTTCAGCTCAATTTCCTTTTCATAGGCTCTAAGTTGAGTGACTTTGGTTATAAGGGATGAATTTTCAGATTTAACTTGGTTAAGCTCATTTTCAATTCCCTTAAACTTGATTAAGTCTTCATTAGCTTCTTTTAGTTTAGATTTAACTTCTTCAAGTTCTTTAGCTAATGAATATTTTTCATTTATAACAAGCTTAAGTGAATCTTTTAACTTTGTGATTTTAGCTTGTTGTTTACTTATTGTTTCAATTAATTTACAACTCTCCTCATAGAGTTGGTCATAGGCATTGATGTGATCAATATCATTCATAAAATACCGCAAGTGCACGGGTGTCTAGATGAGACCGTGGCAAGAATGGCTCGAACCCACAGGGAGCTAATTTAAGAAACTTTTAGATTAAGAAAACTAATTAACTAACAATTAAGGAAAGTTTTAAGTATTTAGAAATAAAAGCAAGCAACCAATTTAGAAATATGAAATCTACCAATTAATGAAAGTGATTAGAGTATAGGAATCCAATAAGCATCCACAAATTATTTATCAAGTGACCCTAATTTATTCCAATTTTTACTTCAAATCAAAGACAAATCAATGTTTTTAATTTGGAAATTCTAACTTTAAATGCCCCTTTTTAATTATAAAATCCAAAACCCAAGACTTCCTTCACCTCATAAAAGAATAAAAACAATCTAAGCACTACCCATCAAAAGTAAGCATAAACCATCTAAAGATCTAAGTCCTAAGCATGGCCTATCAAACCTATGCATTGATAGTCAAAAATCAATTTTTATTTTCAGAAATTAAGAATGGAAGTTTGCCTATGGCACGAAGACTAGTCTATTAATCATCAAGCGCATAAACATGGAACTAAGTTAGAATTACTAAACAAATAAAGAGCAATCACTTATCTTCATCCATAGCTCTAATCAAGAACTTAGCCTGCCATTGCAAAGAATACTTCTTGATTTCTCATTAAAGATTGCATCTTTACAACTTCTCCTTCAAGTAAATGCTTGGACAAGGCCCAAAGCTACCCAAAATAAAAAATATGGAGAACTAGAACTAGAAAAGGGGAAAGAAGAATGGGAAGAAGGGAGAGAGCGAGAGAATGGTTGGGCCACTTTTTGAAGGAGAATAGGCATTGAGTTCTAGCCCCCTTATGCTCCTTTTATACTTTTTGGCCTCTTGATTTGCAAGGAATTATTTCCTTCTATGACTTGATTCCTTGGCTTAGCTTCCAAGCAATCCTCTTTATTTAGCAACAATTTGAGATGGAGAGGATTTGCTACTAAGTGTGGTCTCTTGGGCTCCAAGTCTTGCCAAATTGAACTCCTCAAAGAACTCTCATGTTGCCAATTTTGAGAACTTTTTGCAATTCCCGCATAGAGTTATAACAGCCAACTTCCCGAGGTCATATCTTCTTCAATATAGCTCCGATTTATGCAATCTTGGGCTCCATGGATATCTGCTTGAAAAGAGCTTTCCAACGGTGGGTAGATTGCACCAAGTTATGGCCATTTCAATTTGCTGGCCTTGAAAAATCCGAGAATAATTATGCAATTAAGGGAACTTTTATGTTTGGCATGCAATGGGGTGTGTGGGACCCATGTTGGACGTCCAAGGCATGCTCGGACTCTTTCTTTGCTTGCTTATTTGATTCTCTTTTCATATTTGGCATGCTTCTTTACTCTGTGAATTTCCAAAGCTTTCCAAATTCCACCAAGATTCTAAGATATGTGGGCCCACCATAAAGGGTGTCCCGCCTTTGATCTCTCTCAAATTTCACCAATACGGGTCCCACTCTTGATTTCTCCTACATAAATAAAATCAAATAATCTCAATAATAATTAAGTGTGAGGAATTTGGATAGACTATGCATGGGACCCTACATGCCTACTTAATGCACCAAAAATACCCAACTTTTCAAAAATAGCACATGGTGTTAAAATTAGTAGGTATGCATTAGTGAAGCCAAAAGAACTAATTTTGGGGTGATGAATGAGATGAAAACCCTAATTTCACAAAAGTCATGCAATGTAATGGATTTTGACCAAGTTCCAACTTTATTGCTCAAATGCATGAAATCATGAAATTAAGTGTAATTCTATGCAATTAACCTAATTAAGTCCTCCACAAATGCACATAAAATGATGAATCAAAGCTATGATTTTGTGGACTCATCAGGCATCCTGTGCCTCTTCCGAATCTTCTGATTCAGATTCACTTTTAGATGCTCCGTCATCAGATATACCTATTTATTCTACATCCTCTGAAAGTTTAGGTAGGTAGTGGCCATCAAGACACAATATTTTCCACGTTTCTCATGTTGTGGCTCATCTGAGTCAGACTCAGATTCGGATATGTCATCCCAAGTGCCTACTAGAC
Source organism: Cinnamomum chago (assembly GCA_038049695.1). Taxonomy (NCBI): domain Eukaryota; kingdom Viridiplantae; phylum Streptophyta; class Magnoliopsida; order Laurales; family Lauraceae; genus Cinnamomum; species Cinnamomum chago. Next base: position 39,943,153 of record CP142454.1, read on the forward strand.
TCTTCTTTTTAACTTCTACTTTAGTAGCACAGTCTATAGCCATGTGGCCATACCCTTGGCATTTGTCGCATTGGATGTCCTCTCACTTGCTCTTAGAGGAGCTAGATTTAAATTTGTTTTTAGATTTATCAGAGGTATGTTCTTTCTTGCTATTCTTACCTTTTCTTTTCTTAAATTGTTTTAAGAATCTTTAAGTAGGAATTGCTACGTCGTCGTCGTCGTCGTCATCATCATCATCATCACTTTTACTTTCAGATTCAGCTTTTGATTTAGAGGGTGATTGTGATGAAACTAGAGCTATGGACTTTTTAGATTTGTTTGATGTTATAGAGGAGTTATTAATTTTCATCTCAAAAGTCTGGAGGGATCCCGCTAAATCTTCTACCTTCATATTTTCGGGATCCTTATACTCTTCTATAGACGTAACTTTTTGGGGTGAAATCTATTCAGTAGGCTCTTAGGATCTTACTGCAAACTTTGCCCTCTGGTAATGGTTCACCAAGTGCCCACATTTCATTTACTATGACCATCAATCTAGTATTGAAATCATCAAAATTTTCATCTTCCTTCATACAGATGGTTTCAAATTGTGACGTGAGCATTTGGAGCTAGGCCTTCTTTACAATAGTTGTTCCTTCATAAGTGGTCTCAAGAAGGTCCCAAGCTTGTTGAGCCAATGTGCAAGTCATAATTTTCTTATATTCTTCTACATTCATTGCACATGTTATGGCATTTAGAGCCTTAGCATCATCGTCTCTTTTCTCTTTATGAATTTTCTTCCACTTAGAGGATTCAAGTGGTCTAATAGTTCCATCTTCCTCTGTCACTGTGGGTGGAGACCAACCCTCTTCCACGACTTCCCAAATAGCCCAGTCCAAAGATTTTAAAAAGACGGTCATACGGGCCTTCCAAAATGCTGGTTAGTTCCATCATACAATGGATGCCTGTTCACTGAGCTTCCCTTGGGGTTAGACATGGTTTAAAGGTGAGGATCTATCTCTGATGCCAATTGAAAGTCCAAGCTAGACCAAAATATGGGTTTGGGGGGGGGGGGGGGGGGGGGGGGGGGGGGGCGGTGGACTAATTAAAATTTCTTACTTAAATAAATCCACTTAAACACATCACTAATGAACTTGAAATAAACAAGAATTTATGACTAGAGAATACTATCAAGTGATTAGGTGAAGTGCTAAACAAGTTGTGTGTGCTAAACACTCTTGATGACATACCAATAAAATCAATGTCAAATAGCACAAATGTGTGTTAGTTTTATCTAAGAAATAACTATCTAGCACGTCTCTAAAAATAATTAAGTTATGATGATGCATAGAGAGAGAGAGAAATTGACACAAGTGATTTATAGTGGTTCGTTCCCTTGACCTACATCCACTTCTCAAGAGTTTTCACTCTTGGTTCCACTCTAATGAGGTAGACCACAAAGGTAAACCTCCAATTACATACACCTATTTTTTGATATGGTGGTTTGACCACGAAGATCTAATCCAACTCTATTTTTTATAGTGGTTCGACCACGAAAATCTAATCCACTTCACAATGATGATTTACAAATTTAAACAAGAACACTTGCCTCTTGACTTGGTCTTGAGAGTGCTCTTCAATGCTTGAATGATGCTTCCAGCTTTGACTCCTTCCTTTGCTCCTTGGTGTAGATGATGCTCCAAGATGTGCTCAACCAAGAAGGCTACAGGAGTTCTAATTCTAGGGAAAAGATGTGTATCTTGAGGGCTCAAGGTTCCCTAGAAGTGATTCCACAAAACACTCTAATAGAGCTTTGAATGCTCTTAAGCTTAAGTGTGTGTGGAATTGGATTATGGGAGCTCTTAGATGGTTTTACTATAGGGGCACAAGTGTGGGCAAAGAGGTCTCAAGAACCTAAGAGTTGTGACCATTGGAATGAGCTCAAGTATATAAAGAAAACTCTCCAACGACATTTGGCGGTTAGCCTCCTGCAGATATGCGGTTAACCGCCACTCCCAACGGCTAGTTTGACTTTTGGTCAAAACTTACTTTTAAATGGCGGTTACCCGGCAGTTAACCTACTTCTAGAATTGAGCAAATCCGCTGCTCGATTAAGCCATTTTATCCCCATTAAATTCACCAATTAATCTAAGGGTTCTAAGGCCATTTCTTAGTTGGTTTGGGGTCCCATTTACCTGAATAGGTTGGCACACATAAGGAGTTCTTCTTTGATGATTCCGGGCCTTCCAAGACTATGATCTTTGCCTTCGAACTTGATCTTCCTTGAGAGACAGTAAGAGTAAAGGTCTTGGACTCATTTGACACGGAATTGACAATACAAGGGTGGGCATATATGACTAGGCCCCGTAACAAATACCCCAAAAATCACCTTTTTGGATTTGTAACCGTAGAAAACTTACGGTTAGCTTTTTGTAGCCTCACAACAAGCCACAATAAGCTCACGGGTGGCCATAAGTCCTAGTTATGCAAGCCAAATTGAACTCACCTCAATCCAAGGGGGTTCTTGCCCAAATACAAAAACCTGCTGAATTCCACCATTTTTGGGGCATCCAAGGTCTGATCCCTAATATGCAAACCTTAATTCCAACACATTAGGCATTAACTAATCCAATTAGCATGTAATTAACCAAAAACCCAAGAAGAGCTTTAATTGGGTATTCTAGAGTAGATCAATCACCAAATTCAATGGAAAACTAGGATGCATGTAATGTAGTTATAGATGTTTACTTGCCTTCGGTTAGATCTAAGTTGAGACTCCTCAAGATCCTTAGATCCACATAAGATCTCTAGCTATCCACCAAAATCTCCAAATTCTAACTCTAAGAAGAGCTCCTCCTACACAACAAAGGGAATTGGGCCCAAGAGGGTTTACATGCAAAGATCCTAGCAATAAGAATTCATAACTAAGCAGGATTTGGGAAGGGAATTGCTTGATGGAGATCACCAAATGAGATCAAAGAAGGACAAGTAGAGAGGGGAAGAGAAGCTTGATGGAGAAGATGATGATCAATGGTGAAGGAAGCTTAGGTTGGCCATCTCTACCTTGAAATTGATGGAGTCTCTTGGTCTCTTGCATGAAAGGAAGGAGAAGAAGAAAAGAAGAGGAGAGGAATTGATGTAGGAGGAGAAGGAAATGAGATGGAATGAAATGAAAGGAAATGAGCTAGGGTTTATATATTTTAGTGAGTTTTCGGTATTTACAAGATGGTCCTTGGCTCCACAAAATGAGGAAATTGGGTTTTACAAGGGGTTCAAGGCATCTAAATTATGTGACTCAGACACGAAAGTTTCCACAAAAGACACCCTCAATCTAATGAGCCCAAAATCATTGAACTTTCCAAAATTGCAAAGAACCCCTCACTCAATTAGAATTACAAAAAGGTCCTTCTAGGTATCTAACTAGGTACAAAACTCTTCGAAACCAAACTAACTACTAATGTAATGCATAAAACAAATTAATTACCCACTAAACAAGATTAATTAGCCACTAAACATGTAATTAAGGATTGGGGTCTTACAATATCTGTCTGCAAGCTTTCCTACTAAATGACGTACACTACTGCGTGATCTATATTACTTGATGTGAATATATTATAAATTGATGTAGGAATGAATTTCTTGGGTTCTTTTGTTTGTGGAAGGTTAAATCTCTCTCGGCAAGCTTTCCTACTAAGTGACATACACTACTACATCGATCCATCACTTGATGTGAATTTATAATTTTGTTTCTTCTTAGTTATTTGAACATATCTTTCTTATAGATCGAATTATATCCAGTTGAAGACATGAGATCCACTAATTAAATTCTCATTCAAGATCATGTCTTTTAATAGCTGGTTTAATTCATCCCATTGTTTTCAAACTTCTTTCTTCAGATTATAAAAATAACTGATTATGTTTCCAACTTTTACTTGCAAATTCCCTTGAAAATTTGTTCTCTTTATTGATTCTTCACTTGTTTCCTACTATTTATGACACTATGATTTATGCCCAATGGAGTGGATAGGCAATATACATTTATTTTCTTATGTTCTTGTACTTTTCATTTCTGTTGTAAATTTTGAACTTTGAGGCACTAAAATAATGCTCTCTCTCTACACTTGCCAGCGCAGAATGGCTCTGCAGCGATCCAAGACGAACTGCCGTAGGAGTGGATTTGGATCTTGAGGCGCTGACATGGTGCCTGGAAAATAATGTTAATAAGATCGGTGCTGATGGGTATTCTCGAATATCTCTGTTTCATGGGAATGTTTTACAACCTTCTGAGGCCAGTTTTGTCAAACATAATCTCCAAGATCTCATTGGGAGCATAACATTGAATGACCATGAAGGGCATTTGGAAACTGCTGAACAGGTTGTTGATTCTGAATGTACTAAGCAAATGATTTCCTGCAATTCAATTGATAACGAGGCTGTGATAAAAATCCACTCATTGCCAGCAAGAGACATTGTCTGTGCTTTCAATTACAGTTGTTGCTGCCTCCAAAGGCGCGAAGAACTGGTCTTGTATTTTAAGCATGCTCTCAGCTCCTTGTCAAAAAGAGGTGGTATATTCGTGATGGACCTCTATGGAGGCACATCATCAGAGAGGAAACTGCGGCTTCAGAGGAGGTTCTCAAATTTTACAGTAAGTTACTGGTGCACCGTATAACCTGTAGGGAGCTGAAAGTTTATCTACCTGTATTAAAGTATATGCTGAAACTGAACAAATATCAAAGGTGGTTGAAAAAGAGACCAAATTCCTAATGATGAGGAATTTTATACCTGTCTATGAGAGGATGCATGGATATTCCCCTGCAGTCTTGAATATGCCATAGTTGGATGAACCTCTGGCTGGGTGATCCAGATCCATTCATATGATGGGCCCCATTATTGGTAGACCACATCTCAAAAATCTTTGAAATTGTCCTCCTGATTGATGGCCTTCAATTATATGTTTGAGAAATAACTGTCATAGTCTGCATTGAATGTAGAAAATGGTAATGGTAGATGGCTGGTATCTTCCATACTTGGTGTACACATCTTTTTTCCATTTTTCTTCCTTTTTTTTTCCCCTGGCAGAATGCTTTTTAAATTTTAATTGTTTCTTTAAAGTTGTAAGCGTTTGAAAATTTGTATTATTCTTAGCACTCGGAAATTCTAGAACAAATAATTTTAGGGACCGCTATCATGCATGCCAGGTGCTAGCATGAATTTTAATTGTTATGTTTGGGTTTCAGATCTAGACTTGTCAAGTAGTTTCCATGATAAATTCTTAAATCTCTTGTCTGCATACTTCAAATCTCTCTCCTTTTCTTCTTTTTTTTTTTTTTTCTCTTATAGCATAGAATGGCTTTTAAATATTGAACAGCCAATGGCTAAGAGTTGACTCTATATCTGCAGTACATCTGGGAGCAGGAAGAGTTTGATATTCTAAATCGCACAACAAGAATCAGCCTACACTTTCAACTTGGAAAGAATCAAGGGACACTTCGCCATGCATTTACATATAGCTGGAGGCTGTAAGTTTTGTATAATTATTAGTTCTTACAAAGATCACAGAGTCTATGTTTTTCAGATTATACATACACGAATCCTTTGGAGCTAACTGCTTGGTTTACCCTGACTCTCATCATCATCATCAAACCCTTATCCCAACTATGCTTCTTCATAGCCATTCTCAGATATCTTGGTTTACCCCGACTTTGCCCTAATCATATTCTTAAAAGAACATGTCGTGTTGATGTATAATAGCTTCTTTTAGACAATACGAAATAGCGAAAATGATAAACATGACTTAAGCTTGACGTGGTGCATATGTGCAGAATTGAGGCAATCCATTAGAAGGCCCGTTATTGAATGTCTGCTGATAAAAGATTTAGTCATTGTGCAAAGCTGTCACGACCCAAATTCCGGGGCCCTGTCGGATATCCGGATCGTGATAACTTGGCAACATTTACCATACATTTATCAAATAATTCTAGCAAGAAGATGGGCATTTAAATCAAACCATAATTCCAATTAAATTATGAAAAGTCAGTAACACCAATAATCTATGCATAATAAAAATCCTTATGCCTTGACTGATTCAATAATGTACTTAAGATGTTGAATAAATTCCCTAAAACAAGAACTAATCTCTCTAACAATTATTTAAATGTTTCTCGTTCTCTCCTTTCAGCCATGCATGCAAAAATCTACGTGCTGAACGCCGTCCTGTTCTGGGCCACCCGTAATAAGATTACCTGAAGGGTGCAACACAACATCAGTACTACTGGTAAATGAATATTCCTAATTACACAAGTGACATATAACATAACATCACATAATCAACAAATCCGAATCAATAATCAAATATCATTAAAAGTACATTCACATACAAATCCGTGCCCATGCACATTACCACGCCTCAAAGGCCCATCGTATATATGTATACCGGTTACCATGACCCTGTCTCATCAGACACGTCCACTAAGGACCAGCTATCATAATGGCCACTCACGTCCACTAAGGACCAGCCGCTATAATGGCCCGGACACTAAGTCCAACGTCCCACGTCTGGGACCCAGTTGATAATTTCATAATCACATAACAATCCAAATTTCATTATTATTGACAATTTACACAACAGTAGTGTGGATCCACCCCTACACAATTTACTGGTTGCTGCCCCACTTCTGATCATGATTGGTATCAATTGGTATAGGGGTGGCCCACGTACTACACTGATTAATCACAAACTGTATAATTAATCACAATCTAAGTAATTAATCACAATCCATATAATTAATCACAATCCATATAATAAACCTTGATTCATCCAAGTAGAAAGGTTAATTTGTAAATATATACAAATTCCAGGGTTGTGTCTCTTAAAAAATTCCATCCACATGCATACAGAACATGGAGTAGTTAGTAACTCACGCCTGAACACAGTGGTATACAATCTAGTGGGTCCCACTTGGCTAAATAAAAAATCAGACCTCAAGGTCATGGTCGCCCAAGGGTAAACCATCAACCCATTGGATCTGATCCATCATCAAATCATATTCTGGGGCCCACAAGTCAAAACTAGTGTCTGCTGTTTATTTTCCCTTAACCACACCTGTCTATTTTTGAATTCATTGATTAATGGGTCCCATTGATCCTAATCCCAGATGTCCCACTCCTCCAGGATCGCCCAGGGGTCCACTTCAAGATGTGGGGTCCCGATTTCCAATTAGGTCCACTGATGGGTCTCACAACCCCTGACGACATTCAAATCCTGTTTGCCTCAAACTCACGTCTGTAATATGTAAATCCAGTGGATGGTGGCCCAAACGGAATCCACTTCACATGGGTCCAGGTTCTCCTTGGTCGACCATGGATCCTCCTTAGGATCTATGGTCCTAATCATCCATACAGTGGGCCATGTGATCCCACAACTCTCCACTGTCAATTTACACCTTGACGCCAGCCCCTGTTTCCATCAATTTGCAAGCCTATTCGATGGATGCTCAGGGATTTTTACTCCAGATTATTTGTATCATACAGACAGTCATTCTTACACAACTCCTTGGTGCAAAACAGATTTCAAATCTATTCCATGGTTACATACAATCACCAAATACTTATCAATACAAGATAATTGAATCATACTCCATTATCAATCATCCACGGCTAAACCATCTAGATAATTAGGAAGATCCACTCACCTTTGATAAACGATCGTCGCCTTTGCAATATGTGGACGCGAATAGGACATCAATCAGCCTTCCCCCCCTTCTCATAAATTGCAGCCCAAAAACTCTTTCTCACAATTTTCTCCAAGGAAGAAGAATAGAATAGAATGCTATCTATGGGTCGTTGGTTATCTATATATAATGGGGAGATAGAGTCCAAGTCCTCTTATATTTCCTAATTAGAGGAAGTATACAACTCCCTCCCTTTCTAAAACTCTACACGTGAGTTAACTTCTAATTCCATCCTAATTTATTAACTAAAGTCATACTTGGGCCAAACTATTCCCGGCCCAGTAACTCAGGATATTACAAAAGCAGATGCATGATTATGTGTGAAAGGAATCTGCAATTGATCACATAGGCACATCTAATGAATGGCCCACATGGGCCACATCTTTTGCACACCAGTCACAATGACATGTAGGCCTGGTGCAGACAAATGACAAGATCAGCTAACTTAATTTCCTGCTGCAGTTTTATGCTAGGAGATTTTTCTCCCTATATCATTTATTTGCTATTTGGTTTTTTTACCACATGGCATGGTGGATACTCACTCTTTATGCCGATGTCAATTTACTACCACTAACAATTCAGGATCTGGTTGCCCCAGATTCATCGGCTGAAGACAAACTGCTACTTCATATTTTGTGAATATCAAAATCAATACCATACCATTCTCCAGTACCCAATCCCCCAAAAAAAATAAAAAAAATAAATCAAAACCATTCTCTTTATTTATAGTTGTTAAGCCATTGTAGTTGTGTTTATCACAGTGTAATTGTAGATGCTGTTATTTAATGTATTATGGCCTGCAGGTGGTCCTTGCCAGAAATTAAAGATTGTTTGGAAGAGGCTGGATTCCGATCTGTACACTTTTGGATCCGAGAGATGCCGAATACAGATGAAAGTGCAGAAGAATTTAATGGCATGAGAGATGTAAAGTATGAAGAGGTTACATCTTTCCCTCAAAGAGACGCATGGAATGCATATGTTGTTGCGGTTGCAAAATGATATCTGACAGTTGTAACCTGTCATTTTTCTACCCATCAAATCCCATTAGATTGTGTTATCTGCTGGTTTTTCACTAAAAAAATGATTCCATGCTTTCCTGTCTGAATATCAACATGGACATGCTTTCTTTATTTGAATGCCATTTGAGTTATACATTGTAGCATTCAGCCACCCCAGTTTGATAGGATATGGTTTGTGCCAGTTTCTGACTGACCTAGTGGGTTGACTAGGAATCTGGCAGACTTTACCTGGTCGTATGCTGGTTAACCAGATTGGATTAATCTGGTTTGGACGAGCCAAAAATAGTTTCTTAGTATTTATATTCATTGCAATTAATATAATATATATATATATATATTCTTTAAAGAGACATGTAGTTATGTTACAATTGCAGTATTTTAAATAAGGGGCCAGCTCTCCTAAGCTCAAGCTTAGGATAAGGTAAGCTCAAGTGTGTGGTGGGGCCCACCTAGGGACCCAAATGGAGATGGGGGTGGGGGGGATTTCAAGGACTCCCTTGGATCTTCTTCTCTACAAAAAATCAGCCCAAAATACGATTTATATCATCTCCATATGGGCCCAAAAGTTTAATGGTCAACGATCCATTTAGATTGACACATAGTCAATCCAACGATCCAATAAATTCGGATCTGACCGAAAGTTGGTGGACATGTGTAATTTAGGGAAGTCATGTGTTTGGTCCATTTGGATGGATCAAAGGTGGGCCCCACAAGCACGAGCTTACGAAATTTTTTTCCTAAGCTTGAGCTTAGGAGAGCCTTGCTCTTTATATATATATATATATATATATATATATATATATATATATATATATATATATAACTTGCAATGCAAACCTGCTGGGTTTTGTTCTTGTACTCATTAACTACTAGAGTTTAGTGAACCCATTGTGTCAGAAAACCATGGTTTTTGCTCTAATGTTTTGAACATGAGAAAGGTTTTGTTTTGACACAACTCTTTTTTTTTTTAGCCAGACGCCTTGTGTATTTTGGAATTCTACTTTGGAAGGTGTAGCATTTGAGTTTGACACTCTTGTTATGTGATGCCAGATTTTGCATGTTGGGTGATATGTATATGGTTTCCAGTTTTCGGTGTTATTTGCAATAGCCACCAGTGGTTTACTCCGGCGAAATCCATGGAACTGAATGTATGCAAAGTTCCTGAGCTGAAAGAATGGTGGAGCCCACCAACTGAAAATCTGAGCTGCCCAAAATGAGAGGGCTGCTCAAAATGAATGTCCTCATGGTATATAAGACGTCCAAAAAATTTACTCTGTTAGTAGTTGGCCCCACCGTAGTATTGACCACATGGAGAATGTGATAAACACAATCTCACATTATTTTTTTCTTCGCTATCCGAGGGTTCCCAACCCGTTGGGCCGGACTAATCCCTCCAGGCCCATAGGGAAGTCGGATAAACTCCCCAGTAGCCCCAGTTTGGTAGTGCAGTTTCGAACCTACAACTTTTGGATGCAAACCGTGGTCTTAGGCCAATTGAGTTATCCCTTGGGGTTATCTTACGAATTATTGATCATATTTATTAATTGTGTTATTCAATATGCGGTTAATCCTATTGTGGGGCCAACTACCATCGGAATGGAATTTGGGGAAATCCCTTATTCCACTCCAATCCCCAAATTCCACTCCAACTGAGGAATTCTGTAATCAAGGATCTGTTCTCTCTCTCGGTAAGTTGAGGGAGATGGAGATGATGAGTTTGTGGATCTCGCATGGAATGTGCAGCATCCTCCAAATGTACTGGAGAGTTAGTGGAGTGACATAAGATGTGGGTTTGCTCCTGCTATCCGGGCGAATAGTCCTATTGGGTTAGAGACCCTAGGGAGACCCCACGTCGGAAAAAAAAAAAAAAAGTTTTCCTTTCAGCATGTTCTAGTGTTTGGCTCATACAGGAAAATGATGGTGGTAAGCGCACGTGCGTCCATGTGTGCCGGGTTGGGGCTGTGGCATTAGGTACGTGTTGCATTTGGAAGGACGGCTTAAGCCTTTTTAAGCCTAAGGGTGTTAAAATTTTATTTTTTTTTGAAAAACTGTCAAACCGATTGAACCGACTGTTAATAATTGTGTTTCACGATTTTGGTTATGGTTATTAAAATTGGAAAACCGTATTTCACAATTCGGATTCGGTTTTCAGTCTCAACTCACGGTTATTAACCGAGCCGACGGTTAATAATCATGTTTCACGATTTGAATTATGGTTATTAAAATCGAAAAACTGTGCTTCAACGTTTGGTTTCAGTTTTCAGTTTTCAACTCACGGTTATTAATCGAACCGAATCGTAAAATACTATTCGGCTAATCATTTTTCCAAAACATACGGTTAACCAAACAGTTACACCTCGATTTAAAAAAAGAAAAAGAAAGGGGGTATTGTGTAATTTTATACTTAAATAATCCCTTTTTAACTTCTGAGCCCTAATCGTTGAAACAAAAAATGAAAGAGGAAAAAGTGAATGATCAAGCATGTATTTGCTAGAAAAATGCACTTTATTATTTCATTTGTCTATGTGAACATTTTAATGCTACTTTAATATTTTAAAATTATGTAATTTATTATCTAGAATATTTGGTTTTGATTTTTAAACATATATTTTACGTTTTGACAAAAAAAAAAAAGCATTTGAAGTGACTATTAACCGTAACCAATCTGTCTAATACAGTTAACCATGATTTGGTTTCTTAAGGTTTTTTATGGTACGGATACGGTTACGATTTTGATTTTTAAAAACTGAACCGTAAAATACAATTCGGTTAACAATTCTCCTAAAACACACGGTTAATCGAACCGTTACACCCGTAGACTCAAGCCCAGTGGATGTTTTTGTTATTATTTATTATTATTTGCTCATTTTCCCTTGGCCCTTCTCTAGCCGTTTCCATCACAATTATGGTGTAATAATCCGCATGCTAGGAAAACACTAGATCGTGAATGGTAGATTGTGGGACTATTGTGCAGCGTGTGGTCTCATAAGTCTCATAATTGTCCCAGGCTGTTGGTTAGCTGGTCAAGCATGCTTCGGTACATGAGTTGGGATCCCTTATTTTAAGAGAGAAAAACGCACGCACACACAACCAACCTAGAGACTGCTCATTTTTTATTTTTCCTGCTGATATGTAGCTGGTCAGTCATCTACAAGTTCAAGCTCCTCCACCACTCAAGTGCACAAGCAATCCAAAGAAAGCGAATCAATTTGAAAAAGCCTGTACAAAGCGTAAATATTTGCTGCAATTATTTTTCTCTCTACAAGTGGTCTCTTGTTTCAACATAAGCTTCAATGTGAAAGTTAAATAGAGTCATGGCATGGTTGTCATGGGAAGATTCATGATTTTCTACATAAAAATACATCTCCGCCCTTCTTAAAAATGAAATGACACCACCCAATTTCTCAAGGGCTCCTAGTTCACCTTCTTTTTCAATCAAGAAGTTTGCATTTGCTGGCTTCATTAGATCTTAACACATCAGGAATATAATGAAAATCAGAGTTATGATTTGCTTAATACTTCCTTCTCAATTAGCCTAAGGCTCAACTCTGGCTTCAGCAGATTCTTCATTAAGTGGTTGGTATGGAGTGTTTACTTCATCAATGGTAGCTATTGCTGGAGCAGTACTTGGGTCACTGTTACAGAAATTCACAATGCAGTGGCAGATGAACTCAGATATAATAATTTTTTTTAAAATTATGGGTGACATGAATTGAACCCACAATCTCAAGGTTGCAATAGTGAGCACCTTCTACTGTATTGTACTCTTGTACAAAACTTATTCACAATATGCTCGTATTGTGTAGGAAAAAAAAGAATAATTTAAAAACACAAGAATAATTTAAAAACATATGTTTTGACTTTTGACTTTACATAAAGAAAACGGTTCAATGGTCCCCCAGTTGAAGCTCAGCCGGTCGGGGACATGGGTCTATGAGTAGAGCGCGTGAATTCGAATCCCAGATGCAGCATAGTGTGAATTTGAATCCTCAATGTGATAGTAATAAATATTAAAAAGGTTGCTGAAGTATGACCTGGACCAAATTTTAAGTTTTGACATCTTAGCCAGTTCATAGGGACCACTTCAATGCATGCATATGAATATATAGGGAGAAATGAGAGTGGAAGCTGTCAACATGGGTCGGGGGATTTTACCAAAAAAAAAAAAAAAAAAAGGGGAAACCCCAGTTCAACAATTTTTTAAGTGTAAAAGTTTCTGTTAAAATTTTGGCCTCTTAAATAACCGGTTAAGTTCTAATAATTATTCATCAGCCCACCTTATGGTCCACCTTGAGACATCTCTATCCCATCCCTAGAAATGCTTTGAAAGAAAACTATATAGGATTACTCTTATGTACACACAATGTCTAAAGGAAATTTACATATTACCACTTGACTTGTCTGATATTTACAAACAATCACCTCTATTTTTTATTTCTACATAAAACAACTATAGATACTCCATTGAAAAACTGCTTCATCACATTGAGCAACAGTCAAGTAAGAAAAAGGTCTTCGACCACTTTCAATAGAGTTTCTCTAAAAATCACTCGGAAAGGGAGAAAATTGCCCTTCAACTCCAGTCAACCTCCACCATTAGACCTTTTTTAAGTTGAACTTTGAAATAAACTATGGTCAGAATATCATATAACTTCTAAAAGTAACTCTTATTAATCTCAACGACAAGAATGTAATTTAGTATTTTGGTTTTGAGTTATTATAACAAAGGTTAAGCACTGATTACTCAAAACTAGTGCAAGGTAAGGGCATTTTTGTCTTTTCAGAAAATATTAGTTGGATTTTTTTAACAATGATTGAATAATTGTTATCAGTGACATCAGTGAAGGTGGCTGTTTTTTATTTTTATTTATTTATTGGTAAAAAAAGGTGGTTGATTGATATTGCCAAGGAGCATAGGTGGTTGTTTGCTATAAAAGAAAAATACAGGTGGTTGTGTAAATACTAGAACATATAAGTGGTTATCTATAAATTTCCCAATATTTAATGTATAGTTAACAAATATGAGAGAGGTTCAAATCTAAATTGGGCAGGAGTTTGGGCTATAGAGTATATAGCCTATATTTGGGTCCAGGTCCAGGTCTGGGTATAGATAAGTAATAATAGCCTAATTATGCTCTGAGCAGGGCTCACCATGGACCTGACCTGACCCAACCACAGCTCCTTTTGATCCCAACAGTATTTTAAAGAGAAAGATGGTCTTGTAGGTAGCTTTGAACATACCTTAAAGAATATAGGACGAGTCCAAGAACCACAACAGTGAAAGAAAGATAATATAACCAATCCACCTGCAGCGAGTTACCAGGGTGGTTTTAAAACGTGCTTTCTGGATTTGAATAAAAACATATTTCTACCTGATAGAGAAATCTCAGCATTACACAAAAAAAGACCTCAGGATCAAACACAAAAATTATACCTGCTGATGGTAAAAGAAGATCCGAATGAGAACTGCCCACATGTCAGATGTGAGCAGTGAGAGGTTGAATACTGCAGCTCCACTCATCTGTATGAAATTCAGTGGGGTGTTACAACTTTAAAAGAAATTGTAATCAACCATCTATTTTAGGCTCATGGTAAGCTTGTTGATATTAATAAAAAAAACTTCAAAGACCCGACTTGATGGTTGAAGCTAGGCCCAAGTTGATTTATCAAATTCAAGTTTGCTAGATATCTTATTCTATGTTATTAATGAATTTCCGGTTATCACACGAAAGTGATATAATGGTAATTTGAGGTAGTTAAGGGAAGCCAAATTGGATGGTTTGTGAACCCAATATCCTAAATCCTCAATCAACAGAAAAACAAAATGTCATTACAAGAAGAAACAACAAATTGCTTATCCAAATCGTGATCAATCTATTGAGTAGAAACCTTCAATCCTCCAGGAGAATTTAAAACTAATAGGAAAAGGAATAGAAAATTGCAAATAAAGCAATTTTGTTGGGAAAAAAAAAAAAACATCATAAACAAGCCTAAGGTTGGATGCCCAACCATACGCCATATATGTAGTTATTGACAACTACAAATCAAACCGTAAATCTAAAACAATCTCAATTGGTCATAAAAGTTCTAAAAGAATAAGGAAAACTTTATAAAGATACCACATACAAAGTCAGTAAATAAAAAACGTAAAAGGCAAGAATTCTCATTGAAACTCTCCTCAAAACCTGGACGTCTCTTCTTTGTAGGGATATTGGTCACTTTTCTAGTTTTTTATTTTTATTTTTGGTGAGGTAAGCACTCACACACCTACACACTCCCAGAAGTCCCTCACAATCAGCCCCACAACTGGGGATTCTGGTTGTTTCTATGGAAGGGAAGTGCCTCACCAATTGAGCTATGAGTGGATTGGCCTACCAGTGGAAGGGAGTTGCCTCACGAAATATGCCATTGTGGTTTTCTTTTGTAATTAATCTCCAATTTAAAAGAATACTTATCCAACCTAAATAAAAGAGATAAAGTCGGAAAGGGTTTTCAAATTAGAAACTACTTTTTACCGAGAAATAGTGAGTGTCCCCTTTATTAAGACTATGTGCCCCCATATGTGGACCTAGTGGACCAGCCACATGATTGATCTAGTCGATTAGACTAGGATGACCAACTTGGGCTGGTCTGGGCCATATTTATGGATTTGGGCTTGGCTCCAATGGACCTAAGATAGATGGACTATTTGGCATCATTGGGACCTTATGGGCTTGATTAGATGTCCAATAAGACCCAATTAAGGGCTGATTTGGATCCACATAAGATTTAGTATATTTAATTTCAAATTTGGGATCCAACTTTAATCCATCTTGACCATCCAAAGTTAGATTTTAGCCCTCCTCCTTGACTGGGCCACAATTAAGATGGATCAAAATGCCATTTGATTGATCAGATCGATCCAAATAATCAAGGGCCTGATAAATCACATGCTCCGCTAAATCTTGGCCATATGCTCCTACGTCATAATTGTTGCTTAATTGTAAGGTCATAATCGTTATATTTTATTTTATCATATAAAACTTTTTCTCCTGAGCGACACTTCCAACTTTGTGGGCATAAACCTGAAGCAACACCAATAAAAGGGATGGAAGTAAAGGAAATGGCATGGATAATGGATTTTTTTTTTATTATTTTAAAAAACCCACTCAAATGGCACTTGGTGTGGGTTTCTAGACCACCAAAACAATGATATAGTTTGTTTTTTTTTTTTAATGATTTTTTTTAAAAATGAAACAATGATATAGTTAGTATTAAAAAAGAGAGCGACTCAATCCAAAGGTGTATTAGTCTGTTGAGTTTCAAGTTGGTTTAGTGTGGGACTCATGTGCTTTTATCGCATGTACAGGCCATTCTCCAGCAATCCATTGATCTCCTTTCTTCAATGGCGCAGCCTCCTCTTTCAGGAAGATCCTACTTGGTAACTTAATTCTCACCTTCGTTGGGTTACCTTTTACTTCTTCTATGTAATACTTGTAGGTTGGGATGTTTCTTTTTTTCCTTTTTGTGGGGGGTGGGGCGTTTGTTATATATCCTTTCTTTCAGTCGTTTGGATGGACGTTTGTTATATATCCTTTCTTTCAGTCGTTTAGATGGATTCTTTGGGAGCTTAATTTTCTTAAGCTCTAGTTTTTCCATTCTTCCTTATTGAATCTCACATTTGCCTTTTAGAAACGATTAGTTATAATTTTTTTAAAGCGAATATTTTAAGCTTTGTGTAAATTAAAGCAGAGTTCAAATTGGTTGCAAAGTTCTCAACTTCTACCAGCACATTTAAGGAAAAAGGCTTAAGGTTACTACTACATAAAAAGGGAACTTACTGACCTTCAGAACAAAAGGAACAACTGTGTAGAATAGAAAAGTTGACACTGTGAATCCAGCAAAAAGAGATATCTGAGAAGTAAGAATCAATTAGCAAATAATTCACTTAAATTTATATTATTTCCTTCAGTGTAATACAGAAAAAGTTATCTAGTTCAAATGCTTAATGAATAAAATCTGTAGCTCTTTTATTAGGTAAAATCATCATCATCATGGAAGCCTCATCTATTTGGGGTTCTTTATTATATCTATTAAAATGCACCCAAATAAGGTTGATTCCAGTTACAACTATGAGTCAATTCTCATGAATGAGATTTTAAATTTTAAATTGTTTAAGGCCAATTAGCATTTTTAAATGTTTGAGCCCAAGTAGACCTTTATGCAGACAATATAAACAAGACGATTCTAGGAAGCCATTATTATTTTTAGGCAACCAATGCAGTACGAGACATGATCAATTTACTGTTATCAGCTTTATTGTTTTCTGCGATAGGATCCAGTCCTACCGTCAATATCAAGATCTAGGCTTAGAATATATAGAACTCACAAAACATTACAGCATACTTTTGGGTTCATCGACTTCTTCCCTTCCTTGGGATTAGAGTGATGGCCCCAAAATGCGATTCATAACTAGGAGAGTAGAGACCAAAACCCCTTTATATAAAACTTCGTTGTACTTCAAATTTGTTAAGGGGTTGTTCGGCAATTTCGCATGGGATAGGAAAATGGTCCACATGTATAAATGATTCACATATGAATCATTTTCATATGCAACCGAGTCACATGTGAAACACATTCAGTTGTTTGTCATTTTCACACCTCATTTGAATCTGAGTGCATCCAACGGTTGACCATTTTTCACCGTTTATCATAATTTCTTAAAATATATGATAAATAAAGGGATGAGACTTGACCCCCTAGCCAAAAATGCTGATGACTTAAGATGTAAGATTTGGCCTCATAGTTGTAACTTGCCTTTTAAAGAGTTTGAACGGTTCAGATCATGAAAATGGAGCCCACATTCCTAGAATGGCCGGTTTTCAGTTCTAGATTTTTTTCTGTTGCAAATATCTCAAAATTTGGGACGAATCAATAGTTAAAAATTGGTCCTGTAGCTGTAATTTACCTTTTTGAAGAGAATGGAGGTTCAGGTTGGCATTTTGAGGTCCACAAAAGTCTAAAAGTTCAAAAAAACCATGATGGACGGTCAATCACTGTAGATCCCACCTAGTAACAACAACATGTGAATCCTTTAACCATCTCATGAGGTGTGAAAAAACTGTGTTCAAAATCAGCCCATTTTCACACCATTTTCACACATTTTACGCATCTCATGTATAAACAACCCAAACAAAAATAGTCATGCCGCATGCGTAACCATTACTCATGTGAACCATTTACATATGTTATGTAAATGGCTTCAAACAAATGACCCCTGACGAACTTTCCCAAGGGCTTACTACCTACAATCTCCTTGCATAAATGGCCTTCAAATAATCTCTCCTTTACGGGAGAAAATTAAGGGGAGATGGATTCCTAGTAATTCAATTCCATGCAAACAAACATGCACATAAATAGTAGTTCAAAGACCAAAGCACAAACCACACTCACTATTTAAGTTACAAAAAGCATGACTTGAAACTCATTTAAGTGTAAAGATCCCTTCCACGAGAGAGTTTTACCTATTTTCTATAACAGTCCCAACTAGTTGTCTTCTTGATTGGACTATTCCATTAAGGAGGAGATGCACTGGTTGTCTTTTATTCCTTTGAACTTTTGCAGTAAGAGAAGTCCTTTAGAAGATGTGTTAGACCTATCCATGGTTTAGTAGTCTTTTAAGGTTTCCTTCCAAACTGCATTATTGTTTCCAATCCTTTAGCTGATTTTCCCTAAGCTCGAGTTCCCATACAAAACTAAACCTCTCATTTATTGGCCTTTTTTTAAAATCAGAATCACAATTAGTAGAAACAAAGCCTCTCCTGGATCTTTTGAATTCACCTACTCTTATCTTGGGTCAACTGTAACTCTAATTGACAAAGTTAGGATTTGTATAAATCTAAGTGGCTACGGCCTTGTATTTATATTAGTGAGTACAAAATACAACTACATAAATAACATTTTGAAAGGGTTTAAAGAAAGGATATCTACAAGGGTAAATTAGGAACACCTAATATAAGTAGTTATCTAGAGGGACTCAGATTGGTAGGCATATCATTTTCCGTTGGTGTACCGGAATTGGTACTCTCTTCACACTCCCCCTCAAATTGATGCAAATGATCAATAAGCATGGATTTGGACATATAGAAATTATGGTGATAACAAGACACGCCTTTAGTAAACAAATCAGCAAGTTGCAGCTCGGATCGGACGTGGAATGGTAATGGTATCATCCTCATAGTGTTCATGAAAGAATTGATGATCTTCATCCATTTGTGAAAGTTTGGATTGGCGACAAGTCGTATAGAGCTTTTGTTATCCGCTTAGAGAGGAGTAAGTTTGAAGATGGAAACATTGAGTTCCATAAAGCTTACCAAAAAAACAAAAGAAAAAAGGATCCGTAAGTAAATGTCAAAGCCAGATAATTTCAAAGCATGCAGAGGACATTGATCAATATTCAACTTCTGTAGATGATTTGGAGATGCCCTCCTATTTCTTACAGTTCCAATAAATGAGTGAATCTCTTAGAAAAACACACCAACCAGTCTTTGATCAATGAGTGTCAGGATATCCTACCCAACCGGTGTCAACAGAGGCGGTAAGCTGTAAAGAAAAATCCTTTGAAAATGTGGATTAGACACAAATTGGTTGACAATCTAAACTGCGTATGAAAGATCCGATCGAGTCATGGTGAGATAAATTAGACGACTGATCAATGTTCTATAGAGATCGGGATCTGAGACAAGATCTTCGCTGTTCATGTTGTATTTGACATTTAGTTCTATGGGAGTATCAGAAGTCTTTGCATCTGTCATGCGAGCCATGCCAATGAGATCCTTAGTATACTTATATATAGAGAGAAAGATATCTGTCGTAGTGGGAGTAACTGTAGAAGATAACAGGCCTTTAAGTTAGGCCTAGGCCCATCCAGGCCCATGTATAATCCCTCACGTGGGATATTGTTTAGATTTGATTTCTTTCCTCTTCTTTCCTTGTATAGATTAGGAGATATTCTTTGATTATTCTAATTTGTATACTTAGCATGTTTAGAGCCTTGATTAAGGCACAATCTAATTATAAATACAAATAGTCGATCCTCCATTGAGGTAGACCTTCTCCCACTGATCTTCTTCTTCTTCCTCTCCCTTCTTCACATATTATTACATGGTATCAGAGCTCTATCATCTTCTATCATTGATCAATCTTCTTCTCTCATTGATCCACTGAGTCTTCCTGGCGTGCAAATCCTCTCTGTTACTGTCACTGATCAACAGTGGCCCACCACGGATCATCTTCGTATCTCCAAGATACCACTACAGCTGTGATCGACTATCCTTGAGGATCCTTTTAAGGATTTTTCTGAAATTTTTCCATCACCTTTGAGGTAGGTTCCAGCCACTTCTTCCTCTGTCGTTTTTAATCAAGTTTTGTCAGATAGTTTTCATCAAGACCGTCCAGATTTGTGGATCTGTATCCAAATCTCATCATACTTGGACTGAAGGAAGTAACTTTGATCTTCTTTAAGATCTTCAAACCTGATCTATGCTTTGATCACCCTGTGGGGCCCATGAACAGATCTGGTCCCAAAATCCAGTTCGTCTGGCACTGTCTGGGGGCTCTCTTCTGCTGTTGTTGATGCTACTTGTTACTGTTAAGGGCTGATTAATTGGGTACTGCTTAGTGTTATTGCTGCTGTTAGTGTACTGATTGCTGCACTATTATTTCACTGTTGGGGCTGCATTATTGGGGCTGATTTACTTCTGTAGTCACCATTCATACAAAGCAAATTTTTAATTTCTGTTTCTCTGTTGTCTCTTCTGATTCTGATCGGATCTGGATGAAACTTGAACTGCTGGAAAGGAAATTGGATACTGGTCTCTATTTACTGATCTGATCACCAATCAGATCCCTCTGTGGGCCCCACACAAGGATCCCACCTCAATTTTTCAGGTCGTCTGGACTGTTTTAGTGCAATTTCTGCACTCTGTGGCACTCTGTGTGTTCTGTTTCTGCTTGGAAGCCTCTGCTACTTCTTTGATCTTTTCTACTCTTGCTGCTGCATGCTGTTGATGCTGCTGCTGATTAAATACTGTTCAGTGTTAGTATAAATACTGCTGTATTCGCCCTTTTATAACAGATCAGAGCACCTTCTTTTGGTTGGTTTGTGTGCTGCTCTCTTTCTTCTTCAGCTGTTTTGCTTTGTAGTCTCTTATCTACTACATTCTTGCAAATGGACAAGTACGACGTCATCCCTGCATCTATGGGCTTCGCTGGTGGTCGGTATCAACCTCATTCTCATATAGCATCTCCTGCCTTTCATTCTTCTGCATCTCTTTCTCCTTCTATCACCTCTTCTACATGGTTTTTAGATTCAGGCGCCTCAAATCACATGACATCTGTAGAACTTAGCTTTACAGATTCCCACCCTTACCTTGGAAACGAAAAAATTACCACTGCTAATGGTGATCAACTACTCATTTCTGGAGTCGGTACCATTACTTTATCTAGTGTCACTGGCCAGTTCATCACCCTTTCCAATGTCTACTTTGTTCCAAAATTATCAGCCAATTTACTTTCTGTAGGACAACTTATTGATGAGGGCTATCTTGTTCATTTTTCTTCCTCTGGTTGTGTCATACAGGGGCAACAAACTGGGAAGGTGATTGCGACGGGGAGTAAGCACGGGCGCCTATTTTTGCTGGACATGGGCAATCATTCCTTCTTTGCTGCTTCTTCTAATGTCCATAAATTGTGGACTGTTTGGCATAAACGTCTTGGTCATGTGAACAATGCCCATTTACTTTCCTTGTTTAAATTTGGTTGTCTGGATTCTACTATGGATAATAAAATGTTGTCCTCTTTATCTCAATCTAAGTGTGAAACTTGTTGCTTAAGTAAAAGTCATATTCTGCCTTTTCCTGTTCATAATGCTCGTGCTTTGGCATCATTTGACATTATTCATTCAGATGTTTGGGGAATTGCTCCTACTCTGAGTAGGACAGGATTTAAATACTATGTGACATTTATTGATGATCATTCTCGTCACACTTGGATTTACTTTCTGCCCATGAAATCTGAAGTCTTCTCCATTTTTCAAAAAATTTATAACATGGTCCAAACCCAATTTCAGAAAGCAATCAAAATTCTTAGATCAGATTCCGGTGGAGAATACATGTCTCATGAATTCTCTGCCTTCCTTTCTGATAAAGGAATTCTTCACCAAAAATCTTGTCCGCATACTCCTCAGCAAAATGGGATTGCGGAACGAAAGAACAGACATATTCTTGAAACTGTTCGTACTTTGTTGATTGCATCCTTAGTCCCTCCCAAATTTTGGTGCGATGCTGCACAGACTGCTGTGTATCTTATCAACCGCCTTCCTAGCACTGTACTCGGCAAGACTACTCCTTACGGAGTTCTCTTTGGTCAAAACCCTTCATACTCTCACTTACGTGTTTTCGGTTGCCTGTGTTTTGTTCATCTGCCTCCTACTGAGCACACAAAGTTATCTCCACAGGCTGCTAAATGCGTCTTTTTGGGTTACAGTGATGAACACAAAGGTTTTTTGTGTTATGATCAAATGGAAAAACGCATGCGCATCTCTCGT
The DNA here is from genome assembly GCA_038049695.1 of Cinnamomum chago. Taxonomy (NCBI): domain Eukaryota; kingdom Viridiplantae; phylum Streptophyta; class Magnoliopsida; order Laurales; family Lauraceae; genus Cinnamomum; species Cinnamomum chago. The sequence goes on from CP142454.1 coordinate 39,965,469, forward strand.
AATGTTATTTTCTTGGAACATATTCCCTTCTTTTCTTTACATTTGGATAGTCATCCTATTATTGTATCTTATCTGCCACAATTCTCGGAGTCTGCTTCTCCATCACCTCTTCCCAATGTCTATGTCCGGCGGAATAAGGTCCCTCCTCTGGCGACTCCCTCTCCTGATCCTCTCCCAACGCCGCCTACTGAATCTTCAGGTAATCATACTTCTTCTGATAACACTCTTTCTCTACGACGCTCTAGTCGTCCTTCTGTTGCCCCCTAACCGCTATGGATTTTCTGCTATTCTTACTTCTTTGGATAGTACTCCTATACCCACCTCATATTCCCAGGCTTCCAAGATTGCTTACTGGCAGGATGCTATGACTGAGGAATTGGTTGCTCTTGAAGCAAATCAAACATGGGAATTGGTACCGGCCCCGGATGGAGCCTCTGTGATTGGCAGCAAATGGATATACTCTGTCAAAGTACACTCTGATGGGAGTCTTGATCGCTACAAAGCCAGATTGGTTGCACAGGGTTATAAGCAGGAATATGGAATTGACTATGAGGAAACATTTGCACCGGTGGCAAAAATGACCACTGTTCGTACTCTTCTTTGTGTCGCGGCAGCCCGCAATTGGCCTCTGGCAAATGGACGTCAAGAATGCTTTTCTACATGGGGACTTGAGAGAGACTGTTTATTTAAAACCTCCTCCCGGCTATGCTTGTCCTCCAAAGCATGTATGCAAATTGAGGAAAGCTCTTTATGGACTTAAACAAGCTCCTAGGGCTTGGTTTGATAAATTCCGAGCAGCAATCCTTCAGGCCGGATTTCGTCAAAGTCACTCTGATAGTTCCCTTTTTCTGCGATGGACATCGAAGGGCTACACATTCCTCTTAGTATATGTTGATGATATGATTATCAGTGGCAATGATACTGCCGGCATTATGGATCTCAAACATCACCTTACTCGCCACTTCAAAATGAAGGATCTTGGTCCTCTCACCTACTTTCTGGGGCTTGAGTTTGTGCGTAACAAATCGGGCATTAGGGTCCTTCAGCGCAAATATGCGACAGATTTGATCACGTCGGCCAGGCTTGATGATGCTCACACTTTTGATACGCCTCTGGAATTGAACACCAAACTCAGTTCCGATGATGGCACTCCCCTAGATGATCCATCTGTTTTCCGGCGGATAGTTGGTAGTTTGCTCTACTTAACTATGACTCGGCCGGATATTTCTCATGCAGTTCACACGGTTAGCCAGTTTGTTAGCAATCCGCACAAACCGCACCTTGCTGCTGCGTTACGCATCCTCCGCTATGTTAAAGGAACTCTTCATCATGGTCTCTTTTTCCCTTCTGATACTTCTCTGCAATTATCAGCTTATGCGGATGCTGACTGGGCTGGCTGTCCGGACTCTCGGAGGTCTACTACTGGCTGGTGTATGTTTCTTGGAAAGTCTCTAATTTCATGGAAGTGCAAGAAACAAACCACTGTCTCAAAGTCTTCTGCTGAAGCAGAATACCGGGCAATGTCCTCCGCCAGTGCTGAAATTATCTGGCTCCGCCGCCTTCTATGTGAATTGGGTGTTCTTGTTGGTAGTTCCACACCTCTCCATGGGGACAATACCAGTGCTACCAGAATTGCCAACAACCCGGTCTTCCATGAAAGAACAAAGCACATAGAGATTGACTGTCACTTTATCCGTCAACATATCGTTACTGGGAAGATAACTCTGCCTCATGTTTCTTCTTTTAACCAGTTGACGGATATCTTCACCAAAGCACTTCCCAATCAGCGTCATCATGATCTCATTTGCAAATTGATGTTTTCCATCTTACCACATCAATTTGAGGGGGAGTGTAGAAGATAACAGGCCTTTAAGATCTAATTATAAATACAAATAGTCGATCCTCCATTGAGGTAGACCTTCTCCCACTGATCTTCTTCCTCTCCCTTCTTCACATATTATTACAGTAACTTCCAAACCAAGAAAGTAGGAAAGAATAAGATGCCCTAAATCTTTCATGTAAAAAGATAATTGCAATATTTGTTTCGGAGAAACAATGACAGAGGTATCATCTCCAGATAATAAAATATTAGGAACATAAACCAGAAGTATAGTGATGCCCTTGGAAGACTTATCAAGAAATAACAAATGATCACAATGGCTCTATTGAAAATCCATGTTTGAGAATTGTGGTGCGGAAGCAGCATCAATGAGTGATCGTTCAATGAACAGATACGATCATACGAACAACCCTACTGATGGTCTAAGGGTCTACCGAGCACAATGATAGCAGCAATAAAAAAGACCAGAATGCATTATGGTAGCACCAAAGAAGGGACAACCACACAGGACAAAGAAGCCCTCGCGAGTAGGTGTTCGAACTTCTCTACAAACCTACGGAATTCTAGAAGGAAGTGACAAAACCCTAAATCCAAAATAGCCTATTTGATATGACACCATGACAAAGTTAGGATTTGTATAAATTTGTCGTACCCTTTTTAGAGGGAGGGCCTTCTATTTGTAATTTTGTATTAATGATCCAAAGTAAAATTACATAGATATCCTCTAGAAGGGTTCAAAGAAAGGATATCTACAAGGGTAAATTAATAACACCTAATACAAGTAGTTATCTAGAGCCACTCTGATTGGTAGGGATATCATGCTTTGCTGGTGTACGGAATCAGTACTCTCTTCACACTAATTAACTTTAATTAGTTGTAAAAAAAAAAAAAAAAAACTGTAGGCTTATGAGTAACTCAGGACATCCAAATGCAAGAATTAAGGTTAATATAATTGGCACTCAAGTTACAAAAATTCTAAGGGGCCCAAAAGGTATGCTAGAGAAAATCAACACACTCTAGTCTCCAGCATCTTTCCAATTCAAATGCTGACTGAACTACAAGACACCACTATTATCCTTTCTCTAGCCAAGTTCAAAAATAAATGAAAGCAACTATATGTGTAAGAAAAGGTAAGCAAATTAGAGTTAACACATGCTAGTTATAAAGAAACATTAAAAGTCAAATCTAAACTCATAATGCATGGTGCTACAAAACATATGTAACTTACAATTGTTGCCGACCACTTGACTTCTTCGAGGTCCTTTTTCTCAAATACAAGTCTTATGAAATGTTAGGGAATGAGAATGAGAAACCTATCAATTTTCTTTGTAAACTTTTGAATAGAGAGATGCTAAAATTATAATGTTACCAAAGAGGATCAATGCAATCCCTATATTATGATGTACAGAAAGATAATTAGATGCTTGATTATAGTCCATAATGATAAAAATCTATTTTCTACCCAAAAATAAAGAAAAAGAAAATACACGAAGTGCCGAACATCACTCTTTGCTTCTTATGTATTTAAATAAGCATGGTTAGACATGTGTCTCACCCTCCTTTTTTTTTTGTCTAAATTATTCTGAAATTTTGGTGATTTTTATAATTTTTCTACTTATCATCAAAGGAGTTGCAATATTTGAACTGTAAGACCCTGGCACTGATTAATTGTAATTAGTGTTAATAAATATTACTTAGGAATTAACTGAGTTCATTTTAGAGTTAGAGTAGTCTTTGAGTTAGTTTGGTGGTGATGAGTCTACATTCCGGCTTAGAAAGGATAAAATTGTCTTTCAGTTATTAAAAGGGGTATTTTGGGTATTTTCAGAAATAGGCCAAATTGTGGCTAGTTGGATAGCTTAAATTAGATCAAGGAACCTTCGTGTTCAACTTATAGTCATTCGATGTCCACAAATCCTTTGTTTCACAGTTTCGCACTTGAGTCGGGACATAGTCATCATTTTCGTAAAAATTGGGTTTTCTCTAGGAACCGCGAAATATGTCATTCCCGGGCCCGTTGGAAAGTAAATTTAATTTTTAAAACCTTTTATTCTTGGCCTAGAAGCTCCAAACCCCTTCGCTTTCCGCAATCTTTCCACTTAAATTGTGGGGACGTAGAATCATAGACATCATTTCTGAAATTCTTGAATATATATCTGGCAGCCCCGTCGTTTTCTCTTCTCGTCCTCATTTCGTTTTTATCCAAACCAGCGACTGAACCAGCAGCCATTAGCCCAATGCTTCCTCCATTTCTCCACCAAATCTGAGTTCCAAGCCATGGGATTTCTCCTCACACCTTCACGACCTTGGCCATACCATTGTCTCCCCAATCTGAGCCCGGAAACCTCCGTTGGCGACCATTTCTCCTTCGTTGAGCCAAAAGGTAAGATGCTTCTCCCATCTTCTATATTCGAGGACCCTATTTCCACCCTACATCTTGACATGCATGATGATCGGCCGACTCCTTCGTTTTCAATTTTTGTAGGGTAGGGTTTTGAATCCAAATTTGGAGATTTTGGGGAAAATACGTGTTCCAGCTATAGCTCATGTTTCAGAGGTTATTTTCAGTGGTTTTGAAGCCTGAGGAAAGTGACAATCCATGATTTCAATCACAAGCATGCTTAGTAGTTTGATTTTGATGCATTGTACATGTTAGGGCACCTTCAAGCTCAAATTGCACGTTAGACTATGGTAGGCTAAAAGGAGGGCTTGATACTGTGTTTCAAAACCTTAGAATTATGTTTAGGATCCCCAAATCAGAAACTAAGACAAGGAATCCTGATATCTGAACTACCTAGAGCCATTTGACCGTTCGCCCTAGATATAGTCGGCATTTTTCCAGACATAACAAACCGCCGAATGACCAAATTGATTGAGGCGGTTTGGCCTGCCAAATGGCCGACTAACAGAACCTTAGAAATATGTTTAGGATCCCCAAATCAGAAACTAAGGCAAGGAATCCTGATATCTGAACTACCTAGAGCCATTTGACCGTTCGCCCTAGATATAGTCGGTGTTTTTCCAGACATAACAAACCACCGAATGACCAAATTGATTGAGGCGGTTTGGCCTGCCAAATGGCAGACTAACAGAATCACTTGGCGGTTGGCCTTAGCTAACTGCAGATTGACCTGAAACCCCCCTCCCCTCCATGTTTTTGGCCTTGGCCTTGGACTCCTATGTTGCGGGCCATTGTAGGCCCTACTCCCCGACCCTTAGTGGAGCCCAGTCTTATATGTTTGTGCCGTAGGCTCTAGAAGGAAATTCTAAAACCATTTACGCCCCGACCCCTAGTAGGGGCGCATTGCCCCCGCACCTTAGCAAGCTCAGCGCGGAGCTTGACCCGTGCGTACCGCTGTGGTTTATCACTAGTAGGTACGGGACTTGAGTTAGGATGTGGACATAAACTTAGACTCACCAATAAAGTTAAGTATGACCAAGAGTAAATTATGATCAACCAAGAGTAAGTTAAGATAAGCTAACCATACGGGTTCTTCGGATGCATGCATGGTGCAATGTTAAGTTGTGGGCATGAAAGTGTGGGGCCCTTGTTGTCCACCACCATCAGAGTGCTACAATAGCGATATGCTATGGGTAACCTGATCTTAGGATTGATAGTGTACTATCATGCATTACTTATTATGTATTCCACATCATTGATATGAATTGACTTAGGTAGCATTTGGTTCGCTGGAATGGTTTTAGACAGGAATGGAATGGAGAGTGGAATGAGTATAGAATGGAATAAGGAATAAGGTAGGTATGGTCATTTCCATTCCAACGTTTGATTTTACAGAAGAATCAATCCAGTATTGGAATGACCATTCCTGTTCTTGCGTTTGGTACGCTGGAATGATGCCCATAATGGAATAAAATCTACATAAAACTGACCAAAATACCCTCCTCCTCCTCCCCCCCTCCCAGTCGCTGGCTTGGAAGGAGACCAGCCGACCGGCCCCGGGGGCAACAACTGGACTAACCTCCCTCCACCCCCTCTTCCTCCCTCCTCCACCTTCCTTTTCCTTTTTTCTTCTTTTTCTTCCTCTCTCCCCCTTTGTTCTCTCTCTTCCTCATCTCCCCTGGACCGGAACCTCCCTCTCTCGCATCACCCTCATCCATCCCAACAGCCCCCATCTCCATCTCTAATGCAAAGCAGGCTACCACTCCACCAATGGTCCCATCCAACATATTTTTAGTAGCTTCCTAATTTTATTGTAATTAGGATTAGTATTCTAATTTATTTGCTTTCCTAGTTTGATTAGGATAGTTTCTATTATTAGATTAGAGTTTCTTAAGCCCTAAGTTTACTTTGCCTATTTATATTGCATTGTAGAGATGATAATCTCATATTTGGAATTGAGTAAATATTGAGATTTTCCCTTGGAGAGGTTTTCCTCGTGTTAGAAATCTATGCGGAGATAATTTGAGATGTTTTTGACACATGCTTCAGCATCTACGCAAGCCCTAACCCTAGGGCCTGCATCAGTTGGTATCAGAGCGATGATCCATTTCGCTCCGATCCGTCTCCGGTCACCGATTGGAGCACATCCCCCCCTTTCCATCCCATACCATAATCGCCCCCTTCCCTGCGGAACCCCACTCACTATCTACGTCCCCAACACAATCCATTCCAGACCCAGCCTATCCCCTTACCCACCTTGCAGAAACCCAAACCTGTTCAAACCCATCTCCCTTCCGCCTAAACCCACTACCCAGCAAACCCATTCGCCCAACCCAGAGGAAAAAAAAATAGCAGAGACAAAAGAAACAGAAAAGAAGAAGAAGACGAGCAGAGGAAGGAAAAGCGTACCTGGCACCGCGAGTTGTCGCTGTCTTTTCCTCGACGAACATCTTCTCCAACCAGCAGCCACCGGCCATCATCGCACTAGCAGGCAAGCACCAGAGGAGATAGACGCGCACCACCAGCCACCATCAGAGGAGATCGCCTCGCCCCACCCTTCATTTCATTTTCATGTAGTTGAGGACGAACGAGTAAGAGAAGCCAAAACCCTTTTCTTCTCCGTGGTTGCATCGAACTCGAGGAGTGACCCATGTGCCTCCAGTTGGGTTGAGTTCGACCCAAGGGCAAGCAGCAATTAAAAAAAAAAAAGTCTACCGATAAATATTTTCATCCACAAGTGGGCCCAAGTTCCTTCCAGTCTTCAGCTGTTCATTTTCACATATCCAGATCTACACATCAGGCCAGTCACCTATTTTAAATTTGCATTAAACAAGTATGCCTCCTAAGAAGCATGTAGAAGTGGAGTCTTCCTCCAATAATGATGATGATTTGAGGGGAACCGTTGCGGAATTATTAACAAATGTTAATCAAATATCTGCAATGATGGTTCAAATGCAAGACACTCTTGCAACGATTGAAACCCGATTAACTACTTTCGAAACTAATCGGCGTGAAGATAATCATCGAGTTGATGGAGGACATAATCGGAATCAACGAGACCCACACGCAGCCAATGTTGATCGTGATTTGGGCTTTAAGCTTCTTATTCCCGAATATGATGGAAAGTTGAAATCAGATGAATTCATGGATTGGTTAGTGTGTTGAAAATATTTTTGCACACAAGCCGATGACGGATGGTCATAAAGTCACCTTAGTGGCAACTCAATTGTGCAATTATGCTGCAATATGGTGGGCAGAGTTACAAAAGAAAAGAAGAAATCAAAATATTGACCCCGTTGACACATGGATCGAGATGAAGAATTTGTTGGAACAAAAATTCCTCCTTGTGAATTATTCAAAAGATGAAGGTTCAAGTTTTCAAGATTTAAAGCAAGGTTCCAAAACTGTTATTGAATATTCTGAGGAGTTCCTAACCATGCAAGCTCGTTGTGGCTTGAATGAAGATGATGATGTGTTGGTTGATCGATATTTTCATGGGTTGCGCATTGACATACAACATATCCTTACTTTCAAGAATTTTGATAATGTTGATGAGATCATCCAGCATGCGATCAAAGCGGAAGACATTGCTAATTATCAAGATTGAAAGTTTAGTGTCTCTAAATGGCCTACACAAAAGACTCCCGCAAAGGCAGACTTCAATCAAAGTGCCAGTTCCTCAGAAAAGTTTTCCTCCAAGTTTAACGATTAGAACAAGTTCACATGTTTTCATTGTAAGCAAAAGGGTCACCGTGCGTTTGAATGCCTAAAAAGAATAAATTTAATAGAAGGTGCACCAGAAGAACCGGAAACAAAAGATGATCCTAAAAGTGAAGACTCCGATGAAGTGGAGGAAATAGCAGCTGAAACAGATGGTGCACTTCTCTTGGTGCAACAAGAGTCTTTACCCACTGTTGAGAAGAAACGGTTGCGGAAAAATATTTTTCGTTCCACAGGTACAATACATGGGCAAAATTATACAGTTGTGATTGATGGTGGAAGTTGTGAGAATATTATCTCTCAAACTCTTGTTGGTCGCTTGAAGTTGAAGGTTTACAAACACAATCGTCCCTACTTTGTCAAATGGCTAATAACAGGTGATGAAGCACAAGTGCGACATACATGTCAGGTTACTTTTTCAGTTGGTGATGATTACAAAGATACAATTGGTGCGATGTGCTACCAATGGACAGTTGAGATATCCTATTGGGTTGCCCATGGATGTATGACAAGAACGGCACTCATGGGATGCGAAACAACACGTATACCTTCATGCACGGTGGAAAGGAAGTTACTCTCCATCCCATGAAACCAGAATCACCGATGAGGAAATCAAGGGCCCATGCTACAAAGGAAGTGCTTCACGTACATCATATATACAGAGGCAATTTGAAGAAGACTCGAGTTCGAGGTCAAACTTTTCTTTCAACCTGGGGGGAATGATGCAGAGCAGGCTACCACTCCACCAATGGTCCCACCCAGCATATTTTTAGTAGCTTCCTAATTTTATTGTAATTAGGATTAGTATTCTAATTTATTTGATTTCCTAGTTTGATTAGGATAGTTTCTATTATTAGATTGGAGTTTGTTAGGCCCTAAGTTTACTTTGCCTATTTATATTGCATTGTAGAGATGATAATCTCAGATTTGGAATTGAGTAAAAATTGGAATTTTCCCTTGGAGAGGTTTTCCTCGTGTTACAAATCTCTGCGAAGATAATTTGAGGTGTATTTGACACGTGCTTCGGCATCTACACAAACCCTAACCCTAGGGCTTGCATCAATCTCCATCTCCATCTTCTTCCTCCCAGCGCAGAATCCTCTCCAGCATCATCCTTCTCTCCGGCCATCTCCTCCCTCATAGCCTGCAGCTGTTCTCTCTCTTCCTCATCTCCCCTGGACCGGAAGCCCCCATCGCAGATCCCTCTCCAGATCCATCGCAGATTTGCCGCCAAGGCCTTCCGGCTGGTCTCCTTCCGAGCCGGTGACTGGGATGAGGAGGAGGGTGTTGGAGGGAGGAGGGGTGGTTGATGTGATAAAGGGGTATTTTGGTCTCAAGGAAAATTTATAAAGGAATGGAATGACCATTCCTCTACCTCCCCAGTGCAATGACCATTCCTCTACATAAAGGAATGGTGATTCCGGAAGTAATGGTCATTCCGCCACTTTTTTGTGAACCAAACATGGTAATGATCATTTCGTTGGAATGACCATTCTATTCCGACCTTCATTACAGCGAACCAAATGGTACCTTAGGAGTTAGGAGACTTCTACATTCACATCCTTATGTGGTTATGGATTCACAGGAGGATAGACAGGTATTACCAAGGGTCCGAACCATGATTCTTGGAAAATATAGATCCATGGGTGAAACCCTTATCTCTAGCTAATCCCGAGTCACATCGAGGAGTCCAAAATGTTTTAATTGAGTCAGTCTTATACTCTTATGGCTTAGCACACATGACCAAGGTATTGTCAGTTGGTTGGTGACTTGGTGTGGATCGCATTCAAACAATGCATCCTTCCAATTTGATCTGGTCCAACACTCTCTTCCACCCATTTTGGGGCCAACTCTAGCATGCCAAAATGTTGCCCGATTTTAGGGTAGGTGAGGTATGATGGAATTGGATTCCCTAGGACTCACCAAAGCATACGCATTCTAACACCCACATGTCTATACCAGTTTCATGTTTCACATGTTCACATTCATATTTTCATGCTATGTACTGTCTTCTATGTACTTATGTTATCAACTCATTCAAGTATCATGTTCCAAGTCTTTGGCAATAACATCTATGGCCCCCCTGAAGAAGGGCAAGTAGCACAGCCTACCTCCACAGGAAGGGGCCCGCACATTGGCCTGGGTTTGCAGAGTTACCTCCAGCATATAAGTTATCAAGCACGTTATGTTCATGCCTTGGGTGTAAGGTACGTGGCTCTCCTGTAGAAGGGCAAGTTGGTTGAGTGGAACAACCTACCTGCATAGGATGGGGCCCACACATGGGCCTGGGTATTCAGAGTTACATCCCTGGCACATGGTTCACACATGTTATGCTCATGCATACGCACAGTCTATTATTCCTGATTCGTGTCTGTTAATGCTTTTGCATCATGTGCACAACTAGTTCGTATTGCATGTCACATGTTATGACACTCATTTGCATTGGTTATTTATGCTACTGAGCAAGTTATATTCATGTATGTCCGCGCATCTATTCTTTACATTTTGTTATAGCCTGTATACATGCATGTTGCGTATGGTAGCCTTACCCTACATGTTTCTATCGTTGCCTTATTTATATAGATTTGTAATTATGGATTGTCTACTTGCTAACTTTATTTCAGTCTGATGATGCTACTCTTTGTGCTGTAGGTGACAACTACACTAATGGTGAGTAGGAGAACGTAGAGGTCGAAGAGACTCCAAAAGGGTTTCGGGGAGTGGAGTACAGACAATGTGAAATGAGCATCAAGGCTGACACTGAGAGACACGTTATCACTTTTTTGGAGATAGGCATATTTGGCTATATTTGAACTAGCATTTGTTGGCCTTTTAGCTTTGAGTTGTAATCAATGCACTTTTGTTATACAACTTTAACATGCTATGGGAACGAGTATCCTATTTTCTTGTCATGCTCTATCTAACACACAGTGTGATATTATAATATGAGATCACATACATATGTAAAATACAGTTGTATAGCAACAAAGAATCCTAGGGCATGGTTCAAAATAGCAGCCGCTACGTAGTGTAGTAGTTGCATTATTGGCCATAGTGGTTTAAGCTGATACACTATTTTGAAAATAGTGATGCTACGATCTAAAACCTAGTAGAGCCAATCAATTTTAATTGAAAACATTATTTTTCTTATTTTTTCTCCTCAATAGTCTTTCCTAAAGTTGTCTCTAACCTTATATGGTTCCAACCAAACCCCTAAAAAATCATAAGATTGGTTGCTATACAATATTTGAATTATTTTTATCACTTAAAAAATTCACATTACTATGCCACTACGTATTGCTGCAAATGACCCCAAGTCTTGCGCCCTGAGATGCAAATCTTTGTGGTAATCTAGTTTGAGGGCATGACATGAACAAAAATGATTGGAAGAAAACTTAACTACGTGTACATACAAGGTGCATGCTTCTATAGATAGTCTCTAATTATAAAAAGGATACATCTCGCATATACTAATTAGAACTCCGAAAACACCAAGCATTGCAACAACTTCAACACGGTCTTTCTTCTTTACACAAAATTCCTGCAGTTACAAAAGAGAACAGAAAAAAAAGAGTATAATGAGATAATGATACATCAAAAGCATATTATCTTAAGTATTAATCCTATGGCAACGATCCATAGTATTTTTAATGGTGAACTAAAATAGTATAAAGATTGACAAAGAAAGTCCACTAGAAAATGAGAATTGAGGAGGTCCTAAACTCCAAAGCAGGTGTATTAGTAAGACTTGATGCAGTAGTTAGCAGCGATGGGGAAAAGGGGAGAGAATAATAAGCAGGTCTTCTCCAAGAAAAAATATTAAAGGATAATCACAGCTTCTGTCAAGGTTTGACATCAACTACTTTAGTTGACACAAAACTAGAGAGACAATTCAAGTAATTTCTTCCATTGTGTTTGAAAAGTGAAGGCAATATAACAATTTAAAGTCGTGGAACCATTTGGAGAATAAATTACACACGATCCAGCCAGCAGGCAACACTAATCTATTCAATCACCCATTTTGATTCTCCTTCATAAATCTTGATTAGAGCCTTGTCCCAACTATGTTGGGGTCAGCTACCTCCTTCCTAAGTCTTGATAACAACTAAATAAGCAATGACTTTTCCTATGGACCTTTGCACAAGTAGGTATTCTGTAATACCCCGGGCCCAGTATAAGGGCTAGATTATTTTCTGATATTTAATATTTAATTTTCTTGATTTTTCTTAGAATTATTGGGACCCATAGTTTGATGGAGGAATTTGAGTGGGACTTGTGTTAGTTATACCATAGACTCCTAGTAATGTTAGGGATTGGATTGACATGTGAGAAGGAAATAATAAAATTAGGAAGAGGACTTTGGGAAGGATTCTAACTTTAGCTTCTATATATATATATATTGATTGACCCCAAGCCTCTTTCACGTCATTCTCTCTCTCTCTCTTTTCCACTTTCTTTTCCATCAACCCAAAGCCTAGTTTAGTATTAGCCTTGAAGAAATTAGGAGGAAGAACCGGTTCTAGTTAGCTATAACAGGTGAGTAGAAAATTTTGATCTAATTGTGTGGTTCTGAAATTCTGGCTTTGCTCGTGTATATTTTATTTTCCTCTATTTTATGGTAGAATTCTATTATGCTTTTGTGTGGTTCCTAATCTCTTATTTTCTGCCTTTGGATTCTTTGTTATTCAGTTTTATGGATGTAGATGATGATTGATTTCTGAGCATTCGAATAACTGCTACAGTATTTCTATGTTATTATTGACTAGTGTGTATTAAATATGGGGCTAGAAATCTTCACCACAGCTTGGAGTCCTTGCAAATCTTTGTAGTAATGTAGATATGAGCTTTAGGCACCATTCTCATCACAATTTATACAAAAATCAGTAAGAAATCTGAATCAGAATTGGAATTTCGCAATTCCAGATCGCCAAAATCTGTTCTGGTCGACAATAGTTGTGGGAACATATGGCCCACTCGATGGATGATCTAAACCATAGATCGGGATGTGGAGCCATGGGCAACCTCGGGGGGGGGGGGGGGGGGGGGGTGGCGCCATGTGGAATGGATCCTATTCTGGCCCACCATCCAGTTTCTTGAATTACATGAGGCATGAGTCGCTGTTGAGGGTTTTTCTTATATGTACAAAGGCTGTGGGGCCCGGTAGGGCCACTTGATGCCAAATCAGAACCTCATGATCTGTTGTGGGGCCCTGGGCGACCTTGGAGATCAGGTCCCATCATGGATTGGGCCAGTGGGGCCCACTATCCAAGCATTCCAGTTTTTTGCAGGCGTGAAGCTCTCCACCAGAACTGGGTTCTGTGTGTGGGTAGGTAGGGTATGACTTGGCCTTGTATTGGATAGAGGTGGGTGGGGCTGGTTTTGACAATACCTGTATTGGAAAGAAAAGAAGACTTCATGTTAGAAACGGTTTGACCTGGAACATGTATTAGAAGGAGGTTTCCCCCATGTGACAAGCTTTTAATGCTATCAAAGTATTACCATGCCTCCCTTGGGCTAGTTTGGCGCTTTACTAGCATAATAAAAGTCAAGTAAAGCCTCCATCTTTTAGACAAGATGTCACATCAAAAGCACCTTAACTCAAAACTCCTTCCATCTTTTTCAAAAAAAGTCAAAAAGCAACCACGGCACGTTTATCCACTAAAATACAAAAAAACTTAACTTTCCTATGCAAAAAGTCAAAAAGATTCCATAACAAACAACTAAAAATAAAATACCATCATAACCCACTTATATTTTATTCTTTCTTCAAAATCAACTTTACTTCACTTGACTCTATTAGTAGAGTTGCCAAACTGGCCATTAAGTTTCTAGAATTTAGAAAAAAAGGGACTGATATTTATTGTTTTCCATAGTTGGGCCTGTTTTGATTAATTTGAGACCATTCCTCGGATTTCAGACTTAATGAAATTACAAATAAGGGCTGTTCAATTGTGGTTATTATATTTATTGTTGGAGTTGTTTTCTTTATTTCATAACTTGAACAATTATGGTTTGAAACATATTGTGGATTATGATACATGTTATGTACCATGGTTATTTGGGGATCTCACAAGGTAGATTGTGTGGTTTGTATATGTATATGTTGTGGTTAAGTTGGTAAATGAATAATTCCCTCAAAACTGTAAAGGGTGAGTTATGTAATTGACCTCTCTCACCTCATGCACCAATTTTGATTCGGACTAGGGTAGATTAAATCCATATAAATTGAGAAGGGATTGATTGTGGAATTTGCCCATTACAAATGTTGAGGACATGCTAAATATCATATTTTGATGAGACATATATTTGCTATTTGATTGGAAAACTGAGATAAGATGACTTTGTTTGTTTGGAGGAACCTTTTGGACACCCCTAGACCACTAGCACCGTATGGGATGACGTCCCCGTACAAATGGCCAATTTTGTGAGGATTGTTGATGTTGGACCTTTTTGGAAAAGGTCGATTTTGTGGTACCAATTTGCTGGTTTTGGACCTTGGTGGTCGATTTTGTTTGGGACAGAAAAGAATGATTTTGAGATGTGCAGGAACGAGTTTTGGGAACTCTTTGTACATGTGATATCTTTGTGGAACATGAACTTTGGGCTTGTGCTATCAGGTGGTTAGGAGGTTGTTGTTTGCTTGACCCGATATCAACCAAGGCTTGAATGAGACTTTGGGATGTTACTTTAATTTGTTGTGTAATATTATCTAAGTATATGTTTAAATGCAAAAATATATTAGAATATCTATTCACTCAGTTGTACTGATATTTTGTGGATTTGCCCCAATCCAAGTAACCAAAATTTAGCGACTCAGGAAAATCTTGGTGACCGGGAGATAGACTTTGGGATGCGTACTTGAGCGTTGAAGCCCACATAGATGAAGAAGAATTTGATTTAATAGATTGTTTAGATTATTTCATTTTAAAGGCATTGCAATTATTTTATTTTTATTTGACAATGTTACATTTGTTTATTAGATTTGGACTTTTAATACAATTTGGTTTAAGCTGGTAAATGCCTGAATCATTATGTGATTTTTTATTTAACCTATGTGTGTAATGCTTACGAGTCTCGGCACGGAATTCGAAGGGCCCCGGATTCTGGGTCGTTGCATATTCTTTAGTAAGACAAGGTTATTTTACCAAAGAAATCCAAGGTTATCATAAATTATACAGAAATTACCAGGATAAGACTCATCTACTAAAATATGCTAAGATAATCACAGACTGGAAAAAAGTAAATGTATAGTGAGTTAAGAAGATAGTAACTCTCTATTGATTTACCAAGACAAGTTAAAAAGTAATCACTAATGAATTATACTCTCAATAAGCTAGGCCCAATGGGCTTCTTTTGGTATTTAATTAGGCTCGGATGGATCTGGCCTATGATTTAGAAGCCCATTCTGCGGCCATGGGCTACATCAATTCCCCCTGCTTAGAGAGAATTTTCATAAAGACACATTGATCTCCTCTCGAGTTGAAGATCTACAGTATAAACTTTTAATTTGTTGGTTGATCTTCTTTAACTTTACATGCTTTGGACTTTTTTTCCCTCTCCAATAAGTGGTAGAATGGAGGATTCACTTCTTTTGACTGTCAAATGTCACTTGGATGTTTGATTGAACCAATGGATGTTCCGATTGTCCGCATTATCATATTGAAATCTTTGACTGCCCATCATTGATCTTTGATGACAACTTAGTGCTTGTGATTTTGCTGCTTATGTCTTTTGTGGGAACCATTAGCCCAATCAATTTGTCCGTTGCCAATCCATATGGTTTTTCTGATATTGTCATTATGATAGGATCCATTGGATGATCAGGCCTGTCATTTACTAGGTTCGAAGTCCCCACTCTCCTGTTCCTTCTTCTTCCTTTGTTTCTTCTATCTTCTGACCAAACACTATTCATAGAAAGAAATTTGGCTATTTCTTTGTCAATTTCTACTTCTTCCAATTTATTGTCCATATCAAGAGCTTCAGATGTGGCTTTGTTCGATTACATCATTTAATCTACTTCCTTTTGATTTAGAATTTCTTTATGTTCTTTGTTCTCCTTTACATAGCCTTTTTTCCCTCTTCTGGTTTAGTTATTACGTATTTTTGTCATCATCTTGCCTTTCTCCTGCTCTCCTAGTACTTGGCAAGCACTGGATTAGTGTGTTCAACATGAGGTATCACTTTATAATCTGCCTCAATAGCAGACATGAAGTATTCTCTTGATACAAACATGACGCAAAAGACAATGTATCAAGATAATCAATACATGCTGTCACACTTGATTGTAATTTCCTGGCTTGAGAACCACTGTCCCCATTGGGTATCAAATGACTTAAAAGTGACATGGAGAACGGATACCTACCATGTATATATCTATCTTCCATGAGAAACTTCATGCCATTCCATGTTTGATAAACATTGAGCTTGATACAATAGGTATTCTACTTCCTCCCACCACATTAATGCATCCTTGGAGTTTTCTATTAACATAATCTTTATGCAAAGTAACTTGCAAATGCATCACTTATAATAATCTTGAATTACCTCCGTAAAGTTCAATTAAATGTTCAGATCACTCTTTGAATAATAACATTCGACATATGATGTTTCTTAATAGAACATGATGATACTCAACCTTGATGAACAATGAGTGGGGACTAGAAATAAAAAGCGTTGTTTTGTGAGTACGTAACATGGACTGTTTGGGTGTAGGAACAACTTGTACGGGGCAGTAAGAGGGACTGTAAAGGTGGATGGGCATCTATACTAGAGTGGGTTGGGGATTGTTTTGATTGCTGAAAATGAAAGGCTCGGTACAGAAATAGAAAGACAGAGGAAGGCAGAAAAGTACGTTCTACGAAGATAGCAAGGGGTCGACACAGAAACATGTTGTAATGGTGAGAAGAGGTGTTGAATAGCAACCAAAAACTGACTAAAACATGCTGTGAGTGGTGGGAAAGTTAAGACAATGGGTTGGTGATGGTTTGATTGGTGTTTGGGTACTATTTGAAAGGGATTGAGGACTAAAGTTTTGTTATCCTTTGGCATTACAGCAGCGCTAGATCAGTTGGGATGGATCCACTGGAATTGTGAAGACAGAATCACATTGGTAGGATCAGGCAACTTTTATAGGGAACCAAGGATGTAAATATCGGCCATAGCGTAGCGGGCGATACCGCCATGCTACGGCCAAAATATAGGCTGCTACGGGAAATCGCACCCGTGGCGGCCGATACGCATGGGCCGCCACGCTACGATATGACTGGGGGGGTTATTACGACTCCCCCCCCCCAACCCCAACGTTTTTAGGGGTTTTTAACACTCTCTTCCCCTCTATGTTTGTTGTTTTTTACTCTTTGTGGTCCCAAGTGTCTCCCAAGTCCTTTTCTTTAAGATTTCTTGCCACCAAATCACCAACATTCAACTATTGAAAGAAATCTAAAGATTCTAAACAAGATTCTTCATCTAGGTATGTGATTTTTTTTCAACTTTTGAGATTATCACTCTCTAACTACTATGAATCACAACATAATGGCATCATTTGTCTCGTTTTATTGTAGATCCATGCTTCCTTTTGATCTTGCATGCATATCTTTTGTTTTTTTTTATATATTGTTATTTTTATTTTCGGATTTATGTTATTTAAAAAAAAAACATTATCACTTATGGAAAACTCATGAAACAACTTGAAAATAGCTTCATATTGTTAGATCTATATTTCCCATAGATCATTCCATCAATACTTGAATGTTTATTGATTTTTCTCTATTTTTTATTTTCGGATTTATTTGTTTTTTGAAAAAAAAAATGTGAATACTCATGGACAACCCATGAAACCACTTGGAAATTGCTTGTAAATGATACATCTGTGTTTCCCATAGATCAATCCATCACATTTTGAATGTTAATTGATTTTTCTCTATTTTTTATTTTCGGATTTATTTATTTTTTGAAAAAAAAAAAATTTTGAATACTCATGGACAACCCATGAAACCACTTGGAAATTGCTTGTAAATGATAGATCTATGTTTCCCATAGATCAATCCATCACATTTTGAATGTTTATTGATTTTTCTCTATTTCTTATTTTCGGATTTATTTATTTTGTTGAAAAAAAAATGTGAATACTCATGGACAACCCATGAAACCACTTGGAAATTGCTTGTAAATGATAGATCTATGTTTCCCATAGATCAATCCATCACATTTTGAATGTTTATTGATTTTTCTCTATTTTTTTATTTTTGGATTTATTTTTTATTTTTAAATAATTTTTAATATTTGAATACCAATCAAATGTCTTGAAAATGGTTCCTAGATTTGTGATATAAGTTTCTTCTAACATGTTTCTTTGTTTTTTTAATTTTTAACATACTACTTGTTTATATTTATAGCCAGGCAGGTATTCAGTCTATCTGTCTTTACCAATTGATAAGTTAAAATGCCTCGTGATATTGATCCCGCATGGAGCTTTGGTGAGGCAGTTGAGAATAATAGGTTGAAAATCAAATGCAAGTTCTGTGGGAAAGTGACCAATGGGGGCATTACAAGATTCAAGCACCACTTGGGCCACATATCTGGCAATGTTGCTGGTTGTACCGAAGTACCAAGGGAAGTCAGAGAACAAATGAAAGCTTTGGTTGGCCAAAACAAAGCTAGAAAAGTAGAGATAAAAGAAAAGAGGCGGCAAGATATTGATGCTGCCCGTTATGATGTATTTAGGGATGAATACTTTGATGAGGAGGAAGATGCACAGATGGAGGCTGCACGCCGAGAGTCTTTGATGAGTCAACAAGAAGAATATGAACGTCATGCATTTGCTGGAAGCAAATATTATGATGCAGGGGGCTCATCGTCTACTGTGCCAAGCAGGGGTAAGGGCATTGCGAGGTCCATACGTAGGGCATTTAGCACCCGGGAACGGGATGTTGATGTAGAAATTATTTCTACAAGAAGAGCAGTTCCTCCCCCTGTTGATCCTCTAGCACATAGAAAAGAGGGAGATAAACAACCAAAAATATCTAGTGTTGTGAAAGGGGTAATGAAGGCTACAAGAGATAGCTTGGCCAAAGCTACAGAAAAATGACTAATTCATAAGAACATACCACCTACAGCAATAGATTCCCCATATTTCCAGACTATTTTTTATGTTGCCGCCGAAGCTGGGCGGGGTATACAGGCGCCCTCCGTATATGATGTGGGCACTAAATATCTTGAAGAAGAATATAAAGAAATAAAGGCTTGGGTGGAAAAATTTAGGCTCATGTGGCAACAAAATGGTGTTACCATCATGTGTGACGGGTGGACCAGCGGCACCCAAACACAATTAATAAACTTTTTGGTGTATTCAGTCTCTGGGACCGTCTTTGTGAAGTCCATTGATGCATCTGAACATAGACGGACAGCCACATATATACTCTTATGGATAAAGTTGTAGAGAGTGTGGGAGGAGTATATTGTACAGATTGTTACAGATAATGGCGCCAATTTCAAGGCAGCAGGTTTGAAATTAATGGAGAAAAGGACCCATTTATTCTAGACCCCATGTACAGCACACTGCATAGATCTCATCTTGGAAGAGATTGGAAGGAAGACAAAAGTTGCTTCATTGATCAAGGCATGTAGAGGAATTACAAGATTTATATATGATCATTCATGGGTGTTAAGCTTGATGAAAAGATACACAAATAACCACGCCTTGCTGCGTCCAGGATTAACTAGGTTTGCAACCCATTTTCTGGCTATGGAAAGCCTTGTAAAGTTTAGAACGGAGCTCATTCAGATGTTTGCATAAGAAAAATGGCTTCGTTCGAAATGGGGCAATGCAACTAGTGGTCCGGAGTTTGAAGTCCCAAACCTGTTGAGGGACAATAAATTTTGGAAGAAAGTGAGGAAGATATTAAAGGTTTTTGAGCCATTAGTTAAAGTGTTGCAACTTGTAGATGGTGATGACAAGCCAACAATGGGCTTTATATATGAAGCAATGGATCGGGCAAAGCAATCCATTATGGAAAATGTTAGGTATCACGAGAAATATATAAAGATTATTGATGCCCGTTAGAACGATCAGTTGCACCATCCACTGCATGCTGCAGGTAATTAATATATATCTTTGAATTTGATGCTTTTTTGTTTTCCTAACTAATGTATTTATTATCTTGTTTGCTCACAGTACATTCTACATATTTATAATGTAGGTTATTTTTTGAATCCCGAATTCTATTACCGCAATGTCGAACTACACACCGAAACAATAGATACAGACTTGCGGGTAGGATTACGGGAGGTGTTGAAGAAATTATTAAATCCAGATGATCAAATTGATGCCATACAAGAGGTGAGTGGGTGGTTACTTAAGAGAATTTAATTATGCTACCAAGTGCCAATTGCCATACATGCTGTAGGGGTTTACAGACTTATATCTAATTTTCACATTGTAGATATCTATGTATACACAAAGGAGAGGAACCTTTGCTGACCCTCTTGTGATACGATCGATTGGAAGGATGCCACCTGGTATGACTATGAACAAAAGACAAATTCACATTGTAGATATCTTGTGATACGATCTAATTTTCTTTATTTATTTTTTGCATTTCAGCTGATTGGTGGATGAATTTTAGAGAGAGTGCTCCACATCTAAGGAGTGCGGCTATTCGCATCCTTAGTCAAACTACATCTTCCAACTGTGAAAGAAATTGGAGCACCTTCTCTTTGATCCACACGAAGGTCAGGAATCGGCTTACCATGCAGAAACTCAACAAGCTTGTATATTGTCATTACAATCTGAAGTTGAGAAACAGAATTAGGGAGAGAAGGGCAAGGGATAATCCTGATTATTGTCCCATTAATTTGGATCACATATTTAGAGAGGACGATCCCTTACTCCCATGGCTAGCTGAGATAGAGGATTCACTGATAGATTCAGATCCGAGGTTTCAGGAAACTGTTCAAGAGTTGATAGGTGAGGATATGGGTGAGGCACCTGCAGAAGGTCAACCACCTCAGGGAGAAGGTACCAGTAGTAGGACTAGGAGGAGTGGGAAAGAACCTGCTTCTGAGAAAGCTAGTTCCACCACAGTCTCTTCAAGTAGCCATGGTGGAGGAGATGGAGGAGGAGATAGTGGGACGGGTGGTACTAGTGAATACTATCAACATGATGAAGACGATGTCATTCCTGTAGAGGAAGTACAGGAGTTACCTCCATCTGGAAGATTTGATCCAAGCCGTGGTTATTAACAGTGCCGAAGAGATTCACCACCTGGGGCTGGAGGTAGTAATGAGCAAGGAAATATGGGTGGAGATTTTGGAGGACAAGAAGCGGCATCATGAACTGATTCGTGGAACTCTAGTTACAGTGGATAAGGACCCTCACAGTATTTTGACTATTTTCCATATGATCAAGTACAACAAGGAGAAGAACAGTCTTCAGCTTCGGGGTCCTACTCATATGGTGACTATGGTGAAACGCAATATGGTAGATATCCACCTCCACCTCCTCCAAGTTCCTATGATGCGAGTGCGGCTGCCTTCTTTGGATTTGTGGATCCCAATGCTCATCAATATCAAATTCAATATGGTGCCAATAGAAATGATAACACTGATGGGGATGAGGATAACCATAGCCCCTTGAATCTTGGTAGACATTCCTTTTGGTGGTGATTAAGGTATTCCTATTTCCTTCACTA
This sequence comes from Cinnamomum chago, assembly GCA_038049695.1. Classification (NCBI taxonomy): domain Eukaryota; kingdom Viridiplantae; phylum Streptophyta; class Magnoliopsida; order Laurales; family Lauraceae; genus Cinnamomum; species Cinnamomum chago. The sequence goes on from CP142454.1 coordinate 39,987,118, forward strand.
ACTCTCTACTCTCTTTGTCATTTCTAAATTGGTGTTGAATGTTGATTGTTGATCACTTCATAGTTCATTGACTTCATTCACTTGATTGAATTTGAACATTGAACATTGAAGTATTGATATTTGATTGTTCAATGTTCACTAATGAGTAATGAACTAACTCTTAACTCTTAAGTCTTCTTAATTCTTATGCCTTTATTTCATGTTCTATTTTTTTTTATGAGCTTTCCATTACTTTTTAAGTTAGCATGAATAAGAAACATGAATACATGTGAAAAAACTAATCATTACTATTATTTTCTATTTATACAGCGATACAGGACCTCATATATTGAGGGCACTGCTACGCCCCCTTTTCTTACTTACTTTTGCAAAAGAACCACATTTTCTTTCATTTTACAATTTTCTGGAATTTTTTCAGATTTTTTTGGCGATTTTTTCAAATCGCACCGCTACGCCGCTACGTATCCCCGCTACGTTACGTATCGCCCGCTTCGTAGCGGTTTGGCGGCGGGCGTAGCCGCTATTTTCATCCTTGTAGGGAACAAAGATTATCTAGGAGATCGATTTCATTTTATATACTCTGCATGATCAATGATCTAGGATGGACACCCTGATTGAAGCCCTAGGCAATGGATGCATGAGTTCTTCTAAATGTCACGATTCCATAGCCTTTTTCTCCTTGAACCTCTCTCCTCTTGGACATGATATGGTTGAATATGGAGAAGAGTAGGTGAGCAATTCCTCATATGGTTGTTCCTTGTAAATACCACATTACTTTCTATAATAATTTCTGTGCTTTATGCTGCATCATTTTGATGTCTTTTCAAGTAGTCTGACTGGAAATAAAATGTCAAGATGAGTGCATAGGGGAGCAAACATCAAAATCTTAAGTGCATAATAACCATATGGAACCTTCATCTCATCACCTTGCAATTCATTTTCTCTAACTGACACTATCCGACTTATAGATAATAGGGTACATGGTTACAACTGTCCATATTGAATCTTTCCAAAGACTTTTGAATATATGATTTTTGCGAGAATTGTAATAATTGAAGAGATCTATCTTGATGGATTTTGTACAAATTACAAGTAAAAGCTCTTCTAGAGCTTTCCTTTTCAAGTTTTTCAGGATAGATCCTTGGTCTCTTTCTGCATGTCAAGGTTGTTAGTGGCTAGTAAAATATCATCGACATATGATGCAAGAAGCATAAACTTGATTCCGTTAGTCTTCAAATCTATACTCTAAAACAGTGTTCCCAACGAAACCAAAACCAAAGCTACTAATGCCGTGGTGGAACTTTAAATGCCAATATCATGAAGCTTGGTCTATTCTCTCATGGATCTTCTCAAATTTACAAACAAGATGTACTTTTCTATGGTAAAAAAATCCTTTAGGTTGAACCATACATACTTCATTCATTAAGTCCCCACTAAGAAAAGTGATTTTTATGCCCATTTGGTGTAACTATAGATCAAAATAAGCTATCAAATATAAGATAATTCCTTTTTTTTTGTTTTGGTAAATATAAGATAATTCTTAATGAGTCCTTACTAGAAATAGCTGAATAGTTATCATGCTAGTCAGCGCCTTTTCCTGAAAAAACCTCGTGGCGACAAGTCTGCTTTAGATCAATCAATCTTTCTTTAGCCTCACACTTAATTTTGTACACCAAGTTACAACAAATCACTCTACTTCTAGAGGCAATCCAACAAGTCTCCAAACTTTTATGTCACCCATGGGTTTTAATTCATCTTTTATGGAGTGACTCCATTTACTAGAATCATCATCTTTAATTTCTCATGAAAATGTCATCAAATCATCCTCAATGTTAATATCTGATTTAGATACTTGAATATAGACCATGTAATCATCTTGGATAGTGGAATTGTTTATCCATGTTGGATCTTTTGACTATGCTCGATTTTTTCACATCCTTATGCTGGAGTGGAATTTCTAGATGTGGTTCATCGATGGCCATAATTGGAGATAGAAACTAGTTTCACCGAGTACCACTCTGAGTGTATGATGCTCAGATATGAAATGAATATGGCAGGGACACGGAATGTATATGGAAGGTGTCAAGTTCGACTAGCCAATACATCTCAAAAGCTTAAGCTATTAGGAAACAGAAGACCAATTTACTTAACACACCCCTCGGACAGGACGCCATTCAAATTCACAACCCATACATGCCTACCCATGTGACTTGGGGGAATAACGCCTCCCCGGGGTTCAAACTCGCGACCTAGTGCGGCTTTGATACCATGTCAAGTCTGACTAGCCAATAAATCCCAAAAAGCTTAAGCTGTAAGGAAGAGGAAGACCAATCTACTTAACAGTAGGGATGTAGATTTTACACATACAGGTGAAGTATCGGATATGATAGGACGCGATACGTAGCTTATTTTGAAGTGTCTGGGCATCATAGATCTACAATTGAAGTCACCGCCTTTAACTAGCATTTGGAGTTTTGACTATCCGGGTGCTATGGTTTGGACAATAAAATATGAACCCTTTAAGTCTCTCCGGATATCTTATAAAGAATCAATCACTTGATAATCCAATTTCCTTTCTTGGAAATTATAAAGTCTAGCCTCAGTAGGACATCCCCATTATGAAACTGCCTTAAACTCGATTTCCCACCCATCCATAATTCATAAGGAGTCTCTGAGACAAAATTACTAGGTACCCAATATAGCAAATTTAAAATTGTCTTTAAAGCTTCATCCCATGAAGACTTGAGTAAGGCCAAATGACAACATAATTCTTACCATCTCCACAATCCTCCAATTTTGACTCTCTAAAACATCAGACCTAGGTCAAATGTAAATATACTGATATTTAAGTCTAGGAGTTTTCGGTTTATATAGACTTCGATTTTCCTGACAGTCCAAATGATATGAAATTTGCATCAAGATTTTTTTTTTCTGTTAGTAGGGGGCCATGAAAGAGGAACACTAGAATTCCATTGAAGCCATACTCCATGCAGTATGGTTATGAAATTTCATCTTGGGGCTTCAGGTTTTCATCATCATTCAGAGGCCGCTAAGATTTCTTTGTGGTAAATCCGCTACTCTCAGCTTCTCTAACAACAACTAAACTTCTAAAGGAGCAAAACATATTGGTATCAAGTTTCATTGTTCTAAAGGAATCAATATTGATACGATGATGACTATCGGTTAATCAAGGCTGTTAACCATATGTTTCATTTACAACATGTTCAAGAGTAAGGGTCTAGGTCTTCGGTTTGATAGCTGAATGACTAGATGTATGTTATAATCTTTTGACACTTAAAAGTGATATCACATTATGATAATTCTGAGATTTCTTGCTTATCCATTTTAGAACACTACAATTACGATGTGTATATTAAAAAGCACAAACAGTCAACGAAGAGACATTTAATGGGAGCATTTATACATAAGCATTTTGGATAACATATGTCACTTAAATTTTTATGGTACTTAGAAGGGATTATGTCCGTTGAGATGTGTGATCCCGAGCACTCACATTAGTGATTTTTGTTTAATTGAGACATTATAACAACCAAGGTCAATTGGATTTGTTTTCTATCAGGTGCAAATCTAAGTTTTTGTAACTGAATCTAAGAGTGTCAATTTTTTAAATATCATTTTCAAACTTAAAACTTTTCCCTTCAAAATTGGTCTGAGTCCAAGCAGGAGAGTGTTGATGCTAAGTGGCCCATTATGCCCACTTGGGAACGTGGTCCCACCCAGGATGCTTGGTTCTACTAGGGGCATACTTGTGTCGCAAGGCCTATTCTAGATTTTCCCCATATGGCTAAAACTTCTGAATTTTTTATTGTTTTCTTGGTTTCAAATAAAATATGAGATCTGTTCTTAGTCACTTTGGATTGTTAGAGATGCACCAATGGGATAAGAGAGATTTGATGGAAATATATCATTAATAGAATTCTACTATTGGACATTAATAACACTCAGATTTCTATGCCAAGATAAGATTCTCTTAGTTAAATACTCTTTAAGATTCTCTCAAACTGTAAATCTCTAATAATTTAATACTCATCTAATAAATTACTCCATGATTACAATAAAATGTAAACAAATTAAATTTCTACTAATTTACCAATACAAGATTGAAGTTAAATTTCTTTTGAATTATCCTCACAACAAGATGGGCCTAATGGGCCTCCTTCAGCATACAACTGCCCAATAGGACTTGGGCTGGAGTTGGTCTATAATGCAAGCTCATTCTGAGGTAGGTTCCTTTTGAGTTGCATCAAACGTCTATGATGAACAAAAGAGAAGGTAACAGAGGGTATACTGACCTCTCCAACGTTGCTGATGGCATAACAAAATGTCCCTGCAATAACAAGTATGTCACCCAAAAGAGGTTTCGCTCCGCCTGCAAGAAAATCCAGTACTTAATATTTCACATAACAGAGTTGAAATCACCAAAGGGAAGCTGTATAAAGACGAGAAATACAAATGAAGGTCTCTTCCAAGGTTTTACTACTTTCCCTTTCTTTTAGCGCACACATTTATCTATAAGAATTAAAAACTACCCCAATAAAAAATTATTACTTTTACAATAGTTCTTTTCAGAACGTTATACCCATCAGAATCACTAAACTACTCTTTTTAGGGCATGCTGGAAAAAAAAAATTGTCATATAATTTGTATAAGAAGTTACCTCCACCAGAAACCCCTGCATCTGAGAGAAGCACCAAACCAAGGCCTACAATGCACATGGCTGCACCGAAAAATTGTAGTAGGGAATATCTGGTTCCTATGAATATCCATGTGAGAAATATGGCCCACGGTATCGTCCAGCAATCCAACAGTGTGACACTAGTGATTGAGGAGAACTGGTAGGCTTTGATAACTGCATTAAAACATTAATCTTTTCATTGATAATCAGTCCTCTACAAAGATTGAAGTTGATAAACTTCAATGTAGACCAGACAGGAAAAAGGAAAAATGATAATAAAGCAAATAGAAATGGTTGATAGCAATTCAACATATTGGTTCACTTTAGTGGATAGAAGCCAGTAAGCAAGATTGCAAGCAAATATAGAATGGTCATGAGAGAAAAACATGCAAGAAAAAAAAATGATAGAATGATGTCCAAGTAAATTAATAACATTAACTAAAAACATGGCATAATTGGATACCTCCTCCACAGCTGAACACAATCACCAATATCTAGAAATTTCTCTGGAAACTAAAGCCCCAAGTAGCCTAAAATCTCAGCTTTTAACTGTTTATTGGTTTCGGTACATTGACCCAACAGATAAAACATCGTCTTTAAGGGCCTGTTTGTTTGCATTAAAGTAAATAGCAATTCATGGTGAATGAACTTTACCAAAGGATGTTTAAAGAGGTGCTGAAGGATATAAGGTGGAGATGTAGATAGGACCTTCATTTTCCTATGTATTGAATTACTAGGGTGATTGTTGGTTATTCATTTCCCATCTACTTTTGATTCTATTTCCATAAAAGGAAAGGTTATTTGATGTTCATTTTTGGAAATTCACCTTTGATCTTCATTTTTAACCACTTAAGGTCTATGACGCACAGATACAGCAAGGACACGTCGTAGACGCGGAAGGGACATGGATTTTACACATAAAAAGTGAAGCATCGGATACGATACGACATGACACGTTGCCCATTTTGAAGTATCTGTGCATCATAGCTTATGGTATGAATCCTATGTATTCTGATACAAACAAACAGAAAGGATGACCATTTAGAAACACTGTGATTCTGTCCTTTGATTTTCATTTGTACCTAACCATTTGATCATGAAAAACCTAACAACAATTTTGGGAAAAACAAGCTCTCAGAAGAAAAAAAAAGTGAGAATGGAGAAGATCTCTGAGTATATAAACTTGATTAGAAAAGAGTTTTAAAAGAAATGGGAACTCTGAAAAGCAAGAAAGATTATTATGCTTAAAATAAAATACAACTGTATAACAAATCTTTCTGGGTTGGAAATTGCCTAAAGACTCCAAGGGATCTTAGAATTCTGCATATCTGTTTCCTTTATTACTCAAGCATGGCCGAAATTGAAGACCAAGATTGTGAAGAAAGACCAGAACAAATATCGAGATAGAGGCTTGGTGAAGATATTGATAAGCAGCCTGATCGAGAAAACAAACTTGGCAACCAACAGAATCAAAGCTAGATTCTGTCTAACGAAGTGATAGCCGAGTTCTATATGCTTCGTGTGAGCATGAATGCCAGATTCACTGACATGTAGAGGGCACTCAAGTTTGATCAAAATGGAATAGGAGGCCGATGAAGTTAAACACCAATATCATGCAAAATAAAACATATTCAAGTGGTCTCAGAAGCAGTTGACGCCGTTGACCTATATTTAGCCTTAGCACTAGACTTGGAGACAGTTGTTTCTTTGCACATCAAGAAATAATACTAGCCCCAAGAATGTAGAAAAATTGATAGTAGACCTCCTGGGGATGGACAACCTCCCCAGTCGGAATCTAAAAGTCCTTTTCTTAGGCCTCCTTTCGTGAATCTTAAGACCCATGTCTACATCCCTTTATTTTGTATTATTCATACCGAGTGCTTGGTTCTTTCTTTGCAAACATTATCTTACTCTCTAGTTGTGTAAGTAGTGGAGCTGGGTACTAAAAATTGATAACTATGATGCAGAGTTCTCATCAGTGGGTAATGAATGTAACTTTCATTGCCATTCCAAAGTATCATCCCAGTAATGCAAAATACTAGCTAAGTGTTCATTATCTTTGAAATAAACTCATTTTGTTACAGATGTTCTTAATAGACAATAGGAAAAGGTTAAACCAACAAAATACGTACCGAGATAATTTCCTTGAACATCAACAAACGCCAAGACTACATACCAATACCAAGGAACCTGCAAAGCCCACAAAAAATAATGATCTTAGCACCAAGCTGCTTATTTATGAAACTGAAATTCCATTGGATGTGTCAATCCTTGTAGGAGTTTTAAAAAATCAAGATTCTTTTCACCTTATCATGGATTAGGCACTACAACAAATGCAACTGAACGGATAGTACACTATGTTAAATCCAATGATTCTTTCACTACGAATAATGTCTTCATCTAAAATCTTCTATCCTTTTGTTTTTATTTTTGTTTTTTTACGTTTTAATTCTAGTCTAGAATGCGGTTTAAGGAGAACAACAAAAAGGGTCATATCGCAAACAATATCAACCTCAAAACCATTGTTTGGAGGACTTTTCAATGGATCCAGTCCATTGAATCAATTACCCATTTCCAAATAATCGAAGATTGATTAACACATTTGCTTGTAGGGCTGGATACCATTTACTAATAATTAGTTGATGCACACTAGATGTAGTATTGAATTCAAGTCATCATGAATTCAAGAAAGTTCGATAGGTTTATCCAAACAATAAAGTCTCAAAATGCAAACTTCTGCCGATGACATATACCCGTAGCTTTTGTCCCCGATACAAAAGGATGCTACCGTAAACCAAAGCCAATGACAGGTAAGTGAAGAGCGATTGAGTAAGTGGAGTATCAACACCTACATATAGAATATTAGGAGTTAGTAGTAGCAGTAACAAGAGAAAGAGAAGTTGTGGTAGACTGGTAGTGGCAGCTGTAGCAGTAGTAATAGTAGCAAGACCCTTAGCAGGAGTAGCAAACATTGAGGTAGAGTAATTGATGAAAGGGGTTTTATTTCTCACCATGCTAACTGCTGGAAAACAAGATTGTCAGTTTTGAGAACTACTCGGGGCTTCTGCCAAGTAAATTTGCAATAGAAGAAATTTTGTCTAGTGAACATTGGATCGGGGAACTAAATTGGATCACAATGTGAAGAACCTAATCGGTGGAATCTACATAAAGGGGTTTTTGTATATGACTCAGAAATTCTAATATATATCTGTTGCATACCTCCGGTTGCTGCCATCTGGATCAGACAGCCGCATGGATTTACATCCCCGGTAAGTTCGTTCTCATTGGTTCTTTTATTAGTCTTGGTTAATAATAAGTTTACTCAACCTGATTGCTTCCCTTTGCTGAATCAGAACCATCAGCCGTCTTCAGCCTTCAACCTCCAAACAGTCAATCATACCGTTCCTGATCATTATTGCCATTTTCAGTCCTCCTTGAGTTTAAGGGTGAATTATAGCATGTCTTAACTAATAGATCTGATTTAGACCAGATTAGGATGTTATTAGATTAGAGTACTGATAAGAATCTTCAGTTCGTTGATCAATTCTGTCTAGTCTCATTTGAAATTTATATAACAGGGTTATTATCAATGTCAGTGAGATCATTTTTGTTGGTGCTAATATGAATAAAATACAGGAATTGCACCAAAATTTACAATAATCAAATGAAACTTACCATCAAATAGACTTCTAAAGGAAAAATAATCAGTAGTTGGATTGCTGACAACTTGATTTTTCACGCAATGCCTATAAGGACCTGATCTCTAGATTTTTAATTAAATTAATCTTGACCATAGATTTGATCATGTGTGTGACCGTAGATTTGATCATGTGTGGACCCCAACCATTTTATTTGGTCACTTTGCACTAAATTATCTTCATTTAATTTCTTTAATTATTGCATCATGATTAAGTCATACTCATTTAGTGGATATCTTTTGGTGGGGCCCATTGTGGATAAGAGAAGATTAAACTAATAGGTTGGCAAAGGATTAATGGGAGAGATTAGGCTAAATTTGAATTTTGGGTTACTTGATAAGCAAGAATAAACCCCATTTTTTGTTTGAAATTATTTCCATCTCAAATCTCTCTTAGCTCACGTCTTTCTACTTTCTTGGCTCATCCCAGCCAATCACAAAAGAGATTCACTTTTTTTGTACTCATACCAACCCATGTGGACTCTCTCTCTCTCTCTCTCCCTCTCTCTTCCCCCCCCCCCCCCCCCCCCCCCCCTCCCCCTCTTAACTGTTAAAAAAGGGTCTCTCTCACGGCTATTACACTCAATATCAAACTTCTTCTCTCTCACAAGAACTCTCTTTCTCGCTCGGTCTCTCTCTTCCAGGTAATTCTCCCTTCTTTTTTTTCCTTTCTTATACCATTCATTGTCCTTTTCCGTTTTTTTTAGAAAGATTTCTATGCTTCATATCACTTTATGCATCTCTGTTTTCCCTTACATCACCCTTGGCATGCATCTTAGCATCACCATCTATGCATCTTTTCTTTTCCTAAATGCTGTTTCATGCTTTGTTGTTCAGTTCCTTTTTGTTTCTTTATTTTCTTACATATTTGTTGTTTTGTTTCTTTTCCTTCCTTGCTTTTCTTTCATGTTGTTGTTTTGCTACATCCCCACCTCACATAACCTAAGATGAATCGCACCCATCTCCGCTCAAACCCCCACCAACACATCTGAAACAAAACTCACATCTCATTCCTGTTACTCAGCCATCTCAAAAGAACACCGAACCCACTCTCAGTTCAGCCAATCCTCTACTCAAACAGAGCCCAACCTCATCATCGCCTTCACAGTAGCCCATCGCCCCTCTCTATTTTCTCCATTTCTCAATCATTTCAACAGCCAACCACTCTGCAACTTACAACTCCCATTCAACTTTTCATCCCTGTAGCACTTCACCCCGAACGAACAGCCGGTTCCACCCTCTATACTTCAAACCAAACATCACAACTGAGACCCATTTTACCAACCATCTCCAATCTTCATAACTGTTAAGTAGTTAGTTTGCCGCACCTTTAACGATTAGGCATTTTGTGTGTACTGATTAGCAACTTGAGATGGTATCAGAACCAAAATGTCCCGGGTTCGAATCTGCATAGGGCAAAAAAGGCCCCATGTCGCATCTTGTGTGCGGACGCATGTACGCAAGGCAAAAAGGCCCCATGCCGCGTCTTGTGCGGGCATGTGGTTCTAGTCCGGGTGGTATTCCGCCTGAGGGGAGGTGTTAAGTAGTTAGACTGCCTCACCTTTAACGCCTAGGCATTTTTGGGTGTATTGGTTAGCAGCTAAAGAATAACCAAGCAACATCTTAACCATAGTCCATATACTACGACTCATCATGCCAACCTACTCTTCTCATCACCAACCCTCATCAACCTAACCAAACAAGTCCCTATGCAGCCATCAAAACACACCAAGACCTTGAGCAGAACCCGTCTCCTTCCTTGACTACCAACCTTCCTACAATCATACCTGAATCCAACCTTAGCTCTCAACTACAACCACTACCCTCTTTCACTCTCTGTTTAGAACTCACTTCTCTGCTTAATACATCGACCTCCATCACCTTTCATCAATCAAGCCCAACTTCCTTCTTCTTGTGTTCCCATCTCGCATCTTCACCATCATCGTCACTGCCTTTGATCCTTGCACCCACATCCATTCGATCAAAGCAGACCAAAAACAACTTCCACAGAACCCATCATCTCCACTTCCCAAAAACCAAATATACCCACTTCACAGAACCCACAAACCATCATTGGCATCACCTTACGCTCTGCATCACCCTCCTCTCCCAAAACACCACCTACCAAACCAAGTTCATCGTCTTCATCTTCCTCTTCACTGCTCTTCATGACAACCCGCTCGAAAACCACTCAACCTGGACCTCAAACCCAATCTCTCATAGACAGTCCAAACCCACTAATCACAAATCCAAGTAACCCATCTTCTGATCTTGATCGCTGTCACCTATCTTCATCCTTATCTTCATCTTCATTTTCACCCCACTTCATTATCTTTGCTGAGTCCATACCTGCAAATACACCAGCAACTAAAACCCAACTTAACCACACTAAACTGAGCAACACAGCCACCTACAAATCAACGCTCATCCATCCTCCATCCCACGTTTCTAGCCAAACCAACAAACAGCCACCCTTCATCGTTTCCATCCAATCAGAACTATAACCCACCTTTCTTCTTCACTACCCATTCAATTTCCATCAACATTCATATCGCAAATCAACCCACTTGACAAAGACAAACACCATCAATGCATCACCACAATCTTCTTCTCCTCTTATCCCTTCTCTGTTCTCTCTGACCAACACGGTAGGAGTCTTCACCATTACAAATCTAGACTCACTTCTCTCTGAGCTCACCCAAACAGAATAGTACCCTTCTATACCCACTTGAACAAACCACCCTCAGGCCATATTGACATTCACAGCTGAGTCAGTATCTCCATCTCTCCCATCACCCTGCACCATTGAACCGAGACCCACATCACTACTTTTACCCAACCCTTCTCTCAATTTTCATCATCATTTTCACGGTTTCACCATCTCATCTTCTCTTTTTCACACTGCTTGAACCCAGTACATTACCATCTTTCCTTCATCCAGCAAACCATTCAGTTCAACCAAGTCACACCCAATAGAGAACTCATTTCTATCCTCGCAACTTTACACCAACCCCAATCCAAGTCACACCCAATACCCAAAACTACTTCCATCACACCCAAGGAACAAAATAGTTGTTGTGGCGTGCGTAACGGCCACCAGCCAAAATGCTACATAGCGGGTGATACATAGCAGCATAGCGGTGTGAACTTTTTAAATGGCCAAAAGAATTCAAATCTTGCCTGGTAGCCAATCTTGTGCTTTTTTAGTGATTTGGAACCATATAAGGGTAGAGACAAATTTAGAAAAAAGCTATTGAAGAGAAGTACGAAAAACAATCTTTCAAATTAAAATTGTTTGGTAGCTCTATTAGGCTTTAGACCTTAGCGCCGCTATTTTCAAAATAACGTAGTAGCCTCAACTGCTACGGCCAACAATGCGGCCGCTATACTACGTAGTGGCTGCTATTTTGAATCATGATCACACCTGCCCAAACAAACCACCTTTAACCAAACCAACCCGGTCCAGGTCAACCTATACTCATCCTAACCTGCACCCGACTAGTTCTAGAACAATCCTTCACTATTTGGCTTACTCATCAAAACATTACACTATCTGTGCCCACTTCTATGCAACAATCCATTTGCTAACCCACTTGAAAAATCCCCATCACACTAGGACCCAGACCATATCACCACAAAGCTTAGTTTAAGGCGGGCCAAATTGATAATCTTCTTCATCCACCGATGATTTGGAGATCCTACTGCCAATTGGGCAAGTAATCCTACTATAATACTATAGTATTAGAGTTTTCTATTTCTTGCCTCCAATATGCTAGATTATAGGATTGATGTGTATTTTATTTTGTTCCCTATGGGGATGCGGACAAAAAAGGCCCGATCCTACCATCTTAGCTTGTTTAGGGCATTTAGTTTTGATCGATCATGCGAATTGATATGTACCCATCAATGTCACAACCTCAAGTATAGAGTTCGTGATTATGTAAATTAAATGCTATCACGAGATATTAAACTCTTGGTATAAACCATTATTGAAAGCCGCTCTCTTATGTTCTATTTAATGGTTGGAACTGCGATGTGTTACGATGCGATCCTATTTATGTTGCCAAGTGCTCCAAACCATACTATGCTATGAGAACCAAATTCTAAGTTGTATTGTACATTGTTGAACATCAACCTTTGACCTCCAAGGCATTATCTAACGTATGGGCAACACAATCTGGGAACGCTCACGCGTAGACTCTAGCCCCTTTTGGATATGAGGCGCTTTCGATCTCCCTACTTTTGTTTATATGAACTCATGAGACAAGCGTGTAGGGGTAAAGAGAGTAAGAACCATCCCTCTGTTTGCTCAGGTGGTAAAAGACAAGCATATAGGGGTGTTCATGTGCTGGGCTAAGGCATATCCAGCCCAGCCCGACTGTAGAAACATAGGCCCGTATCCAGCCCAAGTCTGACGTAGACGTAAATGCCAGGGCTAAGTCCACCTATTTTAGTCAATAATTGAACTAGGCGGGCCGAACCAGACTTTTATGACTTCTACGAGCTTTCTAACAATTGTTTGAACAAATTATAAAAAAAAAATAAAAATTAGCACTTTACTCGGGCGGGCGAGGCCTGGATTAGGGCTTTCTATGACTTAATCCAAGCCTGGTCAAAATATTAAACAGACCCAAGATTATATATCCAGGCTGGGCCTAGTCGAGCCGGGCCATGAGCACCCCTACATGCGTGGGTGCATGAATTCGAAAAAGAAAAACCCAGTTCAACATGAGAACCAGGAGATCTAATTTTTTGTGGTCTCCTTTATTTTTTGCGCCACCTATCCCAATTATAATTAATAACTTGCCCCTCTCCCACATAACCTCCTGTGAATTTCCAGAAGATAAATTATGACTTGAAATCCAAGCAAATGATTTCATTTATAAACTATTAAACTTAGGGCTATAAATTAAGGGGTTAGATGAGTTGGTAGCAATGATATTTTGCACACACTTACATCCATCACATCTCTTGGCAATGGCATGACTTCAGGTGGACCCCACTCCTACACTCCTCTTCTTTCTTTTTACTAAAGCTTTTAAGTTTTTATATCCAAAACAAAACGGATTCTTTTCAAAAATGATATATATATATGGGAAATGCTCCTACGAGAGATACTCCACCTTACTATGAGAGATAAGGTGGGGGCCCTCACATCCATATCCAATGCTAACAACTTAAATGTGAGGGTCCTCACTCTTATCTCTCATATAAGGTGAGAGATGCTCCGAGAGATGCTCTCACCTTAATATGAGAGATATATGTGAAGGCTCCTACCTTATCTCTTGTACTAAGGTGAGAGCATCTCTCATAGGAGCATCTCTCTCGTACTAAGGTAAGAGCATCTCTCATGGGAGCATCTCTCGTACTAGGGAGATGCTCTTATGAGAGATAAGAGTTGGGGCCCTCACATCTATGTACAATGCGAACTACTTAAATGTTAGGGCCCTCCAACCACTTAAATGTGAGGGATGAGAGATGCTCTCACATTAAGAGATAAGGTGGGGGCCTCACATCCACATCAAATGCTAACAACTTAAATGTGAAGGCGTCATATCTTTCATAGGAGCATATATATATATATATATATATATATATATATATATGGTCATGTAACCTTGCCTTTTAATTCAGTGGGTGGGGGGAGTTGGCACCGATTGAAATTCTAGCATGCCATTTTCCGTACGAAAGAGATCTCAACTTGGTAAAGTGAAACAGTAACAAACCCTCATAATTCAAAGCCATTTCAATTACAAACACTTTCAATTCCAAATCTCAACCATAAAAACCAATCCCCAAAAGCCCTAATTTAAAAAAAAAAAAAGTAGAAAAGAACAACAGAATCAACTGAGAACTAAGAGAAACATACATGGACTTAAAAACCTAAAAAAAAAAAAAGAAGGGATCGAGTTTTACCTAAATCTGCAAGGAGAGAGGCAGTGAAGCTGGTGACGGCAAGGAAGAGAGAGACAACCTGACCAAGAAGAAGGACCGAGGCCACATGCCGCACCTTCGTCCAGTCCATGCTAGCTACAGACAGAGATAGAGTTGGAGAAGGAGAAGGTCGTGTTTGCAAATGAGGAATACTCGTAAGAAGATTTATTAATTTTACGATTGGCTTCTTCAGCTTTATCACTCCAACTACCGTTCCTGAAAAGAGAGTTACTAGGAGAGAGCTCGGCTGACTGAGACAGACAAGAATGGAAAGTAGAAGGTGGTGAGTAGATTTGAACGTGACAAAGTCGCCAAGTACGGAGGTTTCTGCTGTTCCGTAATTGGGAAATGAGAGCAGCTATCTACACTGCGTTTTGCTCTCCACCCACTGCATCTCTTTACACAGTAGTTTTCAGTGTGGGATCTGCTCTCCACACTCTGCATTTTCCCTAAAACACCCATTTCTGGAGTTGATGAAACTACTCCCTACAATCTGCATTCTTCCCTCCCATTTCACGTTCTGTAAACCTTCTTTCGCTGCACCCTCCACGTCGAAGAGGATCTCAACGAGCTCCTCCACCCGGACGTAAACGCCGCACCTCGTGTTCAGCCATCTCTCTCTTCTTACCTTCTTCGTCAAACTGCATTACTGTGAATCGTCGACTTTCCAACCTCCGTGAGTGATTTCGATTTGTTTAAATTGATTAGAAATGTCTGTAGTTTAGTTTTAAGATCAAAGATTTGGTTTTTTCAAAGTTTTTTACCTCCCTCATTCACCTTTGTATCCCCCATTTTTCAAAGTTTTTCAAATCCATCGTCATCGTTTTAGTGTCAGTAAGAATAACCGGTTCGGCACTGTGGGTCCGAAAACAGAGATTACTTTCGGCCTCGATGATCCGCATATATTGAATTATCTCGGCAGTATGGGGCCGAGAGGAAAAACTTATTTCGGCGTCAATGAACCGAATATAGTGTCATCTCTCGGCATTGTGTGTCCGATCAAAACCTAATTTCACGGCTCTGTAATGCCGAAACTATATTTTCCACACGGATGGTCAGGGCCGAATGGTCTGTGACTCAGTGCTGAACTATGTACTGATATTTTTTTTTTCCAGATATATGGATGTGCCGAGTACATCTAGGACTCGACCCACAGCGTCGAACAGGAGACTCCGTCAGAGGTTTGTTGCCGATGAGGTCGAGGATGACGAAGAAGTAATTGAAGAACAACCCGAAGCCCAAGTGGAGACCGAAGTTTCCGAACCGGCAGAAGAAGTGCATCAACAAACTTCTTCTGCTGCTCATTATAGGACTGGAGATATTCCCGGGGGGCCTACAAGTTTGAGCCTGCTACCTAGTTTCAGGACGCATATTGCTGCAAGTATTTGGCAGCAGCAGGTTTGTGTTTAATCTTGGTTAACATGTTTTAAGCTGTGCTGAAAATTTTATTATCTTCACTAATTTGTTATTTATTTCGTTTTGCAAGAGAGATCGCCACTTAAATGCATAAGCCATGGCCAAAAAATCACTGAATGGGCATGGAATTCAGAGGGAAGGCAGAATACGGTTTTTAGTCGTCTCATTGGCCGTTCGGGGTTGGCTCCATTGGTGGCGACATCTTATCGTTCCATCAACAAGAACATGATGTCAGCATTTGTGGAAAGATGGCAGCCTGAGACAAACACATTCCACATGCCTTTTGGTGAAATGACGATTACCCTTGATGACGTGGGCACCATTCTAGGGATCCCGGTCACTGGAAAATCTGTATCAGTGGAGCAACTGTCATTTGAGCGATCAAAGACACTTGTAGAGCATGGTCTTGGGGTCACATCCCAGCAGGCACACGAAGAGTTAGTAGGTGTGCGGGGCTCGTCGGTTAAACTGGAGTGGCTGAGGGACCTATACGGAGACGTGACCGATGCGGATCCAGAAGAGCACATTAGGCATGCCGCAAGAGCATATCTATTGTATCTCTTGGGCTGTACACTCTTCGCAAACAAGACCAGCACGAGGGTTCCAGTGGTCTATCTAAGGCTGCTAATGAACTTCGATGAGGCACGCACATATGCTTGGGGAGCTGGTGCGCTTGCTCACCTATACCGACAGTTGGGGTTTGCTACTCGGAGTGGTGTCAAGCAGATTGCAGGATACCTTACTCTACTAGAGGCATGGATTTACGAGCATTTCCCCAGGTGTAGGCCTCACCAAAACCGCACATACACAGAAGATTTACCGCGGGTGCATCGCTGGGTGCCACGAAGAGAGTCTGGGGACCAAATGTCCAACTTGCAGTCATTACGAGAGGCACTTGACGATCTTGGTGCCCATGAGGTAAGTTCTTATAAGTTATAAAGTCCAAAAATATTTAAATGAGTATCGTACAATTTAACGTATGCATTTGTCGATTAATGTTGCAGGTGGTGTGGGACCCCTACCGAGAGCATAGGGCAGAACACCCCTTTCACGAGGTTGCTTATTATACTGGCTGTATTAAGTGCATGGACATCGTATAACTATATCATCCTGATCGGGTGCTTAGGCAGTTTGGTAGGGTCCAACGCATTCCCCCCACTCCACTAGCTCCACAGCGCGCCAGTAGGGGTGCCACCGCAAATCAATATCGGATCGCTTACAATTACTTGGATCAAATATGGGAGAGGTGGCATAACCACGTCCTGTCTCCAATGGAGCGTGGTGTGCCTGCGTCGCACCCATTGGACTGTGCACCCAATTATATGGAATGGTTCCTCCGAGTGTCGCATCCAATCATTTAGAACCCTGCACATCGCTCCACGTTTAATCCGCGTGTTCAAGATTCTATGGGCAGCTCTTCTATTGACCCACGTTTGGTACGATCCTTGATGAGCATATCTATCATATTAAGTATAACCAACTGTACAAACATTCTAATTTGTTCATTATGTGATTAATTAACAGCGCATCGTGAATGCCCAAAGTATTATTCAGCCTATTTTGAGGAGAGGTCATACTCTGAGTGTCCGAGATCCTGATGCCTTGTACACGGCCCTTGAGGACGTCAACATGGTCCTAGATGGAGTCGATCCAGAAGATCTTGTTCATAGACTGTCACGGAGCGAGGCACGCACTTACAGCCGTAGGGCTAGACGTGGGGTATAGGATGTGGACTTATAATGTGATATGTATTTTGTTATGGTTGTAAACTGAATTTCAGCAATTTTTTTGGGTAACAGAGATGTACCACATGTAAAACTTTATGGATATCGTTTTTTATGAAAAAATTTTTTATCACCTTTTGGCCACGTTATGGATATCGTTTTTTGTGCTACATTTTGTATTGATGTCGCTTTCTATGTACACAGCATTTATTTGAAATGGATAACGTAATTTGTAAACCAGTATTGTTTCAGGTTTGAAATAATGTATTTGTATTGCTCGGCGTCTCAGGGCCGAGAAAATGTATTTTCCTCGGCGTCTCAGGGCCGACCGAATTAGGTCTACTCGGCGTCTCAGGGACGACAGAATTAGGTCTACTCGGCGTCTCAGGGACGACCGAATTAGGTCTACTCGGCATCTCAGGGCCGACCGAATTAGGTCTACTCGGCCTCTCAGGTCCGACCGAATTAGGTCTACTCGGCCTCTCAGGTCCGACTCTATAGTTGTAAACTGAATTTCAGCAGCGTGTTTGGGTAACAGAGATGTGACACATGTAAAACTTTTTATCACCTTTTTGGCCACTTTATGGATATCGTTTTTATTGATGCATTTTGTATATGCATCTACTATTATCACCTGAACAAAGTGGTTTTGATTGACAAAACCGATTGCGATCTCCCGTCTAGCAGCAGTAGGAATAGGGACCGATCGAAGAGGAAGAAAAGTCAGGCATTGTTGATTTGACAAATGGTATAGGACAACGTTATATTGCGAGGCAATTAGATGTCCCATGTCCGGCATCGTCATCCATCGATCATATGGAGGGCAATCCCCTTGGTACGATATGATATTGAGAAGTTCATCAACCCTTTGGTGTGATCCATATAGTTGTCTGTAGTGTTCTGCATGAGTCACCAACTCTCTAGAGAGATCTTTCCATACCTATTGCTATAAATCCTCACCAAGTCCCATCAACCCTGCAATGGCTCTAAAGCCACAATTGCCATCCGCATTGACATCTTTTACATGATGAATATAAGACCTTAAGCAATCTGGGAGTGTGTTAATATAATTGGTTGGCTTCAAATTTCGGGTGCGGATGACCTTTTGCTTAGGAATAAGCTTCTTCACGGGCACCAAAGAGGCCCCACTGCTGACAATAGTCTCTTCCATCTTTAAGACAGGAGAGTAACTATCCTGAGCTGATTCGGCATATTCAAAGGAAGAGGGTTCACGTTTAGTAGAGTTGTGCAATTTCAATTTGGGGCGCCCCCGACATTTAGTTTTCGAATCTGGCTCGATCAGTGAGGTTGTCTCAGGCTTTGCAAGCTCCCTAAGCTTATCCAAGATATGTAACTTCTTTCTCGAATCATAGCCCCTGAACTGTTCGACAATTAAATCTATCTCTGGAATGCAATCCAAATTGACACTGGAGTCCTGGTCATAAGCGGTATGTAGTAAGTCAAGCTTGCGCCAATGCATATGCGTGCAATCTAAAGGAATAGGGCGACCAGCACTTATGTATTCTGCAATCTCATGAGCACAAGGTAGGCCATGTGTCTGTCGAAGTACACAGCCACAAGCATCTCTATCAATACCGACGGATGATACTCGTTTCGTCTCGGCCAAGATTTTCTCTAATGCACATATAGAAACGTTCCCACGAAGTTCTTTGAATTCAGAAGGCTTGAAATTGTGTTGGACAACCGTCTTACTTTTTTCAAATGATGCTTTTATATCTGTATGTTGCAGCAGCAATAGGTTGTGTATCTTCATCCATGAGTCTTCAAAAGTCCCCTGACTTGATCCAAGCTGCCGCTTCAGCTGTGCATGTGAACTCTCCACCCTGTTTGTAGTAGTGTTCCCAAGATGCATGACCTTGTCCGTCCAGGCAGCCACAAATCTATCATTGTACGCATCTAACCAAGACACTCTAACATACTGAAGTGCTGCAGGATAGGTAATGAACTCCTTTAGAAATAAGTTGAATTGCAGATTGTAGTGTTCCTCTGTGGATGAAGAGACCAACATGTTCCAGCTCATTATAAACCGGTCTCACTTTTCCTTCGTCTCAAACAACTTCTTGCATTTAGCCAAGATATTTCTGTTGATATGCCATCTACATAAAAGATGTTTGACGCCGGGGAAAACAATAGATATGACGTTCATTAAAGCCATCTCTCTGTCAGTGACGATAACGCTAGGAAGAACACCCTCGTCAATAACTTTGCGCAAAATACCCAATGCCCATGAGTAGCAATCTTCACGTTCATTCTGGAGATATACAATGCATACCGAAAAAGTCTTCTCTGTGGATGTAACCCCAACAATCTCCAATAAGGGCATTCGATACCGATTGGTCTTGTAGGTGCAGTCCATTATCAACACATGAGGAAATGCACGCAAGAGGTCTACGCTAGTAGGGTGTGTGAAGAACAAGTCAATGACAGTATCTGTTGTAGGACATTTCCTATGCCACTGAATGTAACCATGCTCCGCCAATAATTTCAATAGTTGCTGCATCTGATTCCGTCCAGCCCTCTCCGCAACTTTATGCCTTTGACGTGCATTGTAAATGGTCTTCATTGTGCTTACATTTAACTCATTTCTATGTTTCAGTGTCACCAAGATATCCTTTGGCCGAACCATATTCTTGGACATGTCCACCAGCACTGAAGTTTCATCCTTTGTTAATCTCCCTGCAAATGAGTGCCCTTCCAGAAAGTCTGCAGCAGGATGATTATGCACACCACACACTACATGCAACATCCATTCCTCATTTCACTTTACCTTGTAACGTGAATGGGCATCCGCATTTTTTCGAACCAGTCTGCTTCAATTTCTTCCCACCAGTCCCGTCTTTAGTAATCCTCGTGTGTCTATAAGACCCACTCCTCTCACACCCAAGGGTCAGCCTTGGTTTTTTATTTCTCCTGTTGGGCGTTGCTGATGTCTTAATCACAACAATGAAACCATTTCTCCTCCAAACATCACGAGCCCAATTAATTAGGGATTCTTGACTTATGAATATCTGCGCATAACCAAAAAAAATCATATTGAACAAAGTGACTACATTAATTTAACTATCGAATGATTCATCTCGATTAATTACCTCTTCGGTGATAAACTCATTACTATAGTCGACCACACATTCCGAGCCAACCTTGCTGCACTCAGTAGGCGCATGAAACTGCTATAGAACCAATTTTGTTAGAATACGTAAATGACACAACTGCACGGCTCTGAATATCCGGACAAAATTAAATTGTTCGGCCCTGCATGTCCGCATATTTTTCTTCTTCTCGGCACTATAGTGCCGCGAAAAGTACCTATGTTCGGCCTTTCAGGGCTGTGAAAAATACCTCTGCTCGGCCCTGAAAGGCCGCATAGAGGACATTCGGTCGGACATGCAGGGCCGAGCAATTCGTCTCTTCCGTTTTACAAAGCTTGCGATGAATATGCTTACCTCGACGCTCCTAGAATGATCGGGAGACATCTTCTGCTTGTCCTTTTGCTCGTCCATTGATTAAGAATGCTAGCAAATTGAGTTTCAACTTTGAATGAAATCAAGATTAATGAGGTGCAGTCAATTGAGAATGAAGTGAGGATTCAAACCGAGAGAGAAGATGAAAGAGGGAGGAAGTAAAGATCAGTAAAATGCGGGAAGAAGTAGAACTTCATTTCATGATGCAGAGGAGTGAATGGAAGGAAGTGGAGAGGAGGAGTGAAACCCTTAACGCTCCACGTTCAGACGTCTCAAGTGGAGGGAAAATATGCAGTGTGTAGATAGTATTTCAAGTAGTGTGGGAGGGCTGAAGTTCATACATTTTGGTAAATTTACAAGTGGGCATTTTAGTCACAATCTATTGCAGTGTGTGGAGAGCAAAATGCAGTGTGTTGGTAGCAGCACTCTTGGGAAATGGCGATTGTGGGCTTTGAGTATGCTGTATGCATATTGCTAGAATTGGGATTTAGGAGGGGATCGACTGACGGTCAACTGCGTCATTCTATTCTGGACTTTTAGTAATTTTGTCAGTTCGACCTTTGGCATTTCCTGGATCTGGACCGTCCATTTGTTGAAGTGAACCTCTGGGGAAATTGATCTGTGAAACACAATAGAAGATAATGATATTTTAATTAAGGTGTGTAATCGCTTTCTTTAAAGACTCTGTACTTGGAACCAAATGAGCAACCACCCACATTTTAAATTCTTTTTTTATTATCAAAACATCCATATTTGAAATACCAAAATATCCGTACTTCCTCTTCAGCCCATTTCTAATATCCGTACTTCCTCTTCCTCTTCAGCCCATTTCTCCATCTTCTTCTCTTTAGCTGATTTCTTCTTCCTCCTCATTTCTGTCCTTTCATCAATATACTTCTTCTCGTCATCATAAAGCTCCCATCATTAGTTCTTGAAAGAACGAACTTATCTCCCAACCTATCTCTCCATTTCCCCATATAACCTACCACACCTCCAATATTAGGCACCACATTGTGTTTTAAAGAAGTCATCTCCAATATAGACAACCAAATGACCATCTATGAAGGGAATGTATTTTTTTTTGGACACATCGTTCCATTTTTTTTTCCCGTTCGCATCCTACACGGAATTGCAGAACCGTCCATCACATGTAGTGCTTGGCCATCTTAAGCGATGCAATATTGTAATGCACAACCATACTTGACTACACTTATGTATATTGCACGGGTCTATATTTTCGTGCAATACTATATACCTCAGCCAAGTTTAGCCGAACAGTATGATTTTGGGCAGTTTAGCTCGACCGCCTCATATTGAAACTTTTTTTTTTTTTACATGACATTGATTCTATAGGTGTCAGTGAGTGCTTATTGGATTTTATTAACATCTCCACCACCGATACTATATTCAAAAGCCGAGAGGCCCTTATCCAATGGACAAGGGATGTTGGAAAGAAACAAGACTTAGTAATTGCAATTAAAACCTCAGGTACCATCAACAACAAAGAAGAATGAGAAGTTAAGTGTCCGTCGGACTCGATCAGGATACAAATTAGCATAGATACCATCAACCATAAGATTGACTTTGTTGATCCAATATCAATGTAAACTTTCTTTTATCGTATTGTTGTAGCCTTATTACTGTAACGTTATTTGAGGTTGTTGAAGCAAAATTTAAGATATAATAACTCCTTGATCAACTTGCATACTCAGAAAAACTGAAGGAAACAACCACAATTCATAAAAAACCGATAAAAAAGGTACATCCACAATCCATAAAATAATACATCCAAAATCCAAAAACTCCATAACAAGTGCATCCACAATACAGATCATCCACAAAAAATACATCCACAACGCATCTTGCCGCGCTTTGCATTTCTGGTTTGACCCCGTTGGCCTATGACGCTCTAAGGTGGATGAGCTCGCAACACCACCCCGCGAGGTCGATGGACTACTAATAGCACTTGCGCGCCCTGACGTCGAAGAATTACCATGTCGAACTCGTCTTCATGGCATGTCCTGAAATATATACATCAATCGGATTAACAATAAGTAGACAAGCGCATTGATTGCAAATTTAACTAATAGCGAACATAGCTGCACAGAATCTCAAGGAACTGCACATCTGAAACTGCACGACTTTCATGAGCTACACATATCTCCAACTGCACAGTTTTCACTAGCCATACATATCTGAAACTGCACGGTTTTCATTGGCGGTGCATTTCACATATACATGTCTGTGAAGTGCCATGCATATGAAAACCTGCACGGTTTTCATATGCCGAGCAGAAAAATGTTGTACGTCTATGAGTAGCCGGCACGTTGAATGTGCGCAGATCTGCGTATCCGTGCATAATGCGAACAAAAAAATGTTTTTACCCCCCGTTCGTGATTTCTATTCTCCCATTCCTTCAATTCAATGAAGTTTCCCTCCCAACTGCAACCCACACTCCATTCCATTTGCATAGATTACAACCTTTCCTAAATATGATTATTTAGTTGGAAAGAAATTAACATAAAAGAAAAAACAAAATTGGAAGAGGTTGAAGATGAAGAGTTTATCTCTATGGGAGAAGATAAACTTGTTTTTGAGATGTGTTGAAGCTTCGTTTTCCCAAAGGAGAAAGATGATGAAGAAGATGTAAATCCCGTTTTTGAGATGTGCTCGCCGTGGCTACCCTTTTTTTTTTTTTGAGAAGAAGATGATAAGAGGAGAAAGAAAGAAGAGGAGAAAGGGGCAGCTGTGGAAATTCTCTTGGGTGGGCTCAACAAAATTAGGCATTTTATATTTTGAATGTAGTGAGCTGAGGATGTGGGTGGGTTCAGCAAATAGCATGGGTGCATTTAGAAATTCTCCTAAATGTTTATGTGTTTTTGCTGGCATCAAGATCAATTTGAAACTCATCTGCCGTTAAAAGCCAAATCTATAAGGGCGGGACTAGGGAATAGGGGTGGCCATGGCTCCTCCAGAATCTTCGTCCCACACAAGCAATTGTCATTGGTAGTTAAAACAATTGAGGCGCACCAAAGTCCAACCTAGCCGATAAGCAATCTAACAACTCATAACTACCATTCAGGCACACCAAGTTTAACATAGCCCATAAGCAATCTAACAACTCATAACCATCCTTCAGGTACACCAATCAAAGTCTAACCTAGCCCAAAGGCAATCTGACCCTGCCGGCCAAATAGGGACGGGTTCAACTAGCTCAATAACAATCCAACTTAGCCTCCTAATAAGAAATTAGGTTAACTTAAGTCAAGCTCAATAAACTATAAAATAAAAGCATCCACATCATGGCTTCAAGCTTTTAGTGCAGACTAGACATGAAAATTGGGCCGGGTCGCTGAGGCAAGACATGGCCCAGCATGAAAAAACCGTGCCTAGTCAACGGATTGGGCCGGCCCATTTTTTCTTCTTGGGTCGTGCTGGTTTAGGGCGCCCAACCGATGGCTAGTTTTTTAAAAAAGTGGCCCTACCCCCAAAGGCTATATTTTTGGTTTTTTACCCTTTTAACACTCCACCCCCACCACACACACACACACACACACACACACAAAACCTATAAATTTTGAAATGGGGTGGGGGTTTTGTGTCATTTCACCATTTTTTTACCAATATACCCCCCTCTAACTGCCAAAAAAGGGTCAAAGGAGGGGTATTTTGTGTAATTTTAACACTTAAAAAGTCTATAAATACCTCCTCCCCTCTCATTTCTCAATACTCATCTACTCTCATAGCCCTCTCAATCTCTCAAAACTCTCCAAGAAAGAATTTCCAACATTTCAAGCCTAAGAAGTTCTCTCTCTCTCTCTCTCACTAGTAACTACCGAAGGAACTCTCTCTCTCTTTCTCTCTCAGCAGAACTTCTCCATTAGCCACCCCCCTCTCTATTAGAGGTATTTATTAGTTTAAAATTTTAATTTTATTTAGTAATAATATCCATAGTAATATTATATATTAAGTTTCGTCTTCTCCCCTTTTTTATATAAATTATCACAACAAATACACATTATATAATTATTTATTTAGTTTTTTAAATTTATTTTTTTTAAATGGCCGTACCATCACTTAACCATTCGACATTGACTTCTCTCTAGATGAGGAAGATCCTGGCCAACCTGGCCCAAGTTCTTCAATTAGAAAGAAAAGGAAAACGACTTTAATAGTCTGGAACCATTTCGAAGATGTTGAGATCCCTAATTCCAAAGGAGTAGTAGTTAAAAAGGCACAATGTAAATATTGCAAAGAACTTTACAAAGCAAGATCATCAGGTGGCGTTAGCAACCTTCTTAGGCACTTTAAATATTGCGCTCCCGACAAATCGGAGGACGCGATTGTCCAAACTCAACTTTCCCAAACCGCTCCAAGTGGTGGTTTAGGAGTTTTTACATATGACCCTAATAATACTAGATACCAACTTATACAATTTCTTATACTTCGCCAATTACCATTTGTTCTTGCGAAAGATTGATCATTTGAAGACTTTATGAGGTAATCGTTTGCCCCACAATGGCAAAGGATTTCTAGAGTTACTGCAAGAAATGATGCAATAAAAACTTTCTCAAAGAAAAAGATGATTTAAAAGTCACTTTTCAATGTGGCACTAGCTTCAGATTTTTAGATCTCCAAATAAAATGTGGGGTACATTTCAATTACATCTCATTATATTGATAGTGATTGGATTATGTAGAAGAGAACGATCATATATTCTTTACAAGAGTTCCCACACACTAGTACTAGGATAGGATCCACTGTCCTTGGAAAAAAAAATAGAGAGTACAATATTGAAAATAAAGTTATTGTTATATATAACTTTAGATAATGCAAGCTCTAACAATGTCGTAGTAGAGTTAATAAAATTTGCGCTTCAACTTAATTTAAATGGAGAAATCTTTCACAATAAATGCATATGTCGCATTATAAATCTTATTGTACAAGAAGGGATATAATTTATTAAGCCGACCTTACAAACTATTAAATACATTGTAGGTGTCATTTTTTCCATCTCCCACAAGAAAACAATGATGGAAGGATATATGTGAAGTTTTGAATCAAAAGAACAAAAAAAAAAAAAAAAAGAAATAAAAAAAAATACAACAAGATGTAAAGCATAGGTGGAATCTTACTTATAAAATGTTAAAACAAGCCTGCAGTTATAAAAGTGCACTTAATCAATTTTCTCAACTACATTTAGCACATGAACATGATGCAACCTTATTTCTTTGTAGGGTATATTATCCTACATCAACTCAAGTTTTGACCCATTTTTATGAAATAAGCCTTACTTTTCAAAGATATAGAGACGTACAGATTTTTTTCAGTTGATGTGTGTAAAAATGGAGGCAAGTTCTTCCGATATTGGAGAAATGCTCCTTTACCATTTTGTTTAGTTGCTACATTAAACCGTAGGTTGAAATTAGTAGGTGTAGAAACTTTAATTACTGGAATAAATAACAATATGAATTAAATTAATTTAAATGAAATGTCTACAATTAAAACTGCTGTATTTAGAATATGCTACACAAATTGGTAGATTTGAAACACCCTCTGCCTATATGGGCCTTCCCCAAACACATAAAGGGAAAAATAAGGCCATTTGGGGTCTCATGAGAAGCACTATAGGAAGCAACTGCTCTTTTTCTTGGGGATCCTCCCACACCATTAATGAATTAACGATGTACATACAAATGGGTCCGATCTAGATGATGGAAATAATTTTGACCTTTTGGCGTGGTGGAAAACATATGAAAGTAAGTTTCATGTGCTTTCCTCCATGGCCCATGATATATTAACAGTTACTGCATTTATAGTTACATCCAAGCAAGCATTTAGTGCAGGTGGACACCTTATTGAACCCAGACGGACGATGCTACTAGAAGAAACTGTAGAGACCTACATGTACTTGCGGGATTGGCTTCAAGCAAAGAATAGAGCACAACACCTGATGGAGGAATATGAGATTAGAAGATGAGCTCTCAGCGTTACATATATGATATATCATAGTGATCAGAATTTGTCAACTTATACTCTTTGTGAAATTTATCATAGTTTTTCATGTTGTAACATTTCTTCCAAAATGTACTTTTTCCATTTATCATAAAGTTGTAAATCTTACTTAATAATTTTTTAGAATGTGTCATAGTGTTCAAAGTTGTAATTTGTTAATTTTTTTCATTTCTCATTAAGTTTGAATTTCATCATATTGTTCAAACTTGTATTTTTTTAAATTTCTGTAACTTCATTTCAAAGAAATATAATATATTTGATGTCTTCTTTCAATGAATGCTTGTATTTTTATTTCAGTTAAATTTTTTAACTTTTAGTTTAAAATTTCAAACTTAAAAAAGGGGGGCTGGCCCTTGAGTGGCACAACCCAGCCCAACTGGGCATGACCTAGTACGGCAGGAATAATTTCGTGCCATGGGCCGTGTTGGGTTGAGCCCCAGCTGGCCTGGGCTGGGCACAGCACAGCATTGCCTGTGGAATTCATAGGCCAACACGACCTAGGCACGGCTAGGCTGTCATTTAGCCGGCATGGCCCAGTTTTCATGCCTAGTCCAGACCCACCGATTGGGGTCTGAGTCGACTAGACTAACATGGTTACTTAAGGGATCTCTAAAAAAAATGCCTCTTTCCTCAACGTATTTGATGTGGGACATCATATAAAAGAAGAAGGTAATTAAGTTTTCAAATAAAAAAATGGGTTTTCAAAATAGCTATTATGTTTTGTTGGTTTTTGAAAACTTTTGTGAATGAAAAATGCATACATATGAAAATGATATTTCCAAGAAGTCCAAATCCAAATATATATAGTATATGTATTTATTTATGTACAATATGGAATCAATCTTCCAGTTATCTTTCTTTTTTACTCCTAATAGCTATGCCCGAAGTTTTATGTACATTGCCTATGGACTCTGTTAGAGACTCAAGACTTGAATCCAACATACCAGACATCGATCCCAATGTGTCTTCATGTAAATGCATCTCTTTGCAAAGAGGAAAAATGTTATGTGCAAAATGTCAATAAAAATACCTTTTTAGCTTCATTTTTCAATTTTTTTTTTGTCTCCTTTTTTTTTTTTTTCCATTTTCCAATTATGGCCTATCTAATGGTTGTCGTCGCTGAATGACTCTTATAACGCTTGAAATCAGAATGGTTTAACCAAATGGTTCTTATAATTAGCGTTTGTACTAATGATATAATTCATCTAGTGTTAGCAATCACAATGGGAACCATGTTTGAAAGTAGGGTGACCATCTAAACTTAAAAAATCATGAAATTCATTTAATGTTTGAAGGTTAATTTGAGTATTTTAAAAAATTGAGAGAAAAAGTCACCAAAAAAATACCCTTAAATAGTCAAATGCCTTTAATTGAAAAGTTCTTGAAAAACTTAGGGTCTAATTTGAAAAGTTTTAAAACCTATCTCATTTTTTGAAATAAAACAAAAACTTAACGCCTTATTTAAAAATCTCCCAATATTTTGGTAATCATAGTGAGGCTAATCATAGAACTCATTTATTGCTGCAATAAAAATGGAGACAGTAGGACCATTCTAAAATATAGTTCCCAATTAACTCAGATGTATAAAAATTGTACTGGAAAATTGCTGCCCATGTTTTTCCAGATTTTTATATGAGATGTATGATACATACTTCTATGCAGGGAGGGTGCCCACCAAGGAAAAGGAGTAAGCAAAGGGGAAATAAATGGAAATAGTAATGATAAATATGAAGAATATCAACCCATCCAGCGATTCGGCTTACAATAGGTTAGAATGAAAAAAAATTATAAAATGAAATTTATGTAGCTAACCCAATATACTTAGAAGAAGGCTTGGATGATGATGATGATGATTTATTTAACGTGACGGTTTTATCAATTCAGAGAGACAGGGTATTGATCTTTTGCATGGCCAGGTATCCAATCTGCGGCATGTGAATTGAGGTGGCTCCATGAACTCATTATCCGACATGGAGAAACCTGATCGAGGAGGGGGAGAGTCAATTTCTTCCCTGGATGCAAAAATAAAACACAGAATCTTTACACTACACCAAAAACTCAGTCAGAATCATTCTTTTTCCTTCCCAATTATAGAAATCCCTCCTTTTCTTTACCAGATAAGGTAACCATGAATCCTTTTACTTTTTTTGGTAAATAATGAATCCTTTTACTTGAAATAACCTCCTATCACTGACACTTTTGATTATGGTGGAATCCCTTTATGCTCCTAAAAAAGTCTTTCATAGCATGTCTAAATATAGAAACTTTCTTTGCATACGTGCGGTTTGGGAAGGTTCTCAACATGACCCAGCTCAAGAAATTCTCTTTTCCCTTAAATGAAAAAAAAAAAAAAAAAAAAACCCACTAAGATGCTTTGATGCAGTTTGGGATGGTTCTATTGCCATATAGCTCCTTTATTGTTAGAAAAAAGAGATCAGTGTTTAGCTCACGCAACCCAGTCATGTAGATTATATTATGGGGCTCACCTCTGGAATCTTACAATTTCAGTTTCATATGGAAAAATGAAAAATGGAAAGAAAAACCTCATTGTCATTCAGTGGTCCTTGGCCCCATTATACATTTTCACCATCTAGGTTTGTAATCTGGGTTGCACTAAAACCAAGCCCACATGGCCCGACCCAAGCAAAGGTGATTTAGTTGGGTTTTGTTCGGTTCAGGTTGGTTTGGGCCTAGATTTTGATACCTGAATCAAATTTGAGTCAGATTTTAGTTCACTTACGTAGATTATAAATAGTAAAATACATACATAGAATGTGAATTATGCTAGATATTTGAAAGCAAACCGAGTACAATAATTCTGAAGACTCAACCCAAATTGCACAAGGGCAGGGAGATTTACAATTTGAGTCAAGTATATATAGTCATGTTTCTTTTGGGCCAGGTTCGGGTTTACATTAACCCACACACAATTCAGCTTGACTTGGGCTTAGCCTGCAGCAGCACCAGACCTCCCAAACCTGATCAGTTGCAACCTTTTGTTAAACTCTACATCGCAGACCATGGTTTGAATCTGTGGTCTTTCAAATAACTGAAGTTTTCTTTTAACTATAGATGCTAGGCAGAAACAAAGCTCAAACATATTTTAGCATTTTTAGTGGAGTTTTATTCAGTGGAACCATATGGAAGAAATTATCTTTTGAGTGGAAGAACAATATGATCATGCACGTGCAGTGTGAGAATCTCTTACGAATAAAGTGTGACAAATAAATTAGCTAATTTTATGCACTAATATATATTTTAGAAATAAACTGTATAGATTTTAGAATAAATTGCTCACCCATGCAAATGGACAATTAAGTCCAAAATAGATAAAGGTGATTTGGAATTTAGGAGCTTAGTGGTAATCAGTAATAATTGGCATTTTCAATGTTGGTCACAAGTCAATAATACTCTTTTGATATTCAATTTGTTTTCCCTCACAAGCTTATGGACAACCTTGGAAAAGGGTTGCAACTAGAGCCAGTAGAATTGGTAAGATGAAGGCCATGTTTGTCAACTTAATCCTCTTGGATCCTACATCAGTTTTCTCCAATGGTTTAGGAAATCCATATTTGGTAACTGTAAATCGTTAAGGATTTGGGCCAACTAAAATGAGGATTTTTAAGTCTGACCTCCTCCTGTAGGATTGGAAATACTCATTTTATGGTTTTATGGGTCAAACTTGATACTTTCTATGGTCTCACATAGATATTTTCATCCCCCCTGGTCCCATCCCCAAATGGACCCCACAAAAAAGTTCTCACATAATATGTGAAAACAGTTCTCACCTGAATATTACCCTTACTAATTGGGAAATATTCAAGTGAGAACTATTAATGAGAATTTTTTTGCAGGGCTCAACTAGCATCTCATTCAAACTTTTCAATCAATAGGGACTCCCCTGATAGTTACTAATCCCAATGATTGACACACATCCGAATGAATTGAACAATTGAATCGAGGATTGAGTAATGTTTTTACTATGAAGTCATTAAACTTGTAGTCCACGGATGAAGGGGTTTGGGGCATGGGTTTGGGGTCAAACTTGATACTTGAGTTGAGACACATAGATATTTCCATCCCCCCTGATCCTATCACCAAATGGAGCCCACAATTGGGCCCCCAAAAAAAGTTCTCACATAATATGTGAGAACAGTTCCCACCTGAATATTACCCTTACTAATTTTTCTTAGCTAATTATATTGTTGAATAGATCGCCCACCCCGCATGGATTAGGCAAAAAAGGCATCCTAGCCCATTTTAGTGGGTGGACATGGTATTTGTTTATATCCATTAGCTCATAAAGGATTCCATGCAGACTTCGATTGGGATCAAATGGTTGTTCATGTACCTTTATCTTTGGAAGCTTAGGCGAATGCTCGTTTACTTATGTTTTCTGATCATATGAATCTCTTTTCTCCAGCTATTGGAGAACCCATTTTAGTGCCAATTCAAGATATACTTATTGGACTCTATGTATTAATGATGGGGAATCGTCAAGGTTTTTGTTCATATAATATCCATGAAATTGCAGAAAATTGATATGAATCGATTTGAACATGAAATCCTCAACTATACAAATCTTGAGTATATATGTTATTAAGCGTGCCCTAACATGTTTAGGATGACTTCACATCATCACATATGGGCCCCACTTGATTAATTATTGACATCACAAGATTTTTTATTTCTTAATTAAAAAAAAAACTTTCATTTCAGTCTAATCCATGTTAAAGCCTTCTAAAAAATAAATACCCATAAGGGTTGTTTACGACTTGTGAGGATTAATATGGATGTGGCACCAAAAAAAAAAAAAAAAAGATGACTTAGATAATGTTTATACCAATATATAAGGCTTGAGGAATTGATACAAAACTCATTCAAATTCAGGCTCAAATTCATGTCAGTCTTGATTGTCAAGTATCAATGAGGAACCACCAAAGTTGGGGTCTTCAAAGAGAAACACCAATGCGGTGTGTTGCATAACTATATAGACATCCACATAAACACAAATAGGAGAGATAAACTGTCAATCTATCATTTTGGAAACTGAAATTCACAGAATGTGAAAAATTTTATGAACGAAAATAACCTTAGAAACTTTGCAAATCAAATATAATATATAAAAGCTTAGTGGGATGACATGCTGATAGAAGTCACTAACAAAAAAAATTTCAATATGGAAGTTTTTCAAGAAACAAGCCCTAAGAGTTTTTTTTTTTTTTTTTTTTTTTTTGTTTGTTAGAAAAGTTCTAGGAGTTGTGAATTTGGATTTGGGGCTCTTTGATGCAAGAAAATCGCCAAGGTAATGGGATTGAAAGGTCTTATAATGGATCAATAAACGTGAATACTCTTTGATGATCATTATAATCTATTTTAGGGACCTAAAGTTAAATCTATTGTGGCTCTGATACCACTTGTTGTGTCTCTGATACTCCTTGGTGTGTGATAACTGGTTAAAAGGCGCATATTTATTTTGTTAATTCTAGATATTTTTGCCCTTTTATTATTTTATTTTCTTCAATTTATATGCATTTGCTAGTTAATTCTTGTTTTATCTTTTTACAGAGAAAGCTTGACAAAGTTGATGATTTAGTGGTGGAATTGGAGCAAAAGAAAAATATTGGGCTTTGAAGTGCTAAAAGAAGTGGAAAACAAGTGGTTATGGGTTAGAAGAGATGCCTGGTCCATATGTTAGTGGATTATGGCCTATTTTAGCATAAAAGAACCCAATTTGGAGCCTTCTATCACCCTTCTTTGGGCCCCTTTTGATTAATTACGGGATTTTCATTGATTTTCTTTTATTTGTTTTATTTAGGAAGGATTATTTTAGGAGAGAGATAAGGAAAGAGTGTTTTAAAAAAAAAGAGAGATATTAGGAGGTGAATCATTCTATCGTTCGGCTATTCTATTCTGACGTTGAAGGAGAAAAAGGGGGAAAAGAAGGAGAAGAAAAAGACGACTCAAAAGAAGAAGATGAAGAACTCCATGGCTATGGTGTTCTCCTCTTCCACCATCATGGGCTAAGCTTCTCCTATTCCTAGGGTTTAGATGAAACACTAGTCAAGTAACTCTATTTTTTTGTATTTAATTTTTGGAATAATTATATTGGGATGTCGATTGTATAACATTGAGATTTATTGCAATTAATGGTTTTATTTTCTTTTCACATATTCAATTTCTGTGATTTTGCATATGTGGTTATACAATGGTGATTCTTATACATACACCAAAATCGTAGGAAGAGTTATAACTTAGGAAAACGAGTCGTGTCTATGATAGTAGAAGTAGCGTAGACGGTTCGTATTATCCAAAGATAATTCATACCTGGGGTTTTGGTGCGTGATTTTCTTGGTGATTGTATTTTGGCTTGTAGCTAAAATACATCTTTACATCCTAATATAATAACCGGAAATTAATACAATTGAAGATAGTTGCAAGATTAGTGGTGAATTCGACAACCCTAGGAATTCCTTTTTTAACTTGTTCATCGTTTAATTTAATTATAATTCTTCTTTAATTTCAGTTCTCAGTTATTTTAGAAAATTCAACAATCAATCACTTTTTTTGGAATTAAAGTTAAATTCAACATTGGTTTTTAAATAATTAGCAATCTCTGTGGGTTCGACCCTTACTCTACTACTATATTAGTAGTTTAGTTTGGTAATTTGATTGATTTCCACTACAGATCAGTGTGCACATGTGTGTGGAAGCGTGAATGTTGACTTATTTTATTCGGTCCCACGTGGTTTAGCAATCAATGACACTCATGGGAGAGTGAGTTCTCACCTCTTTCACAGAGTCTGAGGTTATAAATTACATCATATATATACTCAAGAAAGGCCCAATAAAATTACCAAAATATGTACGACCTTAAACCTGGTCATTGGCCAACCCAATGAACTAATCCAGTCAACCCGGAATACAAGACATAAACCCAATAACCTCCACCTTGCCTTTGATTCTCCACAACTTGACCCACATGAGTGTGTGAAATGTCTTCCCATAACTTGTTGAATGGTACATTCATGCATCCATTGTTACTAGGCGCAGTCTTCTTTCTTCAGCACTATGATATGTTGAACCAACACTTGAACTTTGAGAAAAGCTCATCTTCTCATCAAACTTCACCTTGAACTTGACGCTCGAACCCATTTTCGAATTTGAGTGACTTCGATTTCTGAATCACTCATTATCGAG
Organism: Cinnamomum chago; assembly: GCA_038049695.1. Lineage (NCBI taxonomy): Eukaryota > Viridiplantae > Streptophyta > Magnoliopsida > Laurales > Lauraceae > Cinnamomum > Cinnamomum chago. Next base: position 40,021,282 of record CP142454.1, read on the forward strand.
CAGTCAAACTGGCCCAATTTTAGCACCATTGCAAAGATCCAATCACCATAAGCATGCAAGCGAAGGGGATTGGGAGTCCGAGTCTTGATGACTCCACAATCGTACAACAAAGTTTTTTCCTCAGATCTGCCAAATATATGTTGACCTTGTTGACCTAATCTGATCCCTCAATGTAGTCAAAACACATGTTTGAGCACTACTGATGTCATATGACATCATCTCCTGCTTGTTGCTTCTTCGCTAGTTGGCTTTGACAAGATGAACGACGTCACACGTCGTCCGACAATACATGGTTGTACGACAATAGATCTAAGGCGACACATGTCTCTTTCTTGCAAACTTCTTCCATTGTTAAGAGTAACAAGGCACACCCTTTTAGTTGTCTACAATTGATTTCAAATGAACACCTCCATTTCACCTAATCTGTAAACTTTCTTCAAATGGGTTAAATTTAGCCCATTTGAGTTGATCGAACTTCTTTGACTGCACTTTGATGATGTCAGCACGTTGATGTCAACGACTCTTTCCAATTGGGCTTTCTTCTACAATGTGGTTAAGATGACCCGAACTTAATTTAAATCTAACTTAGTCAGGCATTTCTTCTTCACCAAAGAACCAACACTAAGATTCAATCATGGCACTACCTTCACTCCTTCCTTCTGCAACCAAGATTGGACTTCTTCTGGGTAGGTCTGCAAATCTGGCGTCTTCTCCGTTTTAGGGGAGTGGGAGGCAACCCTCTTCTTTCAAATCTCACTCAACTGAACTTGGCAACAGTAGTGACTACCTTCTTCGGCGATAGCGATCATGCACGAGCCTAGATCTCCGTTTCTCTTCTTAGAAACGGCGGGCAACGTTGGCCTCTTGTCTAAGTATGACAACGTTCAGCAATGGGTTGCGACAACGCCCTTTTCTTCCTCTAGTTCTGGAAGGTCCATACGATCTTGACCTCGTGTCTGTCGGGGTGTCCATAGGCACTTGGTCTACAATGTATAGGATGCAGACAACTCCAGAGCCTGGGTATATATACGTGTGACGTAGCCTTAACTCCACATGATGCCTTTTAAAACTGTGCAATAAGATTGAGTTGGAATCCAATAAGCCAAAGCAGACAATATCATGTGGATAGTGGGCCCAGGTCGTTGCGAAATGGTATTAGAGCCGAGGACGGCTCTGTCTCCTGGTGGGAGAGAGTGTAAAGTCTAGACAATTGTGCCCCACTTGAAGAAAGGAGTCTGTCGGGGTGTCCATATATAGGCACATGGATTTGCAATATATATATATATATGTATGACTTGGCCTTAACTCCACTTGGGCCTTTTAAAACAGTGCGGAAAGATTGGGTTGGAATCCAATGAGCCAAAGCGGACAATATCATGTCGATAGTGGGCCCGAGTCGTTAGAAGATCTTTGCGAAAACCGCCTCAGCCAAAATCCAAGACTCCTCCCTCCATGCCACCTTGAGATCTAATTTGATCTCTTCTACCAAGCCGTGTTTCTGCAACAACGAGGGCCTTGCTCTCTATTTAACCTTCCAAATTTAAGGAGACGATGCTCCTATGTGGTTCTTCTCTAACCACGACAAACTGGCAGTAATGCTGGACCGGCAATCCTTTTCTCTAATCAGTTTCTATAATTGGTGGCAATATTTCTTTCTTCTTTGAGTAACCACAAGATCCAATAGTCCTCAAGCAAACCGAGAACAATGGCTTACAAGAGATCTGATTAATCTCTCCCAACCTCCTGATCTGACAACTCCGGTCATCCAAAACACTTTTCGTCTATGTCGGCACAACTTGGGCTCTGAGATATCGATCATAAAACTCAAGCAATCTCCACCTCACTCAAAACTCGAGGATCTGCACCTTGCTCTAATACCACTTGTTGTGGCTCTAATACCACTTGTTGTGCCTGTGTGTGCGGAAGCATTAAACTTTGTCATTGACAATAAAAAAAAGTCCCACACAAGAAAGATAGAAAATCATACACAGAAATTTACATGGTTCGGTAAGAGTGCCTATGTGCACGGGAAAGAAACTTGACTTTCCATAGTCCAAGGTGGTCATCGGAGAGAGAATTCTCACATCTTTCACAGAGTCTAGGGTTACAGATTACATCATATATATAATCTCCGCTTTCTTAACCCTCAAGAAAGCCCTGATACAATTACCAAAATACCCATAACCCCAAACCTAGTCATTGGTCAACCCAATAAACCAATCCGGTCAATTCCCAGAATACAAGATATAAACCCAAAAAATGATCATATATGCACTCATAAGACCATTAAGTTTCAAGACCCTTAACTAGCTTACTAGCTAGAATCATTGGATTATGCTGATGTGCCACCCATCTACTACCTGAGGAGATCTTTCAATCCCTTTTTCACTAATGATTTCTCTTTCTTTCCCTCCCTCTCTCTATGTATATAACTTGCTTGGTATATATACTCTCTTTATAGACAAACAATGCTTCACTATAGACACTTGAGAGTCTTCTTCCAGTGGGGCTTATTGAGATGCATGCCGGTCAAGAGAGGCATGCCAATAAAAAAGTTAGGATGTGGATGAGGGAAATATGATACATGCTGACCAAATGATTCATGCCTTTCTTAGTCTTAATTTCTTATTGTTTAATGGTCATACATTTTTTTTTGTGATAAAATTCAATGGTAAATAATGTCATATATTATAAAAGGGAGGTGCTCTTATGAAAGACACCCTCACCTTACTATGAGAGATAAAGGGCCCCCGCCTTTACCTCTCATAGTAAGGTGAGAGTGTCTCACAAGAGCACCTCCCATTATAAAATTCAGCTCTTTGCAATTAAAGGAAGGCGGTGGTGTGTGAATGGATTGAGTTGATTAAAGGTGAGTGAAAGCTCATAAAAAGTGTTGGTAAAGTAGGTTGAGAGAAAGAGGCAACCACAAGCATGTCGGTATGTTTTTCTAGATGCAAAGAAAACAAGTTCTATTATTGATTTGAAATAAGGGGAAAGACATCATTTAGCTTTTCTACATGACCCACATCCTTTTTTTAAAACTAGGCCCCTCTCCTCCACCCCCTTTGGCATATTAGAAGAAACCTTTAAGGAACTTCTTTTAAACACGATATATATATCACCAACCTCCTTCACCTTCCCATTAACCCTCCGTTTGGGAAGGGGAGAGGGGAGGGGAGGGAAAATTTGAGGGGGAAGGAAAATGAAGGGGAGGGGAGAGAAAATTAATTTTACCTCCTCTTGTTTGGGAAGTCAAAAAGTAAGGGGAAGAAAAGTGAAAAAGTAGGGTTTTGTTTGTTTGTAAGATAGAGAGAAAATTACCGTTTTGTCCTTACTTTTGTAAAACTTTAAAATTATCTTTTACATATAAAGGGCAATTTAGTCATTTTGTCCATTTTCCCCTCCTTTTCCCCCATTTTCCCCCTTGTTTTGGGGGGAAAATTTTTTCACCCTTTTTCCCCCCACCCCATCCCCCCTATTTTCCTTCCCCCCTTTCCCAAACACCATAAAAAAAACTTTCTCCCCCACTTTCCCCCCGTTTTTTTCCCTCCCCCCATTTCCCCCCCTTCCCAAATGGAGGGTAAGAGTCTTTGAAACAAAACCAAAGCCTTATCCATTTCTCCTAGATTCGTACTATCTTTCTCTTTTTTCCCGTCCTTATTATGGCAAGAATGTTGGAGCCTCTCCTTTTGGGGGGAGTTATAGGAGATGTTGTTGACAACTCTAGTCCAACTGTTCAGTTGAGTGTCACTTACAGTTCCAGCAGGAAGGTTTGTAACGGCCAGCAGTTCATCCCATCTTCAGGAGTCTCTAAACCTAAGGTTGATGTTGAAGGTGGTGATATGAGGTCTTTCTTCACACTGGTATATGCTCTTACGCCTCTAATTGAGTCATTTATAATTAATTTATGTATTTATTTACCCACTTGGGAGTCGGTGGAGTGGCATAAGGCATGGACTTGCTCCTCACTAATCGACACTTAAGTGTGCAACGCTTAACCGCAAGACTATGGTATCGTCAAGTAGTACAGGACTAAAGAGTTCGGATTATCGATCCCACAGAGAGAGAATGGAACAAGCAATGAATCCAATTAAATGAGAGTTGAACTAAGATATAGCTAATATAAACAATTGGAGCGAATAATTAAAACTAATAAACTATGCAATGTAAACAACTAATTAAAAATCTAAAATATGAAACTAATAAGATCTAACCTGATCTAACAAACTACACTAAACTAGTGGACGAGTGGTGGTGGAAATGGAAGATTTAAGGTAATGATGTGGTGTGAAATGTGTATGATTTTAAAACAAGTTGCGTGAAATGTGGATCTAACAATGTAAAAGTGAAAATAACAAATCAAACAAAGATTAAAATTAACAACAATCAAAATACGAGATTAGGCAATCAAAAATCCACTAAGTATGTAATTAATCCAACCAATGCATGTTCTAATTCAACTCCTAAATCTACAATCCAATTAGCAATCTATTGCCTAATTGGATTGGATGATATAGCAATGAAAATTAAAGTAAAGAAAATCAAAAGCCAAGATCCTAGATCATCATCTAGCTATCCTAACAATAATTCATCAAAATCAAGCTATAAAAGATAAAAAATAAGAGCTCTAGAGCATGCTATGTGAGAGAACTTATTCCAACTACAAAGCATCAATTGAGATTATCCAAGAACCAAGTATAGAAATAGAGCATGAGAAATGAGAGAGATTAGCACAATTAGATTTAAAATCTACTAATCAGTCAAGGCATAAGTTGGAATTTTAAACTAAAACATGCATGAAATTGAACTAATCATATTACTTAGCTTCAAAAGGAGAGCCTAATCCGAGAGCTTTAGCCACTAAACATCAAGAAAGAGCTCCAAATCTTCATTAATGATCTTCAATTACATACTCTCTCTAGATTAGTTACAAAGAAGTTCCTAATTACAATCTAAAAGTAAAAATAAAATTACAAAAAGACTAACTTGCCAAAAGATCTCCCTTTTCTCTCTACAAAAACATTCTAATTTATAGTAACATTGAAGACATTTGATTGACTCATTTCATTTCACAATGATTGCTTCCATTTGATTGGTTGCAACTTAAAGGCTTTTATTGGCTGATTTGCTTTCACATGGATTGCGTGGTCGCCTTTTGCTTTATGTGGTCCTTCATGTTGCAGAGGCTTTTGATTGGTGGAGATGTGAGTTGGATGGAATATTTTATATGTAAAAAGAAATAAAATATGTAATTTTTGGGATTTGAACCCATAACCTATTCCGTACCAACCCAAGATCTAAACACCAACCAATCCTTTGTGTTCATAAATGACTTCTTTTATCCATAAATTCTTTTCTTCTTATTTTGGAATTTTTCAATACTTCACCAAGGTTTCTTCATGTAACTTCTTTATTGAAATCTCTTCTTGATACCTTGGAACACTAGCCGGAAGGTTGGGGTAGCCGCGGGGTCCACCTACACAAGAGAAATTACATAAAAATGCGCTATAAATAATAGGATTTATGCATGATAATCCGATAATCCGCTAATGTGATAGAATGATAAATTCTCTGTGTAAAGCAAATGATATGCATATGAGATGCCGATAAAACTCGAACTAATGAGGGGTAAAATATGCAATATTTAACACTCATCACTCACGTCTTGTGTTCAAAGCCTACCCTTGATGTGCCCATCGTAATTTGTATGGGTTTAGCGGGTGTCATCAAAGGGAATAGTCCTATTAGGTCAAAGACCTCACGGATACCTATGTTATAAAAAGTCTATGTATTATTATTATTATTTTATATTGGGGATTCAAACTCACGGACTCTACTAACACACTCCATGCCTCTACCTGATGGAAGTAGGTGGGCCTCGTTGATAGGTTTTTAAAACTTTTTGACCCACTTGACTCAAGGATCAAGTACCCATAAGGCTATAAACCACATCCAGAATCCAATCCCTCAAACTCATCAACCATGTACATTAATAAACTCTATCTAGAAGATAGAGACCGGCAACAATCAAGCAACCACAAAAGCTACAACATTCAGGGAAGTAAAATATACATTTGGAGCTCGGTTGTGCTCTAATGGAGAAGAAGACTTGCTAGATGAAGAAACTCTTTCTTTGTAGCAAATTTAGGACCTCCAAGACCTCTTAGCCTTCCACGCTATGTCCGTATCATATCTATTCTCTAAAGGAGATGGGTGGGATCTCCTAAAGAAAACAACTAGAAGCTCTAAAGGAATCCGAAAGAGAAACTAGAAGAGAGAATAAAAGAAGATGTGCAACTCTTGCACTATAGGGCTGGAGGCTGGGCGTGCACTTCTAGGAAGGGATGCATGTGTGGGACGTCCAAACCCTTCTTCCCTTTTTATAGATTTTGCAATCTTCACTTACTAATAATTATTTTGAAGTCTCACTTCCAAAAGAATAAGTAACCTTCTCTTCCTACTATTACCACTATTAGAAATCTCACTTCAAATAGAAATAGTAACTTCTAATTCCTTCCTTTTAGAGTTCAAGTAGAATTAGTAACTGTCTAATAACTTGGGCTAGCGTGGGGACCACTAGGGATTTCATGAAAGTCTTGGGGATCCGAACCCTAGAGGGGGGGTGAATAGGGTGAGCTCCAATTATGACCAATTAAGACAAATTTTAACTTCTTTAAAACAAACTAGTCATAAGTGATGATTATCAAATAAAATGCGGAAGTTTAATAAAAACAATCACCACAAAGCAAGCACCATCACACAAGGATTTATAGTGGTTCGGCCTCAATGCCTACATCCACTACCGGCTTGTGAACCAACACCCCACCGGATTTCCACTATTTATGCTTTTCAATAGGCTAAGCAATAACTTTTACAATATGCTTTTCAAGGCTTAGCAATAACCTTTACAATGATGTTTTTCAAGGCTCAACATCAACCTATACACTATGCTTTTATAGGCTAAGCAATAACCTCTTCAACCACAAGGTTGGTTATCTCACTAAGATAGTGTCTATAATACACTTGATGGAGATTCAATTAAGCTCATTACAATGCCTCTTAAATAGGCGGATATGGAAGTGAAAAACTAACTCACACAAACACTTAATGAATGCAAAGATGTATGCTCATGATGTGTGTGTGTGATGTCCTCAATCATTTTGAAAATGAAAGCTCATAAATGTATGCCTAAGGCTTTTGAAAGTTTAAGTTCATAAAAACATTTATGATTGAGGAAAGAATGCAAGTCACATGTTAAAAGTAACAACTTGTTAATGATGTCAAAGATACACAAGTTGTATGAAATGAATTAGCTCTAAACATGTGATGCATAGGGATGTCAATCAAATCAACAATGTAGCTCATATAACATAAAAAATAGATTTGATTGAAATTAGGGGACAAATCATATGTAATTATAAATACAACTTGAAAATGATATACCTATCAAAGTAAGGCAAGTTGTGAAACTTTAAAAAAATAATACATATGATTTGTAAAGTTTGTTGAATCCAAAACATAAGATACATTTGAAAGAGATTTTCTTATGATGGAAAACAACACCCAAAGATTCAACCAAGTATATGGATCATGTTACATCTAATTTCAAAGATGTTTCCATTAACATGATCTACTTAGATTTACCAAGGATAAAGTACTACTTGGGTTGAATCAATGGTGATGCATCCAAAACAATAGATCAATTCAAAGTATAAAACATGCTAAGGATACAACACATCATAGGTTAACATGCTACTAAAGATTTATCAAAGATAAAACAAAACATGAAAACATATGATTTGTAAAGAAGTTGAATCCAAAACATAAGATAGTTTTGAAAGTGATTTTCTTATGATGGAAAACAACAACCAAAGATTCAACCAAGTATAAGAATCATGTTACATACGATTTACCAAGGTTCTTTCATTAACATGATCTACTTAGATTTACCAAAGATTAAGTACTACTTGGATTGAATCAATGGTGATGTATCCAAAACAATAAATCAATTCAAAACATAAAACATGTTAAGGACACAACACAAACATAGTTTATCATGCTACAAATGATTTACCAAAAATAAAACAAAGCATGAAAAACATATGATTAAGGAAAGTAGAGCCTACTTGGTGATTTAACTTTATTAATCCAAGCTTTAGCTTTCCTAATGAGCCCCTTCATCCCTTAGTTCATTTCCCTTGTATTTGCCTCAAAACCCCTTAAGGAGGGCCTTAAAATTCCCAACTTTTGGCAAATGAAAGAACTTATATTTATAGCAAAAAGTGCCCAACGGCTAGTCCTCGGTCGACCTGCAAACAGGTCTCGGTCGACCGGCAACACATAACGGTCAAATTTCTGACTGTTGGAGCACTGTGACCCTGACGGCCTGCAGTGTTCCTGGTCGATCGGGACCTCTGCGCCGGTCAACCGGCGACACTGCCGGACCACCCCCCTTGGGACAAAAATTCCCAACTTTTGCAAATTTGAAGGTTTCTCTTGGAGGGGATTTTTGGGCCACTAAACCAAGCTAGGATACATGTTTTAAATCATTTTAAGAGGTTTTAAAAACATGAAACACACAAGCCTAAAATGATTCAAAACTTTAAAACCAAAGGCTAGCATGATTTCTAAAACTCTTTTAAAAAACAAATGCATCCAAGTTTTAAAAGCAAATCATGCATAAATCAATACTTTTACAAATCTTAAAAACAATGCATGAATGAAACAAGATTTCAAGTTTATCTAAAACAATGCAAGTGTGTGAATCAAAAGATGCTTGAATGATTATGCATCCATCAAATTGCAATCTACAAAATACCTAACATTTCATACAAAGCTTGCTCTAACTGGAACACTGTGACCCCACATCTCATGTGCAATCCGGGCCCACAGTTAATTGCAAATAATTCGACTAAATAAATGCAATTGCACTCCAGTCTTAGGAATAAATTACAAAGAAGACCCTAAACTTTCATACGACCACAAGTAGGCTCCTCTATTAATATCTATAGATCAATTGGACCTGTCCACCAAATTAATTATAGTAATCATCGGTATCGTTGACCAATCCTAAAACAGGGTTGCAAATATAATTTATTCTCCGCTAGTATCTCTGCTTGAAAAAGCAGAGATGTTAACAGAGTATCGTATCCACTGGGACAAAAAGGCTAAGTTGTGTTGTTTCCTAAATTCCTAAACTAATCCTATTAGACAGCAAAGTTCTGATTATTAAACTAATCCTATTAGAAAGCGAAGTGTTGGGTTGATTGGTTGTAATTCCTAAACTAACAAATTAAAAGACGGGGTTGATTCAATAAGAGAAAAGATCTAAGGGTACGAATCCACTCTAACCTCGCACAATGGCAAGTATAGACCTAGGGTTTCACTATCAACGCTATAGAGACTCATCCCGGTTACAAACCTTCAGAGTCAACAAATAAGGGATGTGGATGTAAATCGGGGCATAACCTATCTCTATGGCATAGATTATCCTAGATCTAACAAACACATTCATTCAAGCATTATTATATGACTTAGTATTCAAATCTACAAGATTAAAATACCAAAGAAAGAGATATTGCATTAAGGAGATCCAATCAATGGATTAACATCTTATCATATAACCAAAAGCGTTTAAAATAAAACCCTAAACCTATACATCACCATAAATAAGAGATTAGGGCTTCATCGCAACCCAAAGACAAAGGTTTAGTTACGCATGGAAGACGATTGGCGAAGAATCTCTGATGAAATCCCCATTGACGTGCTTTCAAAAGCTCCAAAACCTTGCTCCAGACCTTCCCCCAAGATGTGTATATCCTTAAAAACGAGTTTGGGCTTTTATTTATAGGTTTTGAGATGAAAAACCTCTTCAAAACGTGCATGAGGCGGACTCTCATACGGTTCGGGCGTCCGGACGCCAGGAATAAAAAATCTTGCGCGCCTCTCTGTGACCGGGCGTCCAGACGCCAGCTTTCGGGTGTCCGGATGCCCAAAGGCAGTGGCTTTCGGGTTTTTTTCTATGGCCGGGCGTCCAGACGCCAGCTTCCGGGTGTCCGGACTCCCGGAGGCATTGGCTTCCGGGTACTGGTCATCACAACAAACTTTTTGAGGTTATATCTCCCTCGATATAGCTCCAATTTATACAATCTTGGACTCCACGGATATCGACTCGAAAAGAGCTTTCCAACGGTACGTAGATTGCACTAATCTGACACTCGAGTTGAAAGTTATGACCATTTCAATTTGCTGCCTCTGAAAATTCCGAGAATAATGGTGCAATTAAAAGAACTTCCATGTTGGCATGCTATGGGGTGAGTGGGACCCATGTTGGACGTCCAAGGTATGCTTGGACTCTTGCTTTGCTTTCTTATTTGAGTCTCTTCCCATATTTGGCACGCTTTCTTACTTGCAACTCCGGTTTGTCATGCTTTGTGAGATTTCTTCCATTTTAGCTCTGAATTTCGCTCCTTGCATCTGTAGTACCTACAAACAATAAAATAACATAATTAAGCTAATTAATCTCTTCCAACGGTATAACCAAGTCCTCATTAAGGGGCCTAAAATGTATCTTTTAGACTCTCATCAATCGTCTAATTAACTTTTAATTGAGATGGATGTGCACTTACTAATGATAAATCCATTAATTGGCACAATGGGATAATATAGAATGATTCTATCTTGACCATTGAATGTTCCAACAGTCCTACTACCACGTACCCAAGATACTGAAGTGTTGTCCTACAGTTGGCCTCACTCATTGGTGACTCAAAGCAAATGAATAGATAGAAACTTGAGTTCATCAATGTCTCGGCATTGAGAGCCTATTGCTAGGGAATTATGAGAGCAAACATTAAAGTAAAGACAATGTTTCATAAGGTACTTCTTATAGTCCTTCAATACATCCAATATACCAACACCATGATCCAGAATCTTACATTCTGATGATCGAGACAAATCACACTATCTCATAGTGATCAAAGTGCTGCAACCTTATCAGATAAGATGCCCAGTCTCATCATTGGTTGTGAAGATATTTAAGTATAAGATTTGTGACACATGTCTTCTGTATGTAGATCTCATCCATACACATATATCACATCTAATATACTAATGGGACCCGGTTCATCTCATTAACCATCATGTCATATGTATTGGTTATGTGCATTAAGTAATAAAACACCATTCATCTCATGAAAGGAAAGCATGATAATATTGATAAATAAAGAAATGAATCAATTTATTACATCATTTGATAGATTGAGACCATACAAACTAACACTACCCAGCCATGCCTCTAACCAACTAAGCTACAATTGAGAGACGATTCCCTTATTTTTTTTCAAAGGTAATATTCAGGTGGGAACTGTTGTCACATATTTATGTGAGAATTTTTTTGTGAGGCCCAATTGTGGGTCCCATTTGGGGAGGGGACCACGGGATGGAAAGATCTATGTGAGACCACCCCAAGTATAAAGTTTGACCCCAAACCCATGCCCCTAACCATTTCATTCGTTGCCCACAAGTTTAATGGCTTCATATTCAAAAAAATATTCAACCATTGATCCAACGGTTCAGTTCATTCAGATGTGTGCCAATCCTTGAGATTAGTGACTATCAGGGGGGTTCAATATTGATTGCTAGGTTTGGATGGGTTGCTAGTTGGGCCCTGCAAAAAAGTTCTCATATAATAGTTGAGAACTAGTTCTCACTTGAATAATTCAATTATAACACGAAGTATATATGTAGAAACAAACATGCACATAAGGATTGAGATAAACTCAATTTCTTTTTGTTTTCTTTAATTTGTGAATCTAATACTACAAATCTCCATTTGCAATTCCATATCTTTCTAGTTATATCATCATTTTTATTTGCAGGTGATGACACATCCAAATTTTCCTAGCCATAGTGATCCATACCTAAGGGAGCACCTGCATTGGTACATATACTTAAATCTCATGCCAGACAATATTTTTACCAAATAAAAATAGCCTACTTCTCTAGCCCAAAGAAAAATGAACGAAACTCAATACCTTTTGTACTCACATGCCTTAGGGAGTATTCACTACTAGAAAAAAGGGTTTTTATATCGGCTAAAAACCGATATAAAAGACTTATTATATCGGTTTTTCAGTAAACTTCAAACCGATATAAGTACCCCCGATATAATAAACAACTACAACCGATATAATATGTGTAATATTTCATATCGGTTTTTGGACAACTGATGTCTTTTGAACTTGAAATTATAACACATATTACTGTAAAATCGATATAAAAAAAAGTAAAACCGATATAAAAAATATTTATAATATCGGTTTTCGGTAAACTGATGTGTTTTGAAACTGAAATTATAGCATACATTAATGTAAAACCGATATAAAAAAGAGTGAAACCGATATAAAAATTATTTATAATATCGGTTTTCGGAGAACTGATGTGTTTTGAAACTGAAATTATAGCATACATTACTGTAAAACCGATATAAAAAAGAGTGAAACCGATATAAAAATTATTTATAATATCGGTTATAAAGGGCTTTATTATATCGGTTTTTTAGGATTGTATTATATCGTTTGTTCTGTAACCGATTTAATGTTATATATGCATTTTTTTTTATCAAAAGAATTTTCATTGCTGCAGTACCCATAAAACCTGCAGTACCATTGCAGTACACTGTACACCAATAAAACTTTGCACTATATATACAAATTAATAAAGTGATCATATATCTATATAACTAATTAATAATTAACATAAAGCTTGACTAGACAAATCTTTGATCAATTAAGAATTGAGTAAGCCTCTAGTTTGAGTAAGCTCTCTCAAAAGAGTCCACTGGAAAAGAGAAAGAAGCTCCAGATTTATAGAAAACATCCAACGACTATATTGGCGGTTAGCCCCTTTAGACCAGCGGCTAGCCCCTTTCAAATAACGGTCAGAAAATTTAAATCAGGTTGGCTCACGGCTAGCCGCATGAATAGTTGGGGGCTAGCAGTGAGGCAACTGCAGGGGTGACCGCAAGAGGGGCACTACTAGAAAAAAGGATTTTTATATCGGTTACAAAAACTGCCCTATATCGGTTTTTCATATAACCGATATAATATCTTCAGTCAAGGTTTTTTATATCGTTTAATATTTTTTTATATCGGTCAATTTTTTTTATATATCAGTTACACAGGAACCGACATAATAATCTCTATATATAATATCGGTTAGAAAATATATGATATTAATTTCTATCTTTTATATCGGTTGTTATGAAACTGATATTATATACACATATTTTATATCGGTTGTTATGAAACCGATATTATATACACATATTTTATATCGGTTCTTATGAAACCGATATTATATACATATATTTTATATCGGTTTTAAAATCCCTTAATATGCTGCTCCCTGCGCGGGCTCACTCGTTCTTTCCCTCCTTTTTTTTTTCCTTCCCTCCCTTCTCTTTCTTTCTCCATCATTCCTTCTTTCCCTCCTTTTGTTTCCTTCCCAGCTCCTTTCTCTTTCTTTCTCCATTAATCGTGCCATCTCTGTTTGGGGTTTCTCTTTCGTGCACTATTTCGGTTCTTCTCCCCCCCAGTTGCCCCCAGTTTTTCTTCTTGCACAAAGGTTCCTTTCTCTTTTGGTTGCAAGGTGGTTTTTTGGTCTGAAGGTGTGAATTATCAGCTGGCCGGATTATAGCTGCTGCAGGTTTCGGCACCTTCCTTCCTTGGTCTGTTTTGAACGGCTCTTTGAGTAGTTCAAGTCATGGGTTTTTGCAATTTCGATTAGAAGGTGCTTCTCCTGTTGCCTGCTCCATCTCAGTCTTTCATTCTCTGCTTGCTGGATAGCTCGCGGGTTGTAGGGATGGCTCTGTTTCTGTAGCAGGTTTTTCTTCCAATTACTTTGGGCTGGCTCCTTTTGCTTGGCTTTCTGAGTTGAAGATGTCTTTTGCCTGATCCCTGTCTGAGTGCTTTCATATTCTTCATCACAATCAAAATCTCCAAAACCTTCAAAACCCCAAAACCCAATGTACATCACAATTTAGGGGTGTTCGTTTGTTTGGTGTTTTGCTTGGGTTTGCAGGGCCTGAGAGGTAGACGTCGTGGATGGGGTGTGTTGGTGTTTTGTTTATTTCGGTTTTCTAGTTTTGGTTGGTGCTGGTGTTTGTTTTGTTGGTTTTTGTTTGTTTTGGTTTGGGAAGATGGGTTTCGTTTGGGAGTTTGGTTATTTGGGTTTTATGGTATGGGATTTTGGTTGGTACTGTAGGTGTTTGTCTATTTGGGTTTTGGAATATGGTTTTTTTTTCTTGGTCATAGGGGAGGAATTGAGCTAGTTGTTATATATCCTCAAATGCACAATTTACAGTTAGTGGGATATGAATAGTCACTTCAACGCATAATTATATCTCTGCATTTTCTAAGTCAATTTACATATATAAATAGACCCGTGTTTTTTGAAAAAACAAATAGTCAAACCCATTTTATGAACAAAATCATTGTATGGGATTTATATTGGCTGGTTGCATTGTTGGAGTGTTTGGATTGAAATAGAATCATGACAAACCCAACTTATTGAATAGTTCATTGGGGCCGTGCAGTTGTCATCAAATTTTTTGTGCAGCTACATTACTCTTCTCAGGCATTTGTTTGTCATTAGATCTTTTTATTTCATCTTATTAATGCCAGTCATTTTTTTTTCTGTGGATTATCTACATTACTCTTCTCTGTGGGTTAATTTTTTTAAATATTTGTATCTGGTTTAATTGTGAATTTCTGAACTTGGTTGCTTTTGTATTGCTGTTTGGTGAGTCTCTGTCCATGGGTTTATTTTTACAAATCTTCAGCCAATCTAAAAGCTTTGCCCGAACGAGAATAACCAAGTGATGATCTTTTTCTTTTTTTTTTTGTTTGAAATTGGGTTTTTGTGGTTTGTATAAACCAAGGTTGGAAACAAGGATATTCAGTTTGTTTGGTGCAGACCAACCCAGGTCTCTCTCACATTAATTGGTTGTACATTACAAGAAAGTTTCTGATGATGTTAAGGTGCATGCTGGTGTAATTCATTTGGTTATCCTACTCCTTGCCTATTGAGACGATAACTGTAAGTGGGGAGTTTGACCAGTTGAATTTTCTAGTATTCGACAATTTATAAATTATTATATCCAGTTCAATAATCTTAGATTATTATACTACATAGTTTTGTTTTGTGTATTTTTTTGAATATATCTATTTTTAATAAGTTACACATGTGTTTTTTTTTTACTTAATATTAGCATTATATGGCAATGACTTTCTGATTATTGCTTGTCTGTAGCATTTTAATTGGGCTATACAGAAATGGACAAGTCTTGGATGTCATTGAATCGGTTTTCTATTGCATACGGGGAAGGGGTTGAAAGTTTTTTGATGTTTGCCAAAAAGAAGTTTGGTGATGGGAATCCCATGCCATGTCCATGCAAAACATGTGGGAATCTCAATAAATTTGTAGCTAAGGATGTTGAGTACCATATGTTTTTCCATGGTATCGATCGAAGTTATACTAGGTGGATATGGCATGAAGAAGCATCTCCTGGTGAAGCTCCCTCAAGTGTGCCTTTAAATAGGTCCACCCAACGCCATTTTGGGAGTGATGTCCCAGATGATACTACACCCCCAGATGATGCTGCAAGCTCATTAAAATTGGCCCAGACCGCTTGTGACCAGTATTCATCAAATCCTGAAAAGTTTCAAAAAATTCTTGCAGAGGCTGAGGAACCTTTATACAAAGGTTGTCTAAAGTTTACCAAATTATCTGCAGTAGTTACATTGTTTAATGAGAAAGCGAGGGGTGGGTGGTCTTGACATAAGCTTTTCACGGTTGTTGAAAATCATTAAAGACATGCTACCCGACGATAATAATTTACTGCCCCGAAGTATGAAAAAGGTTAAAAAGACATTGTCTGTGTATGGGATGAGCTATGAGAAGATAGACGCATGTCCGAATGATTGCGTGCTTTATAGAAAGGGATCTGATAATGAGAATAAAACTAGTTGCCCTACTTGTGGTGAGTCAAGATACAAAGTGAATAAGAACCTGATTGAGCAACGTAAGGGGGTGCCGGCAAAAGTTCTATGGTATTTTCCACCTATCCCTAGGCTTAAGAAATTATTTCAGTCGGTACAGACATCGAAACAGATGACTTGGCACACTGATCAGAGAATGGTTGACGATAAGTTACGCCACCCAACTGACTCCCCCGCATGGAAGTTGGTAGATGATAAATGGCCGGAGTTTGCACAAGAGCCAAGAAATTTGCGCTTAGCACTTTCAGTAGATGGGGTCAATCCGCATGGTTCGATGAGCAGCAAGTATAGTTGTTGGCCAGTAATGTTAGTCGCTTACAATCTCCTGCCTTGGTTGTACATGAAAAGAAAGTTTGTGATTTTAACCATGTTGATATCGGGTCCACGACAACCTGGAAACGACATCGATGTTTACCTAGAACCATTAATCGATGACTTGAAAACACTATGGGATACATGGGTTAAAGCTCATGATGCTTACCGACAATAGGCTTTTACATTGAAAGCAATGTTGTTGTGGACCATTAATGATTTCCCTGCATATGGTAATTTGTCTGGTTGTGTTGTAAAAGGCTATCATGGTTGCCTCATATGTGGCGAAGAGACACAATCATACAGATTAAAACATTCGAGGAAGAATGTATACATGGCCCATCGAATGTTCCTTCCAGAAGATCATCCCTTTCGGAAACAGAAAAAAGCATTTAATGGTGAGCAAGAGTTTCGAAAAGCACCAATAATTTTGACTGGTGAAGAAGTGGCAGAAAAGGTTAATGGAATCAAAACCTTGTGGGGGAAACCAGTACCAAAAGAGAAGCCCAAGAAAAAGAATAAAAAATCAAAAAGATCGACTTCATTGAAGAGGAAGCGAATGGAAGATGGTAGTGATGATGGTGCTAGAATTTGTTGGAAGAAGAAGTCAATTTTCTTTAACCTCGACTACTGGAAATACTTGCTTCTTCGACACAACTTGGATGTGATGCACATAGAGAAAAATGTTTGTGAGAGTCTTATTGGAACCTTGCTGAATATTCCAGGTAAAACAAAGGATGGACTGAATAGTCGCCTTGATTTGCAAGATATGGGTTTAAGGGATGAATTGGCACCTGATGTAAGTCAAAATAGAGCGTACTTACCACCAGCTTGTTTCTCATTATCCAAAGAAGAGAAATTCAGTGTGTGTGAAACATTGCATAAGTTAAAAGTTCCAGATGGATACTCATCAAATTTCAGAGCATTGGTTTCTATGCAAGACTTAAAGTTGGGGGGTATGAAATCTCATGATTGCCATGTGTTGATGCAGCAATTACTTCCTGTTGCTATACGATCCGTGCTACCAAAACATGTGAGAGTTGTACTTATCAGATTTTGCTCATTTTTTAATGAATTATGTGCGAAGGCAGTAGATGTACCTCGATTGCTTGAAGTTCAGAAGAATCTGGTGGTCACCTTGTGTTTGCTAGAAAAATATTTCCCCCCATCATTCTTTGATATTATGGTTCATTTAACCGTCCATCTCGTTCGAGAAGTCCAGATTGGGGGCCCTGTTTGTTTGCAATGGATGTATGGATTTGAGAGGTATTAATAACTTTAAATATTCTTCAAGTACAATTTACTAATTTAAATTATTTAAAGTAATCAATGGTTTACTATGTTTTAGGTATATGTCGGTTTTAAATGGTCAAGTAAGAAATCGTTACCGTCCAGAAGGTTGCATGGCAAAGTGTTATATTGCGGAGGAAGCGGTTGAATTTTGTAGTGAGCACTTCTCTGGATTGGATGCAGTTGGAATTCCACCATTTGAAGATAAAACTTACCCTGAAATTGTGACTAGAAAGAAACCTCCAGGAGGTGATTTTGTTGAAGTTGATGCTAAGTCCTTAGAGCAAGCACATTGTTATGTATTGCACAACACAAGTGTTGTTCAACCCTATATTGAGTAATTGTATTTTTAACTTCTTGACTTACAAATTAAAGCGTTACACTAGTTTTAGGGCTAACATGCAGTTCGTATGGAAAACTATGCAGGAGACACATGAACCACCTAAAGAAAACATTTCCTCGGCAGTCCAAAATTCAGAAATGGTTACAAGATGAACATAACCGTTCTTTTAGTTCTTGGCTCAAAAACGAGGTAACAATTTAAAGAAACTTATGATAGGAGGCAAGTAACGACAGATCCTTTGATAAATGGGAGAATAGTATTTTCTTCTTTGATACTTTCTCTCCACTTTGATTTGTTATTTATAATATTTAGAAGTACAAGAAAAAGGGAACACACCATACTCATTGCAATGGATCAATGATTTGATGATTTGCTTTCCATATTTGTTGAATCTCTTGGACAAATTGTTTGTGTAATCTCCTTTCCATATAGTGCAGATATGCATGGATTGCTTTTGAGAGAATCTTGGATGACCAGATCTATTGGACTCTTGCAAATCCCGGAAGATTGTGAGTCAATCACTTTGGAAGAGTTCTTATGTTGATTGACTCTATCACGCCCCCTCAAGCTGGTGTGTGATAAGGCATGAACACCCAGCTTGGTCCGTAGATCAATAAAGGAAGAGCGAGGAAGAGCTTTCGTAAAGACATCTGCAAGTTGATGAGTAGATGGAACAAAGCGTGTGATAAGAGAACCTAAAGCCACCTTTTCCCTGACAAAATGAAAGTCCAGCTCAATATGCTTTGTTCGTGCATGAAAAACTGGTTTTATAGTCATATATAAGGCACTGATATTATCGCAAAATAACGACGGTGGACGAACAAGAGCAATGCCTATATCCCGTAACAAAAATGTGATCCAAGTAAGCTCCGCAGTAGTGGACGCCATGGATCGATATTCTGCTTCTGCACTTGAACGAGCAACAATAGTTTGCTTTTTTGCACTCCAGGAAATACAATTTGAGCCAAGAAAAACACTATAACCTGTGGTTGAACGTCGAGTATCGGGACATCCTGCCTAATCTGCATCTGAGAAGGCATAAAGATCCAAGGCACTTTGGGAAAGAAACTGTAGCCCATGATCCATGGTACCTTTTAGATAGCGAAGAATCCTTTTTACAGCTTGATAATGAGATACACTCGGTTTATGCATGTATTGGCAAACCAAATTGACTGCATGAGAGAGATCTGGTATTGTAATAGTTAGATATTGGAGAGCACCAACCAATGATCTGTAAAAAGTTGGATCAATCAACTCATCTGAAGATGTGCTAGCACATAAATCATGTTTCTGTGCCAAGGGAGTAGAGATGGGCCTGCATTCATGCATTTGAGCATGCTCCAAAATTTCATTTACATATTTCTTTTGAGTGAGAAGAATGCCTCCTGGTATCTTTGTAACTTCAACACCAAGGAAATAATGAAGAAATCCAAGATCATTCATGGCAAACTCTTCACTTAGATGAGTTATGTAATGAAAGACAAGAGTGGAATTATTTCCGGTGATGATTATATCATCGACATAGACCAGTAGAATAACCATACCATTGGAGTTATGCATGATGAAAAGAGAGGAGTCCGCAGGGCTAGAAAGAAAGCCAAGATGAAGAAGATAATTGCTGAACCTATCAAACCAGGCACGAGGTGCTTGCTTTAATCCATACAAGGCCCGCTTCAGACGACAAACATGAGTAGGAAACTCTGTACTAACAAAACCAGGACGTTGCTCCATATACACTGTTTCTTTAAGAAAACCATGTAAGAAGGCATTCTTAACATCTAATTGACGAATAGGCCATTTAAACATGATGGCAAGCGAAACAACCAAGCGAATTGTGGTTGGTTTAATTACTGGACTGAAGGTTTCTTCAAAGTGTAGTCCTTCAACCTGTGCATACCCCTTAGCAACGAGCCTTGCTTTAAAACGTTCAATTGAACCATCTGATTTTGATTTTATCTTATACACCCATCGTGAACCAATGACATTCATGTTTGGTACACGAGGAACAAGTTCCCATGTATTATTTTCTCGCAAGGCAAGCAGTTCTTCTTCCATGGCAGTGACCCAATTCTTATTTTTCAAGGCACTTTTGACCGAACGAGGTTCAGTAAGAGACGGATCAATCACATGAAGTAATGAAAAATGAACCTTCGGTTTGCGAGTCCCATCCTTATTCCGGGTTATCATAGGATGAGATGTTTGAATGGACAAGTTTTCTCCAGTATGAGCAGTTGAAGGAAGTTCTATTGAAACTGTACCTTCATTTTGAGTGGCACTAGGTGATTCATCTAGATCTCTTGTATCATCAATGATATTGATGAGGTCATCAGATACTACTTGTGTCTCACCATTTAACAATTCGTCATTTAATCCCATCTCAGCATCATGTGGCTCATTGGTGAGCAAGTCATTGTGAGCAGCATCCTTTGACTCACTAGAGACAAGACTAGAGTTTGTAGCCACATATTGCCCATCATGATTAGAAAGTAAGTCATCACGAGTGGGCTCATTATCACAAGTAGGCGGCACATGTTCACCTTGATGAAAATCATGTGAGATTTGAGATGAGCACTTAGCTACGTCACATGCTTTAGACATCTCCCCTTGAGTTTTGTGAAGTTGAGAAGGGGTGAACCAATCTTGCAAATCAGAGAATGTAGAGATTTCCACATGTGCATCTTGAACAACATCATAAAGATGAGCGGGCTTAGCAAATGGAAAGATAGTTTCATCAAAAACAACGTGTCTAGAGATGTAGACTCGTTTACTTGGAGAATGTAAACATCTATACCCTTTATGTAAGGTGCTATACCCCAAAAAGACACATGGATAGGATTTTGGCACGAACTTGTTTTTAGCATAACCCCGAAGATAAGGAAAGCATCTGCATCCAAAAACTCTTAATAAGGAAAAATCAGGAATAGTACCATATAAGAGTGTAAAGGGTGATTTCATCTTTAAGACTGGTGTGGGCAACCTGTTTATTAGATAAATTGCTGTAGTAAATGCATCCACCCAAAATTTTAATGGAACTTGAGCATGAAAAAGCATAGTGAGCCCCATCTCGGCTATATGTCGATGTTTTCTTTCTGCAATTCCATTATGTTCTGGTGTACTAGGACAAGAAATATATCTGAGAATACCATTCCTTTCAAGATGCTCAATAAAGGGAGTATAGCTAAACTCACCCCCTCCATCAGATTGAAAATTTTTAATTTTTGTGCCAAACTGTGTTTCAACCATCTTCTGAAATTTGAGAAAACACTCATAAAAGTCAGACTTTTTCTTTAGAGGATACATCCAACTGAATCTGGTGCAATCATCCACAAAGACAACATAAAATCGAAAATTTTGAACTGATGCAATAGGAGCAGGACCCCAAAGATCACAATGTATCTTGGACAGAGGGAACATAGATCTTTTATTATGAAGAGAAAAGGGAAGTTTACAGCTCTTTCCCATTTGACAACTACTGCAAACTGAAGGGCTTTTAAACCATTCCAACACATCTATAGATTGTTGCAAAAATAATGTCTTTATTATTTTAGAGTTTGGGTGTCCCAAACGCTGATGCCAGAGAACATCAGTTCCTTTGGCTTTATTTGCTGCTATTAGTGCTTGCTCCTCTGTTTTGTCCAAAGCATAAAGTCCACCTGTCCTACTCCCGGTTGCCAGGATTTTGTCTGTTTTCCAGTCCTTGATCACAAAACCAGAAGAAGTGAATTCAAAAGAACAGGAGTTATCTTTAGTAAACTGACTAACTGATAATAGATTTTTCTTAATATCAGGTACAACCAAGACGTTGGTAAGTGGAATAGGTCCATGTGTTGAAGAGATATGAGAAGCCCCAACATGAGAAATATTTAATCCATTTCCATCACCAATATAGACTTTATCATTTCCTAAATATGGAAAAGAAGAAGTGAGATTACCCGCATTATTTGTCATGTGAGAGGATGTGCCTGTATCAGTATACCAGTTTGGATCCACAAGTGGTTCAGAGAGAGACATAGCAGCTAATGCTTGTGGAATGTCCTCGGATTGATAAGAGTGATTAAAACGGTGCCAACACTGCAATGCGTCATGCCCATACTTCTTGCAAATCTGACATTGTGGTCATTGCTCCATTGGTTTAGGAGCAATATTTGAGTTCTTTGGTATATTACCAAAGTTTCCATGCCCGTGTACTTGTTGAGGCTGATTTGATGGTTGTCCAAGAACACTAGTATTATCACCATTAAAAGTTTGCTGTGAAAAATGTTGTTGGCCACGATATGCTCCAAAACCTCTTCCTCGTGAGTTGAAAGACCGACCGCCACGACCACGACCTCTTCCATGATGATTATAATTTCCTGATTTATTAGCTAAATAAGCCTGATTGTGGTCAACAGTAGTATCATTGTCTTGACTTCGACTAGTGAGTCGAAGTTCATAATTTGTCAATGCATTGACAAAATCAACATAGGATGGTGTTGGTGGTCTGGAGAGCATAGAAACAGAGAAATGCTCATATTTTGATGATAAACCATTGGACAACCAAAAAACTTTGTCATTGTCACTAACTGGTCTTTGAATGGCTGCAAGGTTGTCACATATGTCTTTAAATTTTTCTCACATATTCACTAACAGATGAACTTCCCATTCTACAAAGTTGCATCTGTCGCAGTAAAGCATGCTCTCTATCTTTTGTAGCTTGAGCATATTTATCCTCAAGAGTTTTCCATACCTCTTTAGAGGTATTGAGACCGACTATCAAGCTTAAAGCTTCCTCAGAAAGAGTTCCTGAGATTCAGCTTTTAACAAGCTTATCAGTTTTTTTCCATGTTAAGAATTTGGGATTGGGAAGAATATCACCTTTTTCAGATTCAATAGTTTCCTTTGGTGGGTCAGCCATGATGACGTCAAGAAGGTCTTCACTCTTGATCAGTGGTTCCATTTGAGCGCGCCATAAAAGATAGTTTGTTGAAGACAACTTAACTGATACAAAGCTTGCCAATTGATGGAGTGAAATTGCTGTGATGGAAGAAAAAGAGAACGCCATTGATATTGTTGGGATAAGAAAATGTTAGAGGTCACAGCAAGAAGTGTGGCGATGTTTCGCGGCAAGTGAAGCGATGAAGATGAAGAAATCCGATCCACAAAGGCGCAAAGCCTTTCTTCCTCGAGATCAGATCTTGAGTATCGACCCAATCACAACCTGCTCTGATACCATAAAGAAACTTATGATAGGAGGCAAGTAACGACAGATCCTTTGATAAATGGGTGAATAGTATTTTCTTCTTTGATACTTTCTCTCCACTTTGATTTGTTATTTATAATATTTAGAAGTACAAGAAAAAGGCAACACACCGTACTCATTGCAATGGATCAATGATTTGATGATTTGCTTTCCATATTTGTTGAATCTCTTGGCTGGATGTATCTTGGACAAATTGTTTGTGTAATCTCCTTTCCATATAGTGCAGATATGCATGGATTGCTTTTGAGAGAATCTTGGATGACTAGATCTATTGGACTCTTGCAAATCCCGGAAGATTGTGAGTCAATCACCTTGGAAGAGTTCTTATGTTGATTGACTCTATCACAATTGTCAACCATAAGACTTGTGTTGTGTCTATTTACTAAATGTGACTAACTTTCTTAGGAACACAGGTTTTTGAAGATCGGCGTGTCACCGGTAACAACATCTCAGAAATCTTGAGATGGGTATCACAAGGTCCTCGTATACATGTTATGAAATATCATAGTTATACCATTAATGGTTGTCATTTTACCACAAAGGATCGTGATGCTTCACATGTCACTCAGAATAATGGTGTAAGTCTAGTGGCCACGACGATGAACGTGTCTAGTGCAAAGGATAATAATCCTGTTTTCTGTGAATCAGGGTACTATGGTGTTATTGTGGAAATATGGTTGATTGATTATAGTCATTTCAAGATCCCATTATTCAAGTGTGATTGGGTTGACAACAAGATTGGCTTTAAAGTAGATGAGCTGGGCTTCACCATAGTTGATCTTGCTAGAATTGGTTATAAATTTGATTCTTTCATTTTAGCCTCTCAAGCAAAGAAAGTCTTCTATGTACCTGATCCAGTCAATCATAAATGGTCCATTGCTCTATCAACTCCTGAAAGAACCTATAATGTTGATGACAATGAAGAAGTCCTCTTTGATGCTGGCATTGAAGATCAAACTCGTCATGAAGTAATGCAATTTGATGAACCATTGGATGCTATAAATGAATATGAGGCAATGTACACGCGTGAAGATGTTGAGGGGACTTGGACTGACATTGATATTTGAAAATGTATTATAATTGTCTTTTTTGTGTAAGTGTTTCTTATTGCTAAATATTCCCTTATGTACTTGTTTGTAAGAAGCATATATAGGTTATTTGAACTAATGTCACACTTAGTGGTAGTGTTAGTATGCTATGCATTGCATTGTTGTATGTATTACCTATTCCATGACATACACAATATATTTATTGATATGTATGTTTTTTTTCACAGCTAGTAATGGATCTAGAAAGGAATGGTGAATCACAGGACAACATAAGTAATGTTGGTCAACCCCGCATTAAAAAAAAAAGGAAAGCTAGGGGGACAACTTTAATGCTTGAGTTGACCAAGAATTGGGATGGAAATGTAATTACTGTTGAGTATGATCAAAAGGGTAGGCCTACACCACAAGAAGTACGCAGGAAAATAGCTGGTTATGAAGGGGCTTTGGCAAGAGTGATGGTCCCACTTAACACATTTAGTGATTGGCGTAAATTGAAAGATCTTAGGGAAGGGTAACTGGAAAGAGATTTATGGGATACAATGAAGGTAAATAAATATGTGATTTCCTGTTACTTTTGGAAGACCTTAGAATAATATGTGCCTTACTAAGCTATTTGTCGTTTTTACTATTTAACACAACATATTTTTTCTATATGATATCTCCATGTTTATTTGATACTGTCCCCATCATTTGCCTTAATATTTAGGTTTATGAAGCATTCTAAACAGAACTTGTGGTCTTTGTTACTTACATGTTTGGGCTGCTCATAATTTGGGATTTGTCTATGTGATAAGTTTCCCATTTCATTTCAGCATGCATGCCCTATTTTTGAGACGCACACACACACAATGTTGCGTATAGGTCGGTAAGTCAATTGCATGAGACTCTGTAAAAACATCTGTATAGTCTGCAATATTTGTTTTAAGCAAATTACTGGTCGTACTATGATTCGGGAATCCTCATTTTATTCCACCCATTCTTATGTGTATCTTGTGTTGTATTAATTGGCATGAAAATATCACGGGAAGTCGCTTACCATTTAATTCATTTGGTATAGACCAGATTTGTGTTGGATGAAAATATGAGGGCTCAAGTTATATCTGATATTGGCCTCAAGTGGAGGACGTTCAAGACAACTCTGACTACTAAGTACATACTTCCATTCAAAGATAATCCCGAACTACTTGTGGAGCCACCTACAAAGTATAAGTTTATCGACAAATTAGTTTGGACTGAATTTGTGCAATCAAGGTTCACCCTAGAGTTTCAGGTATATATCTACTTCTATAGATTACTTGTGGAGCCACACCATTGCACTCACTCACACAACACTGAGCACACCACACACAACCCACAACTGCACTGCAGCACACCCCTTTACACTGTAGCACACCCCTGCACACTGCAGCACACTCAACACACCACACACAGCCCACACCACACATCACATACACAGCCAAACGGCGACACTCGCTATCTTATATGCTGATGTATGTACGTTAATGTCTTTTCTTCTTTGTAATTTTAAGGAGTTAAACATTCTACAATCTAAAAGGCAGTCCAATAATGTGTATACACACCGACTAAGCAAATCAGGCTATGCGGGTCCTGAAGAAGATATTGTAAGTACATTTAGTATAGAACTATTTTAAATAGTTTCTTACGGTTGAACTAAACTAACTTAGATGTTTAATTGTGTTTTCATATTTCATGTATAGAAAAAAAAATCCATAGAGACAGGCATTTTCTCCTACCAATTTGCTATTGTATGGATTCTGCAACTAAGGATGGACTGGAGGATGCAGTGCCTAGAAATAAACCTCTGACAGTCATAGTTTTACACTTGATTATGTGGGGTAAAAAAAGCAACTGCAGATGTATTATATTGTTATATTATGTTGATGATGTCTTTCTCTGCTTCTGAAACAAGCACCTACTCAGACTTAATGGAGCTGATTTGGAAACTTGGATGATCTCTAATCAACCAATAAGAAAAATTAACAATTTGGTGTTTTGTTTTGTGGCATGTGTATAATACATACGTACATGCATATTGAATCATGCTGCATGGCACATTTTTAAGAGTAGGCGCTGGTATTGTCTAATCATTGTGTTGCCATCTCCCTGTTTCATTATTGTTTTAAGTTTTCTAACCAATTACAGTATTACAATTCATTTTTTTAAGTGACTGAATTGAATTTAAAGAAAGCTATACAGTATAGGAGAGGTATATTGTAACAAAAGAAGAGAAGAAGCTAGGACACAAGAAAAACTTTGGTAATGTTCTTAAAACTTTTTGCATGCATAGCTTAATTGGCCTATTATTTTAAGTTTTTGCTTGCCACATTGTTTCTTGGTTATCTTAACTGATACATTTGTTCTGTTTTTGTGCTTTCTTCAGTTAGAAATGACAGGGGTGTGGACCTTATTGCATCTTTTTGCAACAAAACCTCCCAATTGTTGTAGAAATAAAACAGTGTTTTTCATTGTTTTTCCTTAGAACCTCCCAATTTTCCATGCCAAATGTTTACTTCTTATGTTGGTCTAGTGGGGAATTACTTAACCATCTCCTTCTCCATTGCCCCTTTACTAACTTCAGTTGGATTGCATTTCTTAATCTAATCTACATATCTTGGATTGTGAAGGAGTCCTTTGGGTCCCTCATACAATGTTGGGGATTGGGCCCATTTAAAAATAGAAGTAAAATTTTGTGGAGAACGGTGCCTCTTGCTATTTTGGGGAATTTGGAAGGAGAGGAATAGAATGATCTTCGAAGGTAGAGGCTCATGGTATGTGGTCTATGCAAGAATCAAGTTGTTGCTTTTGGTTTGGAGAAAATGTGTGCTAAATAATTCCAAGGCATTTTGGTGTCAAATTCACTTAGAAACTGGCTGGCCTCAATTGACAGTCCATCTTCACTATCCAAAGTCTCCTTCAATGTGGATGGAACCCATTCCTCTTGGGGTTTTAGATTAATTGTAGATGGTAGCTCCCAAGGTCTAGTAGAGCAGAATCAGTGCCAGCAAAGAGGGACTCAAATTAGTTTCATCTCATTTCCTTGCTCCAATTGTGGAAGGTGTCTAGCATAATGTTGTCTTGTCGCTAACTAGCAAGGTGGAGGGTCCTTGGACATCCTACTATAATCTTTGAACGAAATTAAGGGGCTAGCTTGCTCTGCATCATTCAATCATTAAGAGAAAGGAGGATGGATGTGTTAGCAAAAATGTGTGGAGAAAGATAGGGCCTTATTGTTGCTAGTGGCCCAATTGTTTAATTGCTTGTATGATTTGTACCATCACCTTAAGGGGATTCCCATGATTGTACATTCTTTTCACTTAATACAATTTCAATTGTCCCTCTTTCTAAAAGGAAAAAAAAGAAGGAATTACCACTGTTGAAGCTTGTTGTTAGACACTATTAATAATAATTTGGCATTTTGTCACCCTATTCTCCATTATATATCATTGCACATTACAACAAAACTGAGTTGATGAGCTCAAGCTTGTGATCAAGTTTAAGCTTGATCTATGTTCCAAATAAGGTATTTGATTATTGAAATGACCCAAACTTGAGTTCACTTATGCTCTGCTTGAATTTTATTCAAGCCAAGCTCAGTTTCAGCTCTAGCTTGATTAATTGCTTCTGATCCAAGCTTGAGCTTGATAATGTGAGTGAGCTTGAAATTTGGGTGTGAGCTCAAAATGAGCATTTGGTTCATTGACGTCCCTGTTTGTAAATTAATGCGAAGCTTTATATTTATGCACTCCTAAATGCTAGTCATCATTTATCCTCATCATCAAAGCCTTGTCCCAACTATGTACTAAATGCCAAGTTTAAGTAGCATTAGCATGATTATTTGCTTCATGTTCTTTGTAGGGGAGCATTTATGGCCTCGTTCTTATGGCCAAACAGATGGTCCATCCTTAACTGATTTACACAATATTCATCCTGCATATGTCAATGGTAAGATGGTTCTATTATCTATTCTTGAATGATAACAACGAAAATTTTGAGTGGCTTCTGCTGAGCAACGATCATTTATTTTATTTTATTTTCTTCTATTTATGCAACAGAGACACTCCATTCTGTTTATTCTTTTTCTTTGAAAGTGTTTGATGCATATTTACATGGCTGATGGGAAAAGAATAGCCCTTACTTCATCTTCTGTTTGTACTTTAGTAATATTTACACCTTACAAGAAAAAAAGAACTTTTCGATTTTTTTTTGTGATATTTATTATAAATTATCATTGTAATTTTTATTACCTCTACCTGTGTAAATTTTATTTTGTTTATAAACAACATTCTATTCAGCAGAATATTTTCAATATCATTACCTATTATCTTAAGCAACATGCTAGTTTCCAGGATCTCATATCTGATATTTGTTGAAGGATCTCATATCTGACAAATCATATCTGGTTTTGACAGTGTAATGCTTGTCCATCTCCAAAGTTGTATTTGTTGCAAATTATATTTATATTGTGCTTGTAAAAACAAGTTTCCTGCAATTACATGGTTACTGATTGTAGACAAAACTTTCTTGCAGTAAACTCATCAAGGGGGAACAAATATTATGGAGAATGCTCATCTCACTCAATAGACTGCTTGAAGCCAACAAGCCATGAAGCTGCTTCTGACACTGAAATAGATAGGAAGAGATGGGCACCACCCTTACAGGTTCAAATTATAGTCTTGCTGCAACTTCTTGTAGGATGTAACGTGATGGATCCCTACATCCCTATAGGAAATTGAAGTTGCACTGGGATTTTCTTTTTTCAAGAAGATTAGGATTTATTTGGCTTTCTGAACTTACATTTGGGTCCTAAATTAGGCCATCTTTGACAGGGTCCTAGGATTTCCTGAGAAAGAGGTTTTATGAAAGGAGCAAGAGTGAAGGTAAACGTTGAAGATAAACAAGGAACATGCATCGGCCATGCTTAATAGAGACTAGAAAAGACAAGGAACTAGGTTCTTCAATTGTTAGTATTTGTGATGTTGTTGTAGCCATGAATGTAATAATCATCAAACAAGTAAGGTACTTGAAATGCCATGAGATTGTCTAGAGCAGTTGTGGTTAGCTAAATAAAATTAGTGGGTTTTTGCACTGGAACAAAATGTATTCCAGTTGTGCCCTCCAGGGAAGCTTGCATCAACAAACCAGGCCTCATTCATTTATATTTATATTTTTTATTTTTCATTTTAGCTTCCTTTTAGCTCTATATTATGCTTTTATAATTCATAAAAGAAATCCATTTTGTATGACTTTTAGGTTAGGGGTGATATATCAAGGTCATTGATGTACATGGCTGTCCGCTATGGGTTCTATCAACCTGGTGGTAGCCCCCACCTGCAACTCTCTAATTCACCAAGCATTGGTACGTTGTAAAAACTTTGAAACAGTATATGTAAGTCATTATTTTAAGCAATTTGCAAAAGTTTATCTTGGCCATGGGTTAAAGTGAATAATAGTGAAGGATCAAGAGTGAGATCTATGAATAAATAAACAAAAAACAGATATATTCCACCCTCTGATAGGAATGGATTACTCACCTTCACCCTATGAAAATGAATCCCAGGAGTTTGATGTTCCCTTGCAAATCTCCACCCTTGACCTTTCAAGTCTTCACCCATTTGAAGTGCAAGTTCTTCTGTTATGCTGTATCAAGCCCCCCTGGGCAGTGCTTTCGTTCAGCTCCTTTAGCCCGATTTCTTTATTTATTTCAGTTCCAGTTGTTGTAGCCTCCTACTCGGTTCAGCTCAGTTCAGCTGCTGGGATCTTCTTAGCTGCCTTGCCATCTTCTCTTTAGTCCAGCGCTGGAATTGGTGGCTTCTCTTTCCTTCTGCTCTCTTCAACTAGGGGCCTTCTCTTTCCTAAGCTTCTTCTGTTCAGTCCTGCTATGATAGTGGTGGCTTCTTCTCTGTTCTGTTGTTCCTTCTGCTCTGTTCTGCTGCTCTGTTAAGCTAGGGGGCTTCTTCTGTCCAGCGATTATTGCGCTGCAGCTGGTCTCAGTTGCTTAAGTATTGCCTCTTGGAGTAGAGTTTTCCTTCTCTTATTGATGCAAATCTTCTAGTCCATGAGTATTGCCTCTTGGAGTAGAGTTTTCCTTCTCTTATTGATGCAAATCTTCTAGTGTATGAGGAAGTAGAAGATGAGGATGTTGATACTTTCATTAATGATGAAAGTGAGGAGGATGATACCTCCATTGATTATGATAATGAGGAAGATGAAATGAGCACTGATAATGATAGTGAGACCAATAGCTTGATATAATTTGTATATATAATATGTTCATTATATATAGTTCCAACTTTTTGTACATCCCATGGAAGACAATGTAGATACTATATATATATATACACACGTAATATTTCCATAGAGATTTGTCTAGTCAAGCTTTATGTTAATTATTAATTAGTTATATATATATATGATTTATCAAAGAACCCTCTTTCTGATCCATACCCTTTCAACTTGATCCATACAAAGAACCCTCTTTCCGATCCATACCCTTTCAACTTAATGTTTCAAACTTCAATAGGTCCATCTGGCTTGAGCCCTGGGTGAGAATTTGCAAGGATCTTCTTGAGTGGTTTTTTCCATTTATTTGCTTGCAATTTTTCTCTGTCTAGAGCTCTACTTAGCTTGAAACCTTGAACTGTACCTGAGACAGCTCAAGGCATCTTTGTTAACTTCAAGGACTTGTACTATTATAATGGGAACAAGCTTCTTTTTGCTGCAGCCCAGATTGGTCAAGCTTTTAGAAATAAGGTTTCTCCTCCATTTGTTCTTCATGTGAAATCATTTGAATGTCTGATATACTTGATCAGTTGCTATGTTTCATTGTTTCTCATGCTGAATGCATTGATGTGGCCATAGGTTTCTTTTCTGTATCTTTCCTCATCACACACACACACACACACACACACACACACACACACACACACACACAAATACAGGCTCATGCTGTACTGTTGATGTTCCACTTAATTATTTGACTTTATGAGATTGTTTGTTTGTGCATACGCTGATTGCAATTGTTTGTTTGTGTATAATTAAGCTGACTGCCATCTCCTGGAAACTGCTGTCTGTGTTACAGATATCTCCTCGCCAAGGACTTTTGAGAGTGCGTGAATTCACGCTTGTAGAGATTGAGCATTTTGTTGATCCTGATGACAAATCTCACCCGAAATACAAAGAGGTTGCTGATTTGGAGTTTTTAATGTTCCCTAGAGAAGAGCAAATGACTGGAAAACCAGCCAAGAAAATTTGCCTTGGTGAAGCAGTGGCAAAGGTTGTTTGTTTACACTTTGTCATTTACCTCTGTTTTCATTTGGAAAGCAGAATCTTGATTCTTGCATATACAGTTTAGTTTGCACCATTATATTCGATGATGGCTGTTAAGATATTATTTATCTATTGCCTTGCATGTCCATTTCTGAATCTCTATGTAGGATGGAACGCTGAAAACAAGTTGGGATCTCAAAAGCTGATGGTTTTTTTTTTTTTTGTGTGTGCGTGTTGGGGATTCACTTTTTCAATAAAAGAATTCTAACTTTAAATGGCTTTAGCTGTTTGATAACTTTGAAATTTTCTACTTTGCAATGGAAATCTTATGAATTTGGTATTATAACCTTAGTCAGTTGCCTGAATATAGCTAATGGATTTGGCAATACTGTATAACAGGAAAAGAGTGGTGTCCCTCTTGTTGCACATGAAAAGTTTTCAGAACCCAGGGAGGTGGAGGTATCTATCTCTCTCTCGACCATGCCGATTATTTTTATGCGTGGTCCTCACAAACGAATACATCAATCTGATGAACCAATCATTTTTATTAATTTATTAATTTTTTTGAATGGTGGCACAAGTTGAACCTGCTACCTTATGATTGCAACAATGATCGCCTTCCAACCATGCCAAACTAGCACATTTATCAGTGAGTGGATGGGCAGCATCTGCATGCATGTCTATAGACATCAGAGTTATAGCAATTTAGTTGATGGTTCCATTGAGTGCAATTTCACAGATGATTCATGCAGTGTAAATTTTTTTCAGAAACTGATCATAGCGCTAGTAAAAAAGGAGTTGGGTCTTGCCTTCAAGGGAAACCAAAAGATGGTTGTTGAAGCTCTGGAGGTAAATTATGATTATATATCTTTTGGTTTTTTTGTTTATATATAGTTCCAACTTTTTGTACATCCCATGGAAGACAATGTAGATACTATATATATATACACACACACAATATTTCCATAGAGATTTGTCTAGTCAAGCTTTATGTTAATTATTAATTAGTTATATATATATATGATCACTTTATTAATTTGTATATATAGTGCAAAGTTTTATTGGTGTACAGTGTACTGCAGGTTTTATAGGTACTGCAGCAATGCAAATTCTTTTGATAAAAAAAATATGCATATATAATATTAAATCGGTTACAGAACAAACGATATAATACAATCCAAAAAAACCGATATAACAAAGCCCTTTATAACCGATATTATAAATAATTTTTATATCGGTTTCACTCTTTTTTATATCGGTTTTACAGTAATGTATGCTATAATTTTAGTTTCAAAACACATCAGTTCTCCGAAAACCGATATTATAAATAATTTTTATATCGGTTTCACTCTTTTTTATATCGGTTTTACTGTAATGTATGCTATAATTTCAGTTTCAAAACACATCAGTTGATCAAAAACCGATATTATAAATATTTTTTTATATCGATTTTACTTTTTTTTTATATCGGTTTTACAGTAATATGTGTTATAGTTTCAGGTTCAAAAGACATCAGTTGTCCAAAAGCCGATATGAAATATTACACATATTATATCGGTTATAGTTGTTTATTATATCGGGGGTACTTATATCAGTTTGAAGTTTACTGAAAAACTGATATAATAGGTCTTTTATATCGGTTTTTAGCCGATATAAAAACCCTTTTTTCTAATAGTGGGGGTTCTAAAAAACTGGTCTCTGGAAATCAAATCGTAATCCCACTGTTAGCACTGCGGCTAACCGCAGGTGCACTGGCGGTTAGCCGTAGGAAGTGCTGAAAATCATCTTGAGAAAAGAGGCTTACTGGAAAACTGACTGTGGGTTTGCAAGGGCGGCTAGCTGCCAGGTGACCGTAAGGTCACTTGACCCTTTTTAGAAGGACTATTTAAGCTGAGATAAAAAGGATAGAAAACATGATTTTAAAACTCATCTTTTTCCCAGGGATCTAAGGATTTGGTCTGGGTATAAAATACCTGAAATGGTATGTGGACCTTGACTTTTACAACCACAGAACACTTTCCATTGCTAATTTGAAGTGCTACAAAGTGTTCTAGACTTTCCACCTAGTCATCTTTTCTTGTCTCTTGGAGCTAAAGCAGATACCCCACTTCACCAGATGAGTGTGAAAGAAGAAATAGAAAAGTAGCAAAAACATACACATTCAGATGAGTGTGAAACAAGCATTTGAAAGTTAATTTCAATTGATAGAATCATAGAACTCTTAATCTCATCTATATTCTTCCAAACCTTTTGGTTGACAAACTCACTCATAATGATGTAAAGACTTTTACCTATGACCAATCAATTACTCTCCCCTTCTCTACCCAAATAAAGCCAAGTTGGTAGGTCGAATCAGCAACACACATTCACAACTATAGTTATAAAAAAGAAAAAGAAAGCTAATACCTGAGATGTTTGTCCAAGCAAGGAGGAGACAATGGGTTGCAGAGATAAAAGGCAAATAAGAAGATTGCAAACCTGAAGAGGAGAAAAATAAAATTAATAAAGTATCTTGTAATACCAAAATCAACTAATATAAGTTATATATCATGAGTACAACCCAATCCATCCTGATATAGGACATTCCTGGATGGTACAACCCATGGAGAGCTCTGGTCATTAATGTATAAATCATGAGTGGAATTTTACATGATGGAAGGTGTGTGAAAAGTATTTATTCCATGATAAAAGAGATAAAACAGTAACCAGCAAAAATCAAACAAGTCACCATCACCAAATAGCAAGAGTAGAGCAGGCCCTGTTTCCCTTCTTGGCTCCTGGAGCACAAGAAATGGAAAGGAGGGATAGTCCACAAGAATCTCATGGTTTGTGCCATAGGCTCTTTAGATTGATCATGAACAACCTTGCTTTCCAGAGCCTCAAGCGCATCGCTCTGAGGTACCCTGGGGACCAGTATGTGCCAATCTCTACCCTTCACCAAAATAAGGATCACTCTGTAGCAGATGGGTCATTTAGCACCAGCAAAAACTTGATTGAAGTCCAAAAAGATGGCAAGTTTGGCAATAAAAACTCTACACTGACTGTGGTCGAAGCGGCTAATGGTCACAAGGCCATTATCAGAAAGAAGGGAGGCGACGATGACCGAGAAAGACTAAATGGCAAGGTGATTGACATGAACACCATACCAATAAAAATCCCAGGTATGGTAGACAAAGGAGCGCCAACTGAAGGCAGGGGTGCAACTGCAGCTGCAACCACCTCTAAAGTCACTCAAGAAGGAGATGCAAATACGGTACCTGTGAGGTAAAACTAGAGAAAAGAAAGAAATAAAAACCTATTTTCTTCCAACATTGTCCCTTTAAAAGTTTGACAGCATCTCCTAATTTCTCATCTTGCAGCATGTTAACAGGTCAGAAACCAAATGCAATACCAAGTATAATGAAGAAAGCAATAAGCCTATGTTCACACCATATTTCAAAAGCAAAAGTAAAAGAATAGTAAATAAATGTTGTTGAACAAGCAAATACATGAAACTCCAATACATGGTTGGACAAGTTGCAGTTATTTTGGACCAACACAGTAACCTATACCATTAAAGCTAAGGATGAAAATTAGCAAAGACCACAATCTAAAAGGTCAGCCTGAACTCAGAAGTAAAACATATTTAAAATACAATTAAAAAAACTTAAAATGCAACTCATCCGCAAGAGTTACTTAAAATGCAACTTAAAGAGCTCCAAGAGGATTACTTATTTGCCAAAACTGGTCCTGACTTCATACAACCTATATAGACTCTTGCAAAACCCCCATTCTTTTCATGTGAAAAATGGATGACAATAAATTCCCCCCCACAGTGGAATGGGAAGGACCATCTCCATGCAACTTGGTCTATTTATTTTAATGCCCCCAAGCCCTATTTATTTTAATGCCCCCAAGCCAAGCAAATCCACCATCTTTTTTCTGTTTGGCTTGACCCTGTATCAGACCATAGATTAAAGAACTTTTCCAATATGATACAATTGCTAGTGTAGAACAAGCTTTATAAATAATATAGTCATGACTTTGATTTCATAATATTCATTGGGAATATTCATAAAAATACTTCATTCCTACTATGAGCTCAAAGAACACTAATGAAGGTTTTGCCCCATGGTATTCTCAAATCCATGATAATTTTTTCCCTTTTCTTTCGCTAGTTTGAGCTTCATAAACCTTATTCTAGTAAAATAATTTGGAAAACATCAAGGAAAGTCTTTTAAATCCTTTATGATGTGTGTTGGTGGCTCCTGCACTTTATATTGAGGGAATCACCATTTGGATTGACTTTGAGGAAGCTTAAGTTATAATTGTGTTGGATGGAAATCCCCACACCGCCAAAGGAACATCCAAACAGGTGTAGGGTTCGAAGAAGGAAGTGGATCTTGTCACACACAATCATTCCTGCTGCTCAGCAAAATTAAGGGCAGGAAGATAGGCCATTTAGGCATAAGATGATCCCTTTGACCTTCCTATTAGCTAATACTGCCGCTAAAACTATTGGTTAATATCTACACTTAGAAACGAATATCGGTGATTTCCCCATAGCATCAAGATAAGTAGCCCCCATGGTGTTGATTAAACATTAATCTTAGCTGAAATGAAATTCAATTTCATTTCAGACCCTTACAATCACTAAGAAAGAGCAGAGACTTGTTCCAACCATAGTTAAGACATACCGATCATTACTGTCCTAAACCAATAATGATAGAAGACACTACAGTTAAAACTTGTTACAAACTTCAGAGGACAACAAATCTATCTCAGTAATGGGTTTTGCCTGTCATTAAAAGAGGGCTCAACTAAAAATGGGGTATGTTAATAGTCCTTCGAGCTATGGCTTCAATTGAATACACAAAGATCCAGCAAAAGCAAATGGGTTCCTGGGTTTATACAAATTCCACAAAAGATTCAATCAGTACAAGAGCCAAAGCTTGCAAAATCACCTGTTTCAGGATATCAATAGATATAAATTGCAAAGACAAATTAACTGCACCGTATGATCAATAGGAAAGATTATGAGAATAACCTTGAGGCATCCAAGTCTCTCTCACAGAATCCCGCCTCTTACTGCTGATAAATGCAGTGTTAATTCCAATTACAACAAATGCTTTCTTCCTTGTCAGGCCCTTGTGAGAGGCGGACGATGAAATGTATGGAGAACTGCCAAGGCCTGCAATCTCCTGAGCACTCTGGGTCGCATTTTGTTCCATCTGGGTTGTGGAAATCGCCTTATCCAAAGACCTGGTAACCAATGCTGGCATGCATTAATCCCAAAATCACACTTTCAATCACACCCAATGAAATAAAAAAAAAAAATCATGCTCGCTGAATTGCTTCATGGGTATTGTAAAGCTCCCCTTCTATATCCATATCTTGCACAGGCTTCTAAATATACAATCCAAAACACAACAAAAATTAAGGTACAGAATCGAAATTAAGCTAGAACTGTAAAAAAATTCGACAATGAGTTGACCTGTTTTAGAGTTTGTTCTTCAGAAATGAGTTTTAGCTCTTGTTCTTGGCGTTGGCGCAAGATGATCTGATTACTCAATTCAGGAGAAGACCATATCCTGCAGAACAATTGATTAAATAATGCCATATGTGTGTGTGCAAGTGTGCAATGTTTGAAGCCAAATCACCTCTATTTCTTATTTCATCTTCTTTGACTTTTCTTCTTTTGTTTTGTTTTCTTGTTTTTTTTTCTCCTTTCATTTTGCAAGTCTAGAATCCAATCAACAAAACACAATGAAACAAAACACCCCCAGAATCCAATAAACTCATAAAAACCATCTACGAAGAAAGTAAACATATAGAACCCATAAAAGAGAACAAACATCATCAAACATCTTATAAAACATAAACCCAATATTGTTTTCATCAAGAATGAATAACATGGATGAAGAAATGGCTGAGAAGCAAGAGCAAGAGAATGGAAAAAAAAATTCTGTAAGTATAAACATATATAAATCGGGAAAGAGAGAGAGAAATAGAGAGAGAGGGAGAGGGAGGGAAATAATGACTACCTGTGGCGGCTCCGGCGTAGGGAGGGAGAGAGAGAATCGGTGGCGGGAGGGCACAATGCAGAGTGAGAGGGAGAGGGAGAGGGAGGGAGGGAGAGAGAGGGAGAGAGAAATAGAGCAGCGAGAGAGAGGGAGAGGGAGGGGGAGATGGAGAGAATCGGTGACGGCTCCGGTGCAAGAGATCGTCCGGTGGTGGCGTGCTGGTGCGGCGGGAGGGCTGAGCGCGGGAGCAGGGCACAATGCAGAGAGAAGTAGAGAGAGAGGGAGAGGGAAAGGGAGAGGGAGGGGGAGAGAGAGAGAGAAAGAGAGAGAGAGAGAGATAGATGGGGAAACTGGGAAGAAGCAGAGCGCGGGAGAAGGAAGGGGGAAAAGCAGAGCGCGGGAGGGTAAAGGGGAAAGGAAAAAGGGGAGGAAAAAAAAGCGGATCGAGTGGGGTGTTTTAACAGAGCATATGCCCGCCTTTTCTTGCGCCAAAACGAAGAACTCTAGTAGCGGGGAGCCCGCGGGAATGCAGCATATTATATCGATTTTTCCTAATAACCGATATTAAGGGATTTTTAAAACCAATATAAAATCATTGCTTTTTAGTAGTGTATATAATATCGGTTTCATAATAACCGATATAAAATATAGCAATTAATATCATATATTTTTCTAACCGATATTATATATAGAGATTATTATATCGGTTACTATGTAACCGATATAAAAAATAATTGACCGATATAAAAAAATATTAACCGATATAAAAAACCTTGACTGAAGATATTATATCGGTTATATGAAAAACCGATATAGGGCAGTTTTTGTAACCGATATAAAATGTCCTTTTTTTAGTAGTGATTGGGGACTAAGAGTCTGGATTTGGTGAGGTAAAACCCCACAGTGACTGTTAGTGAACCAACCACGGTCCACCACGTCACCGTGGGGCAGCCTACCATGAATGTGGGAAGCTGCCTATATCGAGGGCAGAGTTGCCCTACGGCGACGTGGCTGATTGTGGTTGGTTCACCCACGGTCATCGTGTGTATACCCACTCGAAGGATCCCGATTCTAGGGACTAGATATATTGCGACACATGAGTCAGTATGGACAAAAAAGAGATGTGACTGCGCATGTACACCCAAGTGGGAGTCCAAATCTGCTACATACATGAATCGTAGATGAATTTCTCCGTCCAAGGTCTAAATCCTCCATATAATAGGCCAAACAAGTAACATCTCCACTCTAAAAGAGAGGAATATGATCA
This sequence comes from Cinnamomum chago, assembly GCA_038049695.1. Classification (NCBI taxonomy): domain Eukaryota; kingdom Viridiplantae; phylum Streptophyta; class Magnoliopsida; order Laurales; family Lauraceae; genus Cinnamomum; species Cinnamomum chago. Next base: position 40,060,132 of record CP142454.1, read on the forward strand.
TTTGATAAGCTAGGTACTTAGTTATAGTCCATAACCAAACCTATCAATTTTAATGCCTCTTCAGACTTCCAAGCATGTAGGTAAATCCCTGCTTCTTTTGGGTGTGTTTGTATAACAAGAGAATCATGTGATCCATGGTTTTTTCTTTTCATGTAAGAGAGGATTCCTGCATTCTCTCCCCTCCTCTAGGAACATGAAATATTGTCTATTGAATAAAACTAATTCATTTTTTTTGTATTTTCTACATAAAGAAATGTCACTCCAAACGATGAAAGAGTGGGCTGTATGAAAAATTAGAACGAATTCTCTCTTTAGCGTGAATATATAATTGAGAGTACTTTTGTCTTAAAAATAATTTATCTAGGATGAATTTTCTTTAGATATTTCATATTAGACTAGATTAATTAGATTTATGATTCAATTAGGATATAAAATTTGAATGAATATGTAATTAGAATTAATTAGATTGAAGCTATGATGTGATTAAATTACCTTAAATATACTCCATAGATGGTCCTAAAATTCTTAAAAACCCTTCGTTACACAAATGAAAAGCCAAGCATATAGTGGAACTTAGCTTTTTTAACTTGTAAAGAGAGGTATGTTATGTGGTGAATGTATACTATGGGTCTAGAAGATCCGGAGTATATACCTATATGAAAAAAATTAAACAAATTCATGTATGCATACAGACGTAATGTATTTTCCCCGCAGGTGATGTATTTGTAAGATCTAATATGGTTTGATGGTCCCCATGACCACATGTCTAATAGTACGTACACATAATTTATAGGTTTGTTTCATGTGTACTATACATATATTAATATAAAAGGCCAAGGTATATATATATTCATGATCATGGTATTATATATATAGGGTGCTGCTCTGGTGAGAGAGCCTCTCACCATTTATATGAGAAAGCCTCATCTCATTCGTCCATTTCACAGGGAGATCCAACGGTGTTGTGAAAAGTCAAAAAGCCTTTTCTTCTACACTGTTTTCGAGGAGAAAAATGGGCAGCCTTTTCAAGTTTGAGATCTGCACCCAAATATCATCAGAAAGGGCATCCCATTCCAAATCTCTGGTTTCGGCCCAAATATCACCGCCCATTCCAAATCTTTGGAAGAAGCCCAACACTTTGCGACGCTGCCTACTCCATTCTCTTCCTTGAAAGTGGCCCGACAACGTTGCAACGACAGATACTTAAACTTGATGATGGATGATTCTATGTCGCCGGCGATGGATTCGACCAAATTCGATTTAGTTCTCTGAGAGAACCCCCAAGAGGCTGCAACGATGCAACTTCATTCTCTTCCCTGGGGAAAGCCCGACGACGCTGCAACGATGGTTTCTTCGACACCGATGATGGATTCTACATCGCCAGCGATGGATTCTGCGATGCAAGTTCGGTCGGTGAGTTTTCTTTCTGTCACTGGTATGATATGGTTTTGAGACACTTTTTGTTTCTTTCCTTTCTGCAATCTTCGTTTTGAAGCTAATGTAGACCATCCATCATTTTTCTATGATGCCTTCTTTTTTAGCTTTTTCTCTGGTGATTTTCTAGTTTAAGAATCATTTTATGGGTATTATTAGGCAGAGGAATCTTGGTTTTTTTTTATTAATCTTTAGGGATTTTTATCAGTTTGATTTATTACGAAACGCTAGAAGTGGTCAAGCCCTTATGCTATTCACTATCAGGTTCTTTACCTTTACCAGGAGTTGAACAGTGAATGTTGCGGCACCAATCCCAAATGACAGTGGCAGATGTGATCCAACAGTTTGGAATTTATGAAATATAGGCTTCTCACATTAGATTTCAAGGGCTAACTATAATTATGGAATCCTCCAGCAAACACCAGATCATTTCTATATAATAATTTTATAAGAATGCATGTTGTGTTTAAATGAAATGTCAGATTGTTAAACTCTCTGAGTGTTCTTTACATGTGGCATCAATCAACATGATTTTTGTGTGAGAATTTATATGAACATAATATTAGCTGCACAATGAGTGGTATGGATTTGGTAGAGATGCCAGCAACATTTTGCCCTGCACAGTGTGAACTGATTTTTATTAGATGCTCGCATCAGATTCATGGATTTAGAAGCCGGGGGAAACCAACTTGGGTGTGATAAATTCAGATTTGCCTAACATTGATGCAATCTAATGGCACCAGTACTGAAATCTATTATAACTTCATTTTTATCATGTTTTATTATTGCTTAACTGTGATCTGTTCTTTCTTTATAACGTCATTTAGAAGGAATCAGCTAACATCGTTGTAACGGAGTCTTTGCCTCAATCAATTCAAATGCCTGCGATGTATTTCTCACAACATATGCCCATGATGCATTCATCACATCAATCGCAAAATCCAATGCCGCAGCAAATGCCCGTCATCGCTGTCACGAATTCCTTGGCCCAGTCAGTTCAAATGCCTGTGATGTATTTCTCACAGCAAATGCCAATAATGCATTCATCGCAATACCTGCATCATCCAACCACACAACACATGCCCATCATGCATTCACCACAAATCCTACAGCATCCAACCACACAACAAATGCCCTGCAATGGTGTCACGGATTCCTCGTCTCATTCAATTGAGATGCCTGTCTATTCATCGCAGCAAGTGCAACATTCATCCACTAGTGTAAGTCACGTAAGTTTAGTTTCTTATATTTTCATCTAAAAACATGTGCTTATATTATCATCTAATGTTTTTTATTTCTATTTTTTGTTTGCATTTGAAACATTGTTTAGAAAGAATCAGGTGCATCTTCAACACTTATATCATTGTTCCAGATGTAGAGGATGAATTAATACCAAGAGTAGGGATGTTGGTGGATAGCATAGAGGAGGCTTACAACCTCTACAATATTTATGCTAAAGCTGCAGGGTTTAGTGTAAGGAAAAGCTCTGATGCAAGATGTAAAAATGAAGTTGTTTGGAAGAAGTTTGTGTGTTCCAAAGAAGGCCAAAAAGTAAAGAAGATGTGCCAAGCAACTGTTGTATCGAGGCGTGTTACAGATATTCGAGAGAATTGTGTGACTGAGTTACAGGTGAGAAGAAATGCAGATGGGCAATGGGTTGTAAGCAAATTTGTGATGGAACATTCTCATATTTTAAGTTCTCCTCGAAAGGCTCATATGTTACGATCACACCGTATTGTGACTGCACCGAAGAAAAATTTGATAGATTCATTTAGTGCTGCAATTATACGAACCTGTAGTCAAATGGATATATTTGAAGTTCAAGCGGGTGGTCGTGCTGACTTGGTTGGTTTCATAGAAAAAGATATCCAAAATTATAGTAGAGACAAAAAGATGAATAACATGGGCAAAGATGGTCAGAAGTTATATGAACATTTCAAGCAGCTAAAAGAAACAAGTCGATCACTAATTTTCTCAATTGAACTGGATTCAGAGGGACATGTGAGACATGTGTTTTGGACGGAGCATATCTTTCGAGCATCATATAGGGAGTTTGGGGACGTCGTTGGATTTGACACAACATATCAAACAAATAAATTTGACCTAATTTTTGGTGTATTCACAGGAGTGAATCACCATGGGCATACAACAATATTTGGTTGTGGACTTCTTTCAGATGAAACATTTGAATCTTTTGTGTGGTTATTTAAAACTTGGCTCGAATCAATGCCCGGAGACCCACCAAAAGTGATCTTAACTGATCAGGATCCCAAAATGAGAAAAGCAATTAAGTTTGTACTGCCCACCACGACCCATCGGTTTTGTGTCTGGCACATAATGCAGAAGCTAAATGTTAAGCTAGGTGGAGTTGCAATCAATTGTGGAGAGCTAGTTTGGAAAATAAAAGATACCGTATATAACTCTGAAACAAAGGAACATTTTGTTTCTAAATGGGAGAAAACATTGATAGAATACAAAGTGCTTGACAATAAGTGGCTTAATGAAATGTTCAAAAATCGTGAGTTATGGGTGCCAATATTTATGCGAGGTGTGTTCTTTGCAGGGATGATCTCCACTCAAAGAAACGAAAGTATCAATGCCTTCACCAAGCAATTAGGGACATACAAAGATGGTTTGTGTGATTTTGTTATGCGGTTGGAAGGAGCCATTGCACGGTTAGGAAGAAACGAGCTAAAAGCCGATCACGACACCCTAAATGGGAAGCCGATTTTGAAGACTGAATGGTCAATGGAGAAACTAATATCAGTGATATATACAAGAAAAAGATTCTACCAGTTTCAGGAACAATTCATGTCAATGGCAACATGCATTATACAACTTCAAAAGGATGAATCAAATGAAAGAATTTATGATGTTTCAACATTTAAAGGTGAAAAGGAGATTGTAAGAAGGGTCATTTTTGTAAAAGATATGAAGCATGTCAATTGTTCTTGTAAAATGTTTGAGTTTGAAGGAATCCCTTGTAATCATATTCTTTGCATCCTTAAACAAGAGAGGATATTTGTATTGCTGGACCAATATATTTTGAGAAGATGGATGATTCAAGCGAGAAAAGGATCCGACGTATACATGAGTCTCTTCGAGCGTTCAATTACATTTGATAACTCGTTGGTTGCACGACATGGGGATTTATTGTATTATGCGACAATGGTCGTTGATGAATCATCTATGTTAGCGAAAACATACGAAAATGCTAAACAAGTCTTATTGGACCTCATACGAACATCCCGTGCAATAAATGAAACCGTGGGGAACGAAGAGCTGAAAGAGGGGAACCCTTGTGACAAGAAGGGGGATAAGTCCTTTGATGCGAAGCAATATCTCGAGCCAAAGCGTATTATCACAAAAGGACGTGCAAAGAGGCTTAAATCCTCCAAAGAAAAAGCACTTAAAAAGGCCCGACTATGTTGAGGTTGCAACAGATGGGGTGTTTCACATGATAGGCGCAACTGTCCTGCGCTTTTAAATAGGTAATCTCTTACATGAAATTTACTATTTTAATAATTATACTAAACTATCAACTCCTAGCCATTGTATTTGAATTATTATTTTTACATCTTAGGGCCACTGTTCAAGAGTTTGCAACTTCTCAAAGATTAGCAGGAGATGATTCATGCTCCTTTGATGAAGACGACGCTTCTATCAATACAAGTCCCAATGATGAATATTAGGCTTCATTTTAGGTTTGATTCTCTACGTATCATTTTAATAAGAATGCTTTATATGCTTACAATTATATATTTTTCCTTACTTTCTCCACCACTCTCTTGTCTTTGCAGCATATGAGGCAGTGATTCCATAGAGTGGAGCAGAAATGTTAGTGGACTGAAGCTCATAGACTAAATCCAACGATCTAAAGATGACTACAATGATTCAAGTGTGATTGATCTACAAATGACATGTGTGATACTAGTGTGATATTATGTATTGGATAAGGCTATGTGTGGCCTTGTAGCTCATAGACAGTAAACACATTTGAAACTAAAGTTATTATTGTTTTATCTATGTCAGTGTCTTTGTTTGTTTTGTTCCTATGTGTATTGGATAAGTTTGTGTGGGTGGGCCTCAATGTTCCTAATATATGGATGCATGATGGTTGTATTTGATGCCAATTTTAGCCCCATTGGAGAATATCTTTTTATCTTCCCAAGCTCAATTTTGACATCAGAACATGAGACAGCAAAATGGATTCCGTTCTACTTGGAACTTATTTTTTATTAATTTTTATGCACCACCCTATTAGCAACTGGAGACTTCCGAGGACTGTAATGATGAGAATGTAAAATGTTATATTTTTCTCCCTTAATGTTTAGTCCTTTATACTCATTTGATGCCTAAATGTACTCATTATTCTTATATTTTGATTTAGGATGCAAATGGAGGTGTTAATTGCTAAACGAGCTAATTGGGCGATTTTAGACAATTTTCGCATCGCTTCGCAAGCTGGGCATAACTCTCTCATCCGAGCTCCAATTGAGATGATTCAAGATGCTGTGGAATGTCAAAAGAAGGTGATCATATTTGATGCTGAATGAATGGAGCTGATTCGGAATCGGGTCTTGTTTAGAGGAAATCAAGCAGAATGGTATTATGGTAATTTTGAAGAAATCGGGAGTTTCTCGGAACATACCCAATATTGGGCTCATTTTGTGCAGAACTGAAATTGGTGCAACTTTACTTCTGGGGTTGAGTCCAATAGAAACCTGAATAGGAAGATATCATCAAAGAGAAGATTGTAATAAGTTTTAATATTTTATTTAATTTTTCTCTCTCCTGTTTCCACATTAACCAATTCTACCCATGTATTTCTTTAGCAACAATTCTCCCTCACGTCACTCTCCTTCTCTGATTCAGTCTTTCTAATTTTTTTTCACTTTCTAATCCTCATCCAACTCCAACAGCCCGACCTATCTCTTGTTCCAGCCACTCTTTTCTCTCCACCTCACCCTGTCCCATTAAAACTCTCCCATCTCACAGCTGGGATAAGGATCCTCTGTTTGGTCCAAACAGGGGTCTCCACCTGGGGGGTCGAAAGGGGGGCGGAGGAAAGAGAAACTGACTTTTTCTTTCCTCCGCCCCCCCACGTGGAGGCCCCTGTTTGGACCAAACAGGGGATCCGGTTCCGGCTGCAATGATGTCCATCAGAACATCCCTCTCAATCCCACCATATCTCACAAGCAATTTTCTCTATCATACCTCTCATCCTCTCATCCACGTGCCCTATTCCAACCCTACCTCTCCACTCTATATAAAGTGATCCCCACATCTTCTCCTGGGACGAATTCTCTCCCTCTCTCTCTCTCTCTCTCTCTCTCTTTTTCTCTCTTCTTTTTCCATTTATTTTATTTTGCAATTATGGCCCTGCGTGGCTAAAGCTTTGTAATTGGTCGAAGGAGACTGACGCCTCGGAATAAATAATGTGAGATCTAATTTATTTTCATTGATCAATTTATGTTTTGAATATGGGTTGTTCTTCTGTGCTTAATTTGTTATCATGATTGTTTCGTTTAATTGTTAGGATGCATACTAGTTTATTTTTCGTTACAATCTACTGTTAAATTAGAAATCAAATCTGTAATTGTTTGATCCCTCTAATTTGCGAAGCAACTGGTATTTAATAATTTACTGCATCAGTAATTGTTAGATATTAGGAAGAACACCTGGCTAAGTTAAATGCAACCGTGTGTGCTTGTGTTGTTTAGATTCATCGATCTCTCTTATTCTTCATGCTTTTACTAAATTAAATCTTTAGCGCTTGTCTTGGGTTGTTTAGTAATTAGGGTTAATTGGAGCGCGTGTTTTCTAATTAACTGATTAAGGAGATAGGCAATTAATTCCAACGATGAATATTCAAAGTGTAAATTGATTTATATTTGCATCTATGATCAGTTCTGAATTTCCGATGGTGGATGTTAACTTTGACTAATGCTTGTTCATTTGATTGAATTCGTTACTTTATTGCTCTTTATTTGTTTTTATGTGTTTTTGCTTCCAGTATAATCAAAACCCCCATCTTTGATCACATAGCATAAAACTTGGATAGACACTCTCCGAGGGAACGATCCTTACTCGCACTACTACATTTATTATTTTTGGAGTAAAGGTTTTATTATATTTGGGTGCAGGTGACAGCACACCAAATTTTGGCGCCGTTGCCGGGGAGTGATTCTAGTTGATTTTTATGCTTCTTGTGATTTTCTAAGTACTGTGGGCGCCTGCTGCTTCTGTCTCTTCCGACTCTTCTTTAATTTAATTTTTTTTTCTTCCAATGCCTCACGTCTGTTTCTCTCTGACTTCATCTCTCCTCTTGGTCAAATACCCAGCGCCCCTCTTTTCAATCTACCTCTCTGTCTCTTCGTTGTTTTCTCCACTCAGTCAGCAACTTTCTCTCTTTTCTCTCTTTTATTCATCATCTCATCTCTTTCTCTCATATCATCTCACTCTTCCATCTCATCTCACTCCCTGCCATCATCACTCGAAGTCATCACAGCAACAGCCATCTCACTGCGCCTGCATCCTCTTGGCTGACATCAGCCATCTCCTTGCTGACGTCATCATTCTGCAATCTTTATTTTTGGATAACAAAAAATAATAATAATAATAAAATTTAGAGTTTAATTTTTATGTGTAGAATTTTTATTTTAGCAATTTTTATTTTTATTTTAGCATAGATTATTATTATTATTATTACTCTAGATTTTTCCTGATTTATTTTTATGGTTTCCTTGATTGCTTATGACTGAAACTCGATCTTCTAGTCAAGGTGATTTGCAGTACGATCCAGAAATAGAAAGAACTTTGTGCAGGTTAAGGAGGAAAGCTCGAAGAAATTCTGAAGAGAACGATTTAGCTCTTGACTCCCTATTTGCTAGCGATTCTGATCTAAAAGAGGAGGAAGTCATGGCTGGAAATCTAACTTTGAAAGAGCTCGCTGCCCCAGATTTGAATCAACAACCTTTATGCATAACCTTTCCTATTGTAGATAATACTACCACTTTTGAATTAAAATCTGGACTAATACATCTCTTGCCTACTTTTCATGGACTTGCAGGTGAAGATCCTCATAAGCATCTCAAGGAGTTTCATGTGGTATGCACAAGTATGAAACCCACGGGGGTCTCTGAAGAACAAATCAAATTAAGAGCCTTTCCGTTTTCTTTGAAAGATTCGGCTAAGGATTGGCTCTATTATCTACCCTCCGGGAGTGTCACCACATGGAACGAGATGAAGAGGTTATTTTTGGAAAAATATTTCCCAGCTTCAAGGGCAGCCAACATTCGCAAAGAAATTTGTGGTGTAAAGCAGCACAACGGAGAGTCCCTGTATGAATACTGGGATCGTTTCAAGAAATAATCTGCAAGCTGCCCCCATCATCAAATTAGTGAGCATCTACTTATCCAGTATTTTTATGAGGGCCTTCTACCCACTGACAGGAGTATGATTGATGCTGCTAGTGGAGGAGCTTTGGTGGATAAGACTCCCGATGCCGCGAGGAACTTGATTGCAAATATGGCGGCTAATTGTCAACAATTTGGCTCAAGGCTTGACTTTCCATCTCAGCATATTGTTGAGGTAAATATTTCTTCCCTTGAGCAACAAATTGCTGGTCTAACTTCTCTTGTTCGTCAAATGGCTGTAGGTAATGTACAAACGGCAAAAGTTTGTGGGATTTGTTCGGTAGCAGGGCATTTAACCGATATGTGCCAAACTCTTCAAGAAGAGCCCATTGAGCAAGTGAATGCAGCGGGTGGTTTTCCTGGACAACCGCAAAGGAAGTATGATCCTTATTCGAGCACGTATAATCCAGGATGGAGGGATCATCCCAATCTTAGCTATGGGAATCCACAAGTAAATTAGCCCGCGACTCAGAATCGGCCAAGTTTCCAGCAATACAAGCAGCCATACATTCCTAGACAACAACCGGGCCAAACTTCTAATTCTGGTATGTCTTTAGAAAAGATTGTTAAATCTCTTGCCAATAACACTTTGCAATTTCAACAGGAGACAAAACAATTTCAACAAGAGGCGAGGGCCAGTATTCAAAATTTGGACAATCAGATGAGTCAGATGGCAACCGCAATTAGTCGGCTAGAGGCACAAAGTTCGGGCAAATTACCCTCTCAAACGGTAGTGAATCCAAGAGAACAGGCAAATGCAATCGTTTTGAGAAGTGGTAAGGAGGTTGAAATTCCAGTAAAGGCAGCCCCCTGCATCGCCGGAGCAAGAAAAGGAAAAAGAAGTTGTTACGGACAAAGAAATTCCAAAGGAAGATGACGCACCTAAGAGTAAGTTTTTCGCTTTTCCTGATTACAAACCAATACCCCCTTTTCCTCAGGCTTTAGCAGAATCTAGAAAATATGAGCGAAATAGTGATTTATATGAGACTTTTCGTAGATGCGAGGTAAATATTCCCCTTTTAGATGTCATTAAACAAGTACCTCGTTATGCTAAATTCCTAAAAGAACTGTGTACAATTAAAAGGAAGCAAAAATTGAAGGGATATGAGAAGGTAAGAGTGGGGGAGAATGTTTATGCAATTATTCAAAGAAAACTCCCTGCGAAGTGCAAAGATCCAGGTATGTTTACCATCCCTAGCCATCTCCTTCACTAAATCAAGGGAAGAAGCTCGAGAAAGAGCCCTATCTGTATCTGTATCTACGCCTTCTTTGGCTCACACTTCTTTCATCGGGAAAGAAAAAAGAAAGGGGAAAAGACAAGATCAAGGGGACTGAACTATATCTTTAGTCGTCTCTGTCTCTGCGCCTTCTCTTTCTCTTAGCCGGATCTACGACTAAAGCTAGACTAGACATTCTCAATAGCCTTTTCTTTCTCACCCTGATTTGTCTCTTCAGCGGGAAAAAGACGTGCAGGGAAATTAGAGAATGAATTAGATCTCTAGCCATCTCTACGACTACTGACTTCACTTTGGGCTACTACTTGAAGGGGGAGGCTCGCTTCACTCTAGAATACGAGCTACTATCCCTTCGATAACTAGGGATCCTCAACTGAAACTGAGGAAAACAAGTCAGATACTCTCTCTCGGGCGAGAACTAGAGTATTGAGTACCAAAAGTACCGAGATAAAGAGAAAGAAGACTTTGATGGAACGCGCTCCGGCCCCGGCGCTACCGGGCGTCGGCGGACGTGGGAGTCCGTTCGGTCCGACCCTTTCGCCCCCGGAAGGCGAAGCGCGCATCAACGCTTTTGTGTGTTTGTGGGTGTGCCAGATTTTCTATTTTACTTGGAATTGCAAGTGATGATCCGGAGATCAATCTTCGCAAGTAAAAAGGAAATCAACTTCTTTTCAAGTTTCCATTGCACATATATTTAAGAAAAGAGACAGTTTTTGATTTTGCCGTAAAAGGCGATTTTTTGGCATTTATAGTCGATTTTTGGCGTTTATAACCGATTTGTGGCGTTTATAGCCGATTTACAATTCTCATCAATAATGAAAGACAAGAGTTGTGGTTTTTTGTTTCTCTAAAAAAAATACAAAATACAATGAAAAGCGAGAAAGGAAGAATCTAACTTTTCAGGAGATTGTCGGAGGGACCTGTTTAGATTGACGGTCGCGAGTCATGTATGGACTCCGCCATCATCCATGCAAATGAGAACGTCGGATGCTTTGGATTCGCTTGGCTTGGCTATATCCTCAGATTTTTAGAGAACAAAGACCGAGAGAAGGTCTTATGTTCAATAAAAAGCCGAGTAGACGGGCTGAAGAGCCATGTCTAAGCCACTTTTGTTGAAGTAGAAGGTAAAGGACCTTGGGGGGAGTGCCCCCCAAGGGACTTTTGTCACCTTGTAGTGGAGGCTGCCGCGGAATTCCGACAGAGGTTTCTCTCTCTCTGAGCTTCTGGATCTCTAGAGCAGGAATTGCTGATGATCTTTTTTTTTATCCCCCCGGAATGCTTGGAGGGGACTCCTATTTATAGGCTTTTGGTGGCCTTTAGGAGTGGTTTATGGTCATTTATGGCAATTATGGCAATAAAGCCAAGTTATGGGAGGAGTTACAGGTTTAATTGCGTTTTGTTTTGTAACTCCTGACCCTTGGATTTCATTGGCCAAAGGAGAGTCATGGGCATTTAGTTGCCTTTAATCTCCATTATGTTAGGAGTTTCATGGCTTGAATGCCATGATTGCTTGGACTTGTAACTCCTAAACGGAGGCTTCTGATTAGGCCGTCCAAAATAATGAGTTAATGACCGCATTAACTTGCCATAAACGGGTCATTTAACTTCATTAATTGATTGCCCGGGCGCTTGAAGAGTCACGGGCCGTGCCGCGTCCTTTGGGATTCTTCTTGCGATGATCACCGATGGATCCTTATGTAAATCAACAGTAGAAGATCATGTAGTTTCAGACATTGGTTGATACCAGCGGGCCGACAGCATCTGTCCAGTTGATTTCGCGATCGGGCGGGCAGAAAGTGCACTTTTTTTGTCGTTCGACTGGCAATCAATGAAGTTTTTGAAGTTCTGGAAAGGAGTCCTGTGATCTTAATGAATATCAGTGAATTTGGAGCCTCAAAAGCCTGAATCTGGAAAAATCACAGGGACAAAACAACTCGTCTCGCGAAAACGGACGAAACGGGGGGTCTCGGGGTGAAATCGGCGCCCCGGACCTCCCAGGGTCGCCGGGCCCATGGTCGCAGGCCCAGGGTCGCAGGGGTCTGCGACCATGGGGGGAAAAAACCTCCCCGGGGCCTGTTTTTGGCTGTTTCTCGTCGTTTTTTGCTTCCATTTTTTTTGCTTATTTTCTCTGACATTTCTCCACATTATTTGGCTTGATTTCCCTCTGAAAAACCTGATGAGAATCCTTGAAAATTGGTTTGCAAAGTTTCTGATTTTCCGGGAAAAGCCGAACGCAGAACTGTTGATTTTCCGCTAGAAGCTGAAACAGGATCAAACGATGTCGGAATGACCTGAAATTTGAGGTGAAGCTTCTTGAGCATTAAATAAGACCAACCATGGGCTTTCGTTTGAGTTTTGAAGCCGTTTGGGGTCCCACAAACGCTAGGCTTTGTTCCACCGTGAGGAAAATGTCGGGCTTTGATGTGCGGTCAACCGATGTCCGATTGACTTGAAATTTGACGGGGAGCCTATTGGAGACATTTTAAGATGATCCACATGCTCCGTTTTGGGAATCATGGTCCCGGAGAGCTTCGCCGCCGGTAGGCCCGATTTGGCTTCCGAGAGTCAAAGTCTGGTCAAATGTTGTCGAAATGACCTGAAACTTGACGTGTAGCCCTTTGTAAGCATCGTGAAGCCAACCATGTGCTTGGTCTGATGATAAATGGCCTTGGTGGTTCTCGCCGTCGGAAGGCTTGATTTAGCTGTTGGAGAGTTGATGATGGGTCAAACGTTACTGGTTTGACTTGAAACTTGACGTGGAGCCCTTTGGACATATTTTGAGAACATCCATAGGCCCCGATCGAAGATTTGGTGTCTCCGATTCTGCCGCCGCCGGGAGCGCTTGTTTAGCTGTCGGAGTAGTGAAGTTAGGCCAAATGATCTTGAAATGGCCCAAAACTTCCTGTGTACCTCTCTTTTGGTTGTTTTGAATGACCTTGCAGTTTTTGTTTGATTCTGACAAGATCTGATGCTTGAAGTAGCGCCTGCCTATTTTTGGTAGGATGCGGCTCCGTGTAGCTTTTGGTGTGAAGAGGCAAAGTGACATTTTTGGTGTCAACAAATGCCCCCTCGAGGTACAGCGACGATATAGCTTTTGCAGTCGATGTGCCTCGAAGAGAATCTTGAAGAAGAGCTTTTGACTTGACCAATAGTCTTTGAGCATTTTTTTTATAGAGTAGCCTTTTGAACTTCCAGGGGGTTTGTATGGTAGTGATAGGAATCATGTACCATCTTAAGGAAAAGTATTGAAGATGACATCAGGGATGCGGATTTGGATTTTTGTTTTGACCTTGAGTCCTAACAGGCTGTATGTGGCAAGTTAGGGGGTCGGATTTGGTTTTGACCGTGTGACCCAACAAGCTGTATGTGGAATGTTGGGGGGGGTCAGGTTTTGGTTTTTGGTTTTGGTCTTGTGACCTAACAAGCTGTATGTGGAATGTTAGGGGACCGGTTTGATTTTTGGTCAAATGTCAATTTCAAGGTTTGGCTCAATTTGGCTCATGAAGTGAGATGGTTAGGTTTCTTGGAAGCTCATGGGGCCTGGAATTCTCGTATGGTATGGTCCAATCAACTCAAAAGAGAGGCATGGAACCATTTTTGTAATGCTCTTGGTAAGAGGAATCTTCTCTAAAAGCCACTTTTAGTGCCTAGGTGGTCAAACCTGGCTCATATGGGTTAACCCATGGGACCTTAAGCTTTTGGGAATGGCTTAGATCTCATATGGTTTTATTTTGGAAAGAATTTCTAAAGATATCTCTTTTGGATAGAGAATATCTAAGAATATCTTAACTTGGAGAGAATTTCTCAAGTTCCCTTGATTTTTAGAGAGAATTTCTCAAAGAATATTCTCTTTAGGAGAGATTATCTCAAATTCCCTTTTCTTTTGGGAAGGTTGCTAATTTTTAGCACTTACCTCCTTGCTTTTCTCTTCTTTCCTCTTTTGGTTTGCTCTCTTCTATAAAAGCAAGTGAGGTGGGATCTCTTGCTTTTGTTGCTTTCTTTTTTCCAAAAGTCTTCAAGAGTTGCTCCAAGTGCAAGAGTTCTCCTTCTTCAAGAGTCTTCAAGTTCTTCTTCTTCTCCATCGATGGCTTCAAGTAAGTTACCTTTTTTTCTTTTATAAGAAATCCATGTAGAAATAGGATGGGGAAAAAGAAAGTGTTTTTTTTCTTTTTTTTTTCTTTCTTCTTCTTTCCTCTTCTTTTTTTTTATTTTATTTTTGCACGTTTTTTCTTCTTTTTTTTTTCGTGCTTCTCTTTTTTCTTTCTTTTTTTTTTCTTTTTGCATTTTTTTTTTGTTGGTGGGCCGTACGGATCTGGCCGTACGGCCCGTGGCCTGTGGGCCGTGCCCCCTTTTTTCTTTTTTTTTTTTTTGATCTTTCTCCCCTTTTTTTTTTTTTTGAGGAAGTTTTCTTTCTTCTCTTTTTTTCTCATCATGACAATGCATCCTTTTTTTTTTGTTGCATATCAAGATGTTCATACATGCTTTTGTTTTTGTAACAATTGATAGCATGATGTGGTGACATACCTGAAAACCTTTGCAAAGTTAGGAGCTTGGAGCTCGCAGCAATGTTGAGCCCTTCCTGATTTTGCGGAGTTTTTCAAGGTTTCAAAAGTTTGGAGTTTTGGAGCTCACAGTGATGTTGAGCCTATCTCCAAGCTTTCTATTTCTGTCGGGGTACTTCTTTTTCTTTGGAATTGCCCCGGGGTCATGCCGAAATTTCGCCAGATTTTTTTTTTTTTTTTAGGAAAATTTCGTCATTTTGATGATAATTCTTTCCCCTTTTTTTTTGACCTTTTGCAGGTGGTCCTTCCAGAACAGACAAGGGTAAAGAACCTATCACAAGCGTACCTCATCGATCTGCGCGATCTTCTAATCCGGCCGTCCAGCAGGCCTGGGAGAAGGTGCAATACGTCGAGCAGCACCTCGAGGAGTGTGACTCCCTCAATAGAGAGGAGGCGCGGCAGACACTGATTGCTCGCAAAGGAGAGGATTTCTGTAAAATCATGGTAAGCAGCCGTCCCTGGGTGATGGAGGATCAGAGGGTGTTGCCCAAGCCTACCTTCTTCTTTGGTGATGCAGCCCCAGCCGATATGACGTATCAGAGGAGATGCTTCCAGTTTTCCTACACGGTTAATGGTGTGAAGAAAACTGTTGCCACCCGATCGACTTTTGATCGTACTATCTCGATCATGAGTCTCTCTCTCCCACGTGCCCGAAGAGGGAAGATCCTCCAAGATGGGTGAAGAGGACCAACGTGGTCAAGACCAGGGTTTTCATTGGCAGTTCTCCTGGACATATGGAGAAGTCGCCTGCTGACATGGACATCTTGATGCCGGCCAGCAACTACCAGGGCGCAGATTATCCATCGGTTGATTTGAGACCGATGGGCCTTGGCATCTTCAGTGGTGATGGCAGCAACTGGGTGAAGCCTTTTCGACTCCGCGGCCGCTTCAGTGCTGACTCCGAGTGGAAGTCTTGGACTGACCATATCTTGTTTGTTGGAGGTGCCATTTTGAAGGAAGCTGGGATGTTTGATGCGGTCCGTGCATTCAGGGAGACCATGATCTTTTCCGACAAGGCCTTCATGGCCATGCTTGAGTCATTCCTCCCTCAAACCAATACCTTCATAGTGACGAATGGTGAGATTGGTTTTTCTATGAAGGAGCTGAGTGCCATTACCGGGTTGCCCATCCTCAGGAAACTCTATGAGGAGTTCATGCCGATTGACAGCGTCCTTGAGGAGAGGTCAGAGGAATTCAGGCTTTTATACTTTCAGCTCGTCGTCTTCTACGATTTTTTGAAGGAGAAGGAGGGCTCGAAAGTAAGGTCTAGCAGCTGGAAGAGTTTCGGCTCTTCTTTTCTCAGTTTCCTTGACAGCAAGGGGCCTTCTACCAGTATGTCCAGGGAGGACAAGAAGACTGCGGTCATGCAAGAGGGGCTGAAGGGTTTCTTCGCAGGTACCAGTAGTATTTGTTCTGATATCACACTGCGGAGAGATCTTGCTGTTTACCTCACATATTGGCTTGGTGAGGCCATTTTTGCTGGAGGAGATGGGACACACATCCGGCCGCATTGTATTTTTCCAGCTTGTCAGATGGCGTTTGGAGAGCAGCTAGCTTTGGTGCCAGCTTTATACTCCTATTTGTGCACTGAACTGCAGGCAGCTGCTTTCTTGGTCCGACTTGGGCAACCCATGAACAGGGTATTTTCCGCCCATATTTTCTATTCGTGTTTTGTATACCACTGTCCCGGCTTCCATCGGCTGGGTGCTGCGCAGGACGACGACCCCTTGATGATTCGATTGGCTAAGGGAAAAGCCATAGTTGAATCTCTTTTGTTTGCCCGCATGAGGATCCGACGATTCAGGGACGTTGAGATGGGGCAGTCTTCAGTGAAGCTTTCTCCGAAGTTGCGGAAGAAAGCTTTTGATTTTGGTGCCTCCCGCGACTCTACCAGGGCAGGATCTGGAAGGCACTACTCTTTGAAGAATGCAGAGAAGGAGTGACTTTTTAGCATACGAGTCGGCACGATGGTATACCGCAGACATCTTTTTGTCGACATCCAACCGTATGTGCCTTCCCGCTTTGCGCTGCAGCTGGGCTTTTCTCAAGGCGTTGTTGGAGCGCCTTCAAGCATGGTGAAGCGCTTTGGAAGTTTGCAGGATGGGAGAAACGCATGGGCTTTCTATAGCGCTGAGGACACTACTTCCATGATTTCCTATCCTGTACTGCCGACTTCCCGGACTGTCGGTTTCACGAAGTGGTTCGTGGAGAGCTTCATGGCATACCGGGGTCTTTCCAAGAGGGAGCTAGATGTGAAGCTGTCATCTGGAAAGGGCCTTGGAAAATCAGATGGCGTCCGGCGGGAAGAAGTTTGGGCCTTCCTTTCCGGAGAGAAGCACAAGATAGGCTTTCTTGGTGACCAGGGCGTCATTGGCTCTGAGGCTGCTCGGGAAATACCTGATGAAGCTATAGAGCAGCTAGAACAGGAGGAAGCTGAACTTGATGCTTGGATGCAAGCAGCACAAAGGCGAGCTTCGGTGGAGTCTACTGACAAGAGCAGGCCATCCAGTGAGGAGTCAAGCGAGAGACCAGACTCTGATGGTGGGACAGGTTCTTCTAAGAAGCGAACTCGCCGAAGTAAGAGGAAGAGGAGTCAGCATCACAATAAAGACTCTTCTGATAAAGAAGTTCCTCTTACTATCAATGAGGAGGTGCCCGAGGTTGCTGAGGAGCCTCCAGAAAAAAGGAGCCGAGAAGAAGATACCGTTGGTGGAGGTATGTTTCCACTTCTCTCTGTTCCTTTCATGGTATTTTTCCATATTTTGATTTGCTTCTGCTTCTGCTTTTTTCTTCTTTTTTTTTTTTAGCAGAAGAGGAAGACATGGCGATCCCTGATGTTGCAACCGATGAGAGGACGCCTGACCCTGTGGAGACGCCAGAAGACAAACCAAGGGACTCTGAAATGAATGCAGAATCTCCAACTGGTATTACTTTTTCCGCTTTCTTTTCTTTTTTGTCTGTGACTTGATTTGCTAACACACATTTTTTTTTTGTATCAGTTGATTTACCACAGGATTCCGACGACTTTGAACCATCGATGGACGCCAGTGTTGACGATACTTCCGATGAGTTCATGGAGAAGGAAAGCATTCCGCCAATCGTCGAAGAAGGTACTTTCATAGTAATAACCCTGATAGTGATTTTTAACAGGATCATATTCATACCTTTTTGTGTTTGGCAGATTTTGAAGTGACAGAAGAGAGTCCATCGCTTCCTTCAGAGCCAGAGCCAGGGATGCCAGAAGTTGACCCAGTAATTGGGACTCCTCCAGCCAATTATGACGCGGCAGAGGCAAGACCTCGTGTTGAGATTCCTTCTCCAGCGGCCTCGATTGGAAAGTGTTCTATTGTTACTCTTCCGATGGGACATGACTTGGGCAGCCAATCGACAGAGAAGGGTGAGTCTTCATCTGGCCCATCTCTTCAGTATGCGAAGAAGGTGGTGATGCGGGTTTTGAGTTCTTGGATTGAGACCCTCCTTTCTGGACACTTGGATGTTGCACGTAGCAAGATTCTGCATGTGAAGGAGATTCTCAAAGATGCTGAGGAAGATATTGGTCTGGATGTTACGGACGCTCGGGCGATCGTTGATAAGATCATTGCATTAGGCGACAGGTGGTTTGAGACCATCAGCTATCCTGATGACCAGTTCTTCCAAGAGATGTTCCTGAACCCTGCTGAGAAGGCTCAATCGGAATTGAAAGAGACTGCACAGGGCAGGAAGCAGCTGGTTCGGGAGAGGAACCGAGCGGAGTTAGACATCATCAGGCTGCAGCATGACCTTAGCATCCTTGATGGAGAGGTTGAGGAGGCAAGGAAGCATCTCGAACACTTAAAAGCCCAAGTCGCCAGTACGTGGTCCGCCATAACAGAGGCTCGTGACAGGGAGAGTGCTTTGATTCGCCAAGTTGCAGAGGCCGATCGGATTCTCAATAGGAAGGCTAGAGAGAATGAACGATGGCAGACTGATCGGGATAATCTTCCTGGTGTAGCAGAAGGGATAGAGCCTTCTCCAGCTACTCATGGCAGATTCTTGAAGAAGCGTGCCTTGGAGACTCTGACGGATGAAGCCAAGAGTTTGCTTGAGGAGCTGAAAGCTTGGCTGGAGGGCATTTTTGGCTGAGGCCCTGTTTTTTTGTAACATAAACTCTTTCTCTCTTTTTATATACCACATGTATTTTTTTTTGGGTATACATTTTTGTAGTGCTTGTGAACACTTTTCTTTTCTTCTTTTTTTTGGTACCACATGTGTTTTTTGGTACTTTCTTTTTTTGTTTTCCCTACGCTCACTCAAATATTGTGATTAAAGTGATTGCTAAATGGGATGTGATCAAAAGTTTGTCATTTTGTGAGAAATCTTTTGACAAATGATTGTTTTGGCATGGGAGCCAATTTTTGAGACATGTTTTGGCATGGGAGCCAGATTTTGTTTGCGGCATGAAAGCCAAATTTCGGGTGGCATCTATAGCCGGATTTGGATGGCATCTATAGCCGGTTTGTTTTGAAAACCAGTTTGTTTTGTTGGCATGAAAGCCGGGTTTTTGTTTTGGTTGGCGTAAAAGCCAGGTTTTTTTTTTTTTTGATGATGGCATGAAAGCCGAATTTTGAGGTGGCATGAAAGCCGATTTTTTTGGAGTGGCATGAAAGCCGGTTTTTGTGGCGTAAAAGTCAAATTTTGGGATGGCATGAGAGCCAATTTTTTTTTGAGATGGCATGAAAGCCAAATTTTGAGGTGGCATGAAAGCCGATTTTTTTGGGGTGGCATGAAAGCCGATTTTTTTTTGGGTGGCATGAAAGCCGATTTTCGAGATGGCATGAAAGCCGAAATTTGGGTTTATGGCATGAGAGCCAAAATTTTGGATGGCGTGGAAGCCGAAATTTTGAGGTGGCATGAAAGCCGATTTTGGTGGCGTGAAAGCCAAATTTTGGGATGGCATGAGAGCCAATTTTTTTGAGATGGCATGAAAGCCGAATTTTGAGGTGGCATAAAAGCCGATCTTTTTTTGGGGTGGCATGAAAGCCGATTTTTGTTTTTGGTGTAAGAACCAGATTTTGTTTTTGGCATGAAAGCCGAAATTTCTTTTTGGCATGAAAGCCAGATTTTTTTTTTGAAAACCGAGTTTTGTTTTGTTGGCATGGAAGCCGAATTTTGATTTTTGGCATGAAAGCCGGATTTTTGATTTTTTGGTGTGAAAGCCGGATTTTTGGCATGGAAGCCGGGTTTTTTGGCTTGAAAGCCAGGGTTTTGGTTTTCAAAAATGCAAGTATCGACTAAAAGTCGCCCTGCTGAATGGTATTGCAAGTATCGATGGAATGTCGCCTCCTTGCTCATTCGGTTGCGAGTATCGATGGAATGTCGCCTCCCCGCGGATTTGGGTACAAGTATCGACTAAGCGTCGCTTCCCTGCTTCTTTTTTCAAAAATTTTGTTTTGTGGGTATCGATGGAATGTCGCTTCCCCACGATTTTTGAATTTTGAGGTTTTTTCGAACCTTTGTTTTGTTTTTTGTTTGTTTTGAAATTTGGGTTGTGGATATCAACTGGAACGTTACGTCTCCACAATTTTTGAAATTTTGGGGTTTTTGGAAGTATCGAATGGGGTTCGCATCCTTCCGATTTTGGGTTTTGCAAGTATCGACTGAACGTCGCTTCGCTGCGGTTTTTGAAAAACCATTTTTTTGTTTAAAGACACGAGGGTCGTAAATTTTGACTCAAAACCATTTTGGTGGTAAAAGTCTGGGTGGACTAGGGCTGAAATCCATAGGTCCTGATTTTGTTTCAAACCATGAATTTTGGGTTCAAGGATCGAAAATTTTGGTCAAGTTTGGGAAGAGGCTCCTAAACTTGAATTTTTTGGATTTGCTTTTTTTTTTTTTGAACAATGAAACGATGAAAGAGACATTGTTTTGAGGGGTTTTTTTTAGAAATTTCAACAAGAGGATGAAAATTCAAAAAGGAGTGGGTTTGACGAGCAGATACCTAGGAATAGGCTTTGGCCGTGCAGGCGTCGCTCTGACCCGATGGAAGAAGCCTTCAAGGGTAGTACCGCTTCAAGAACTTTCCATTGATGGGCAGCATACATCTGTCACCCTCCATGTTTAGAAGAGCGTATGCGCCGTTGGAGAAGACTTTGTCTATGACGAAAGGTCCCTCCCATTTTGGTTCAAATTTGCCTTTGGATTTGTTGGCAAAAACCATTGGTCTTTTTACTGTAAGAACCAAGTCTCCCTTTTTGTAGGCGCGTTGCCTGACCTTCTTGTCAAAAGATCCTGCCATGCGTGCTTGGTAGAGTAAAATGCTTTGTAGAGCTTTGAGCCGTCTCTCATCGAGGTTATCCAGCTCTTGGAGTCTCAATTTGACATTACTTTCTTGCATCATGTCATTTTGCAGAGATACCCTTAAGGAAGGAATTTGAACTTCCAAAGGGACAACAGCTTCGCATCCATAGACCAAGGAGAATGGTGTGCTATGGGTTGGTCCTCGAACGGTGGTTCGATAGGCCCACAAAGCTTCAGGCAGTTTGTCGCTCCAATCTCTTTTGTGACTAGAGACCATTTTCTTGAGGATTTTACAGAGCGTTTTGTTGAAAGCCTCTGCTAGTCCATTCGCTGCCGGATTGTACGGAGTTGAAGGACAACTTTGGATTTTGTATTTGTCGCAGAACCTGTAGAATCGGTGATCGCGGAACTGTGGTCCGTTATCATGGACGAATCTTTTAGGTATGCCGAAGCGACAAATGATGTTGGTGCACAAGAACTGAAGGACTGATGAGGTCTTCATTTCACTAAGCGCGAATGCTTCTGACCACTTGGAGAAATAATCCGTAGTAGCGAAAATGAAGCGATGACCTTTGCTTGATGGGGGAGAGATAGGACCTATGATGTCCATACCCCAGGCTTCAAAAGGCCATGAGATTGCTGTAGGATGTAGCCATTCCGGAGGCATGTGGACACAATCTCCATGAACTTGGCATTGTTGGCAGCGCTTAGCAAATTGCATTGCATCAGCCACCATGGTAGGCCAATAATAACCTAACCTTTTTATCTGATCGTAGAGCTTAGGCCCAGCCTGATGGGCTCCACAAAGACCAGCATGTACTTCTTTGAGTGTTTCCTCAGCCTCTTGTTGTGACAAGCAGCGTAAAAGTACTCCATTGTAGGATTTCCTATAAAGCATTTTTGAAGGAATATCCAAATGAAAGTTTGGGGTTCGCCTTTGGATGCTAACCCGCTCTTTTGGATCCTCAGGTAGGATTCCGAACATGATGTAATCAATGAACGGATCCCTCCAGTCGCCGATCAGAGGTTTAAGGACGGAGATCCGACTTCCAACCACTTGGTGGCATTCAGCAACTGCTTGATGTGTGTTGAGAGGAGGGAGAATCCTTTTTTGACACACTGTAACTTGCATGTTTTCCCCTTCTTGGATTGCCATAGACGCAGCAAGTTCAGCCAAGGCATCTGCACGAATGTTTTCACCTCTGAGGATGTGGGTGATGTGACAGATGTCGAACTTTTGTCGAAGCGATTGTGCCTTGTTGTAGTAAGGCAACAGATCGGGCTTCCTGACTTCAAATTTCTGATTCATCTGGTTGACGATCAGTTGAGAGTCTCCAAAAGCTTCCAGCGTAGTGATGCCGGATTCAAGGGCGAGCTCCAATCCTACGATGAGGGCTTGGTACTCAGCTGCATTGTTTGAACATGGTTCCAGTAGCGAGAATGCGTGTGGAATCATGTATTTGTCGGGACTAACAAAGAGAATGCCAATTCCCGATATTTGATTTTCCTTTTCATTTGTCCTGGTTGCACCATCGAAGTACATGTGCCAGGAAGCATTTGATAAGGAAGTCTCCACACTGTAGACCGGTTCGTCTGGGAGGTCATCCCTGAGTGGAGAATCTTTAGGCAATGGATGCTCCGCGAGGAAGTCTGCTAGAGCTTGGCCTTTGATTGCTTTTTGTGGTACATACCTAATGTCAAATTGTGACAGGAGGATGGACCATTTTGCCAGTCGGGCATTGAGAGAACCTGCTTTTGTGACAAGGACCTTTAGGAGGTTGATCCTCGAAATCAGGTACACTGTGTTGGATAGCAGGTAGTGACGCAGTTTTTGTACGGCGAACATCACTGCCAAGCATTCTTTTTCGACTGGAGAGTAGTGATGCTCTGCACCTACCAACATGCGGCTAAGGTAATATAGAGCAGCTTCTTTTCCCTCGTCATTTTTTTGTGCGAGTAGAGCGCCTAAAGAACAGTCAAGGGCTCTTGTGTACAAGAGGAATGGTTTTCCAGTTGTGGGGGCAGCCAACACTGGAGGTTTAGTCAGGTATGACTTGATGTCCTGGAACGCGGCTTCACATTCAGCCTCCCAGACAAAATCGACACCTTTCTTCATTAACCGAGGGAATGGACGGCACTTCTCTGATAGGTTGGAGATGAACCGTCGAATGTATGCCAATCTTCCTTGGAGCCCTTTTAATTGTCTTAGGGTTCTTGGAGGTGGCATTTCTAGGATAGCCTTGACTTTGGTGGGGTCAAGCTCTATGCCAGCTTTCTGTACTATGAATCCGAGAAACTTACCCGATAAAACACCGAAGAAGCATTTGAGGGGATTCATTCGCAATTTGAGGGGAACGGGTATTTCTTTTCTACTCGTTCTCTGAAGGCATCAGAAAGTTCAGGCTTTTTACCTGCAGCTTTGTTTTCAGCTTTCTTTGGCTGCTGAGGAGCTGACTTGGTTTGCACATTGAGAACCTCCTTTTTCTTTGGTTTTGAGGTTGCAATGGCAGTCGGCTCTTTCTTTGATGATTTCTGACTGTTGAGGTCTTTGATCACCGTTTCAGCTTCCATAGCTGCTTCCAAGAGTTCTCCCAGGTTCTTTGATTTGTTGCCGATGATCATGGAGCGGATTCTTGCTCTCATGTTGTTTCGGCAGATGTCGACCAGTGACGCTTGTGGCAGTACATCGGAGCATTTGTATGCCATTGCCTTCCACTTGTGAATGAAGTCATATGTTGACTCATTCTCTCCCTGTTTTAGGCTGCAGAGCTGAGCCATAGTAACAGGATGATCCTCACCTTTGAAGTGGGTTAGGAAGCGTGTCTCCAGCATGGCCCAATTTTGAATGGAGTCCTCTGGCAGAGTGGAGTACCAATCAAAGGCTGTACCTTTTAGGGTACTTGCAAAGAGGTGGATTTTGAGGACATCTTGATCCGCAATAGCTCCCGTCAGGATCTTGAAATGGATGACGTGCTGTCTGGCTGAACCTTTCCCCGTATATGTTTGGAGAGTAGGTTGCTTGAATTTTGTAGGGAACGGGACTGAGTCCATCCACAAGGGATATGGTGGCTTGATCCCATGCTCCTTTAGTGTATCCTCTTCTTTTGCTTTGGCGAGGATATCGTCAACGTCCTTTTTGGTAAGGGCGCGTGACTCACTATTTTCCGCATTTTCTTCGTCGCCTTGATGGCTCGGAGGAGTTTCATTGTTTGGCGGACGTTGGATAGTGAGAAGGAGGTTTTCCGTTAGGGCCTCTATTCTCTGCTGTCCTTGTTCCAGCTGCTGGATGCGTGCAGCTACGTCATCATGTGGCGGAGGTTGCTCAGCATTTGTGACCAAGACGTTCACTCTTCGAGAGTCGAAAGAGGATACAGTCTTGGTGACTGAGCTGGAGCTCATCCTTTTAGATGAAGAGCTCGAAGAGTGGTCACTCCGATGTCCTTGGCTTGAAGGAGCGGGAGAGTTTTCTTTATGTCTTCGTGTCCGGGAGACGCTGCGAGTCACCGGATGCCTGACATGGATTTTTGTTGCTGACTTCTGACGTCTTCTGGTCTTGCCAACCATATGGACAGCAGCAACTTGGTCGAGTCTTTCTTTTTCGACCCATTTTTGGGAGACCTGAAGTGCAGAATCTTGGGTTCTTTGCTTCTCTAGTCTCTTTTGTCGATATGCCGCACGGCGGCGCATACGACGAGTGATTTGAGCTTCGGTTAGCTCTGGCAATAAAGGACGTAGTCCCTGGTGCGCAGCAGCCGAGCTTGTCTTCTTTGAAGACGGGCAGGGACAGGATCTGGACGCGGTCCTTTGCCTGTCGCAGCGAAGCTTTGAATTTGGCGAGTTCGGCTCCTGTTGAGAGGAAGGGTCGACTCGCAAGAGTGCAGGCTTTTGCAGGTTCTTGCGGAGGCCTGATGATGCATGACTTGATTTTGGGCTTGTAGGAGCAAGTCGGTTCATGCTGAGTTGGTTTTGTTTGGCGGAGGGTCGGTTTCTCCTCTTTCATGTAAGCAAGAGGGTAGAACCAGTTCTCCTTGAGAGGGGCCAAGTATGCTGGCTTTGCTGATGTTTGTGACCTTCGCTGTTTGGGTGAAGGCCTTGGAGACCAAGTCTTTGAGCAGACCTGGTTTCTTGCTGGTTGAGGCTTTGCAGGAGCGCTACGGGCCTCAGGCTTCTTGATGATCGCCCTTGGTATCACTGTAGTGATACGTTGAGGGGCGGTTCTCTGCTTCTTGGCAGGTGCGGTTTCTTCTGCGGGTAGTGGGAATGGTCCCAATGACCCGAAGACAATGGTCCGGGGAGTTGAGGTCGACCCGGTGTTTTCTGAGTTGCCGAGGGAAATGACGCTTCGGCAGCTGGCAGGGCGCTTGTAAGTGCGCTTGGTTTGTTTGTCTTGGAGCATGAGCTGGTACTTGTTCTCATCAAAGGTGATGGTTAATGAAGCTGCCATTGTTAGTTTTTTGGAAAACTTCTGAAACAAGACCACATCCATTAGTAATCACAAGAATATAATGATTATAAATGGAAAAAAGGCAATCTATGGGTTTGCCTTTTCAGATCGCTCGAGGGATATGACCCAGGCGACGTGAGGAGGGCAAAAGCCATAGAGGGCACAATTGTTCTTATTGCAAGTATGGTGAGCCCCAAAATGAGCGTCCCAGTGACTGCTAGAAGCAATTGTAAACCTAAATTCGACTTACCGCGAAGCAGGGCTTGCTCGAGATAAGAAGAATATAAGGTTGGAGTTTTACAAATGCGCCGGTCGCGAATACAGTAGACCCTGAAAGGGCGTACTAGCACCGCTAGACACAAATGTTGGAGATCGCATCCATGAGATGGGATTCTCTGTTTTTTAAATGTCAAAATGGATTCATGAAGGAGAGCATGTGGTATCCCAATCCAAAGACGGGCTCAACGATTTCCGCGAGCGCCGGTACCCCGGAAGGAACCACAATTTCTCGGATCCGAATCCAAAATGACGAGAGTTTTTTTTTTTTTTTTTTTGAAAAGTTTTTTTTTTTTTTTTACAATTTTTATTTAAAAGACAAGAGAGCACACATAGGCTTCCTAACCCGGTCTTATGAAATCACAATTGATAGAATTGCCCCCAGGTAAGGGTAGGATTACTTAATGAACCCGTTTGAAGGACCCTTGCCTCGAACAGTCAGGCTGTCTCCACACTCTGGACAAGGCTTTTCTTGAATCAACCGAGATCAAAGAACGCAGTTGGTTTGGCCTTAGCGGTCTATGTCTTTCTTTTTTTTTTTTTTTTGCTTTATTTTTACTAGACTCATTGAAGAGAAACAATGATCCAAAACCTTAGTTGAACAGGCTCAACATTTCTGTAAGTGCGATGAACGATAGGATAGGATCAAAACCTCTCAATTTTGAATCCAAAACGAAAAGTTTTGATTTTTTTTTTTGAATTTTTTTTTTTTTAATTCTAATGAATTCATCAAAGAGAAACAATGATCCAAAACCTTTAGTCGGACAGGCTCAACATTTCTGCAAGCGCGATGAACGATAGGATAGGATCAAAACTTCTCAATTTTGAATCCAAGGCAAAGAAGTTTGCTTTTTTTTTTTTTTTTTTTTTTGAAATCTCTAACAGACTCATCGAAGAGAAACAATGGCCCAATCCCCGATCCAAGCCGGTCTCAGCGGATAATCGCGAGCGCCAATGCCCAGAAAGGAAAGGATCAAAGTTTCTCAATTTTGAATCCAAAACGAGAAATCTGAACTTTTTTTTTTTTTTGAAAAGAGAAAGAATGGAAATAGATTGAAAGAATTTGAAATTTCCAAAAAAAAATCCCATCTCATGCGAAATCCAACATAGGCCACCAGCCAAAAAGTAGCCAAGGAATTCAGAAAAGAAACATAAGCAAAGATATAATATGCGAATATTTCAATTCCAAGCATCCGGTGTTCTCAAGTAAACGGGTCCCACCGGGTGTGCCAACTTGATGGAAAGCGATCCGGCCCCGGCGCTACCGGGCGTCGGCGGACGTGGGAGTCCGTTCGGTCCGACCCTTTCGCCCCCGGAAGGCGGAGCGCGCATCAATGCTTTTGTGTGTTTGTGGGTGTGCCAGATTTTCTATTTTACTTGGAATTGCAAGTGATGATCCGGAGATCAATCTTCACAAGTAAAAAGGAAATCAACTTCTTTTCAAGTTTCCATTGCACATATATTTAAGAAAAGAGACAGTTTTTTATTTTGCCGTAAAAGGCGATTTTTTGGCATTTATAGCCGATTTTTGGCGTTTATAGCCGATTTGTGGCGTTTATAGCCGATTTACAATTCTCATCAATAATGAAAGACAAGAGTTGTGGTTTTTTGTCTCTCTAAAAAAAATACAAAATACAATGAAAAGCGAGAAAGGAAGAATCTAACTTTTCAAGAGATTGTGGGAGGGACCCGTTTAGATTGACGGTCGCGAGTCATGTATGGACTCCGCCATCATCCATGCAAATGAGAACGTCGGATGCTTTGGATTCGCTTGGCTTGGCTATATCCTCATATTTTTAGAGAACAAAGACCGAGAGAAGGTCTTATGTTCAATAAAAAGCCGAGTAGACGGGCTGAAGAGCCATGTCTAAGCCACTTTTGTTGAAGTAGAAGGTAAAGGACCTTGGGGGGAGTGCCCCCCAAGGGACTTTTGTCACCTTGTAGTGGAGGCTGCTGCGGAATTCCGACAGAGGTTTCTCTCTCTCTGAGCTTCTGGATCTCTAGAGCAGGAATTGCTGATGATCTTTTTTTTTATCCCCCCGGAATGCTTGGAGGGGACTCCTATTTATAGGCTTTTGGTGGCCTTTAGGAGTGGTTTATGGTCATTTATGGCAATTATGGCAATAAAGCCAAGTTATGGGAGGAGTTACAGGTTTAATTGCTTTTTGTTTTTTAACTCCTGACCCTTGGATTTCATTGGCCAAAGGAGAGTCATGGGCATTTAGTTGCCTTTAATCTCCATTATGTTAGGAGTTTCATGGCTTGAATGCCATGATTGCTTGGACTTGTAACTCCTAAACGGAGGCTTCTGATTGGGCCGTCCAAAATAATGAGTTAATGACCGCATTAACTTGCCATAAACGGGTCATTTAACTTCATTAATTGATTGCCCGGGCGCTTGAAGAGTCACGGGCCGTGCCGCGTCCTTTGGGATTCTTCTTGCGATGATCACCGATGGATCCTTATGTAAATCAACAGTAGATGATCATGTAGTTTCAGACATTGGTTGATACCAGCGGGCCGGCAGCATCTGTCCAGTCGATTTCGCGATCGGGCGGGCATAAAGTGCACTTTTTTTGTCGTTCGGCTGGCGATCAATGAAGTTTTTGAAGTTCTGGAAAGGAGTCCTGTGATCTTGATGAATATCAGTGAATTTGGAGCCTCAAAAGCCTGAATCTGGAAAAATCACAGGGACAGAACAACTCGGCTCGCGAAAACGGACGAAACGGGGGGTCCCGGGGCGAAATCGGCGCCCCGGACCTCCCAGGGTCGCAGGGGTCTGCGACCATAGGGGGAAAAAACCTCCCCGGGGCCTGTTTTTGGCTGTTTCTCATCGTTTTTTGCTTCCATTTTTTTTGCTTATTTTCTCTGACATTTCTCCACATTATTTGGCTTGATTTCCCTCTAAAAAACCTGATGAGAATCCTTGCAAATTGGTTTGCAAAGTTTCTGAT
This sequence comes from Cinnamomum chago, assembly GCA_038049695.1. Classification (NCBI taxonomy): domain Eukaryota; kingdom Viridiplantae; phylum Streptophyta; class Magnoliopsida; order Laurales; family Lauraceae; genus Cinnamomum; species Cinnamomum chago. The sequence goes on from CP142454.1 coordinate 40,088,731, forward strand.
TTTCCGGGAAAAGCCGAATGCAGAACTGTTGATTTTCCGCCAGAAGCTGAAACAGGATCAAACGATGTCGGAATGACCTGAAATTTGAGGTGAAGCTTCTTGAGCATTAAATAAGACCAACCATGGGCTTTTGTTTGAGTTTTGAATCCGTTTGGGGTCCCGCAAATGCTAGGCTTTGTTCCGCCATGAGGAAAATGTCGGGCTTTGATGTACGGTCAACCGATGTCCGATTGACCTAAAATTTGACGGGGAGCCTATTGGAGTCATTTTAAGATGATCGACATGCTCCGTTTTGGGAATCATGGTCCCGGAGAGCTTCGCCGCCGGTAGGCCCGATTTGGCTTCCGAGAGTCAAAGTCTGGTCAAATGTTATCGAAATGACCTGAAACTTGACGTGTAGCCCTTTGTAAGCATCGTGAAGCCAACCATGTGCTTGGTCTGATGATAAATGGCCTTGGTGGTTCTCGCCGCCAGAAGGCTTGATTTAGCTGTTGGAGAGTTGATGATGGGTCAAACGTTACTGGTTTGACTTGAAACTTGACGTGGAGCCCTTTGGACATATTTTGAGAACATCCATAGGCCCCGATCGAATATTTGGTGTCTCCGATTCTGCCGCCGCCGGGAGCGCTTGTTTAGCTGTCGGAGTAGTGAAGTTAGGCCAAATGATCTTGAAATGGCCCAAAACTTCCTGTGTACCTCTCTTTTGGTTGTTTTGAATGACCTTGCAGTTTTTGTTTGATTCTGACAAGATCTGATGCTTGAAGTAACGCCTGCCTATTTTTGGTAGGATGCGGCTCCGTGTAGCTTTTGGTGTGAAGAGGCAAAGTGACATTTTTGGTGTCAACAGACTTTTAGCTCCCTACTTTGAGGAAAAGAACTAAGATCAAGTAGAACCTCACCGAAACTATCCTTGAAGGAATAGTCACCCAAAACCTAGAGAAAGGAAAAGCAGACTATCTAGCGGAGGGTATATACTCAAGCTAAAGAAGAAAAGGTAGACTAGACTAGATCAATAGCCTTGTCCTAGACATAATCTCTAGCCGGATCTCCCTTATCTCAGATCTGGGGACTTCACATAATCTCTAGCCGTCTCTATGACTATATCTCTAGCTGGAGCAACCACTGGAAGGAAGCCTTCCGACCCGGACCGGAAGAGGCCTATTCCGCTGGTTTGGATTAGGAAAGAGCAGCCCTAGACTCTGGTTCTTAGGAATGATTCATCCCTATGCTATCTATGATTCATCGGATTATTCTTATGCGTCTTCGGTGG